>JANPWX010000126.1:608887-1007765 GCA_024734555.1 Trochalopteron elliotii | reverse complement strand
AACTTTCGGGCGCGCGCCGCCGGAGCGCGCGGGCGGGGGAGGCGAGAGGTGCGAAGAGTGAGCCTGAGTTTCGTGCGAGTGCGGGAATGCCGGTGACCGTGTGCGTGCGCACGAGCGCCCGCTCCGGGCCCTGGGACTGTCGGGGCGGGCACAGGTGTGCAGGGGCCGTGCGGACACGGCCCACACCCAGGTGCACGGGGTGTGTCTGCATGGCAGGTGTGTGTGAGCCGTGTATGCAATCTGAGTGTGCATTGTCCCTGCGTGCCCCGTATGTGTGCACAGTCTGTGTCCGTGTGTGCCATGTTTGTGTGTGCACAGCCAGCATGTGCACGGCCCGTGTGTGGGTATGTGGCCTGCGTGTGCACGCACACAGCCTGTGTCTGGGTGTGTGCACACGGTCGAAGGGTGGATGAAGCGTGTCAGTGCTCTCTGAACGCCCGGGCATATGTGCGTGCCTGGTGTGCGTGTGTGTGCACGCTCCCGACCCGCCACCGGTCTGTTGATGGGCTGAGGTTGGGCTCCTTTCCCTCTATTTTCCATGTTAGTTGCAGCCTCCCGTGTCCCTGAGATGCATTTGGACCCCCAGGGGATTTGGATCCGGGCAGAGGGAGAAAAGCAAAGGAAATGTTTAATAGTGATTAACCTTCCACATTGCAAAACAGTTGTTAGTAGGTATATTTAAAATATAATTACTATTGCCGTGATTCATAGGTGCTTTAATAAATGGTTAATCAATGGCCACAGGGCCAACAATCCCCGCTGCCTGACGTGCCTGGTTAGCGCCTGCCGCAGTAAACCTGATTCATGGGGACGGGGCTAGCCCCTGCCCTCCTCTCCCCGTGCGGGATCGGGGGTCTCACCCACGAGCCTTCAGCACGGCCCCTCCCCGGTCAGCAGCCCCCATTCGCTCAGCCTGCACCCCAACAGCCTGCTCTGCACCCCAACAGCCCGCTCTGCACCGCTGGCCCTCACTCAGCAGGATTTTGGGGTGTTCCCAAATGGCCCCAGCACTGTGACTGCCTCTGGGGTAGGGGAAAGGAACCGCCCGAGCTTGATTTTCAGCCGGCCCGCAGAAATTATCTGAAAATCTTCAGGGAGAGAGGCAGTAAACATCTGTATACTATTAAATCCATTAGAAGTGTTCATTATTTTATATTGATTGGTATATCACTACACAAAGTTAATATATTATGATTATTAGTATATTGTTAAATCATTAAATACGACAGCAGACACAATAAATAATTTCCAGGGGATCTCAGCTGACATTTAGAAATTGATGGGTATGTTTTTCCCTTTGCATCCTGGCTGGCTGCAGGACTGCAGCGACGCTCTGGCTGCTCTGACTGATCTCATTCCCCGGCTTTCCTGTACAAGTGAAGGCAGCAGAGAGAGCCTGCTCTGCCATGCCCAAGTTTGCATTTTAAAAGATGAAGCTGAATTAATATGAGCCCCAAAGAAACCTGTTGGATGAAGATATTCAAACGACTTGCATGAAACAGAGAGCCACAAGAAGGATCTACACCGGAAGCTGTACCTCGGTGTTGCTCAGGGAGAACACCCTCTTGCAACACCAACAGGATTTTCATGTGAAAACGCAAGGAGGGAGCTGCCCTTGTGTCAGGAACACTGCCACCTGCCTCCTGCAGGTACCCACCCCAACTGGGGAGCAGAGGAGCACCAGCATCCCCAAACCCTCAGCCCAGACAGCAGGTCACAGGGGGTTGTGGATTTATGGCACAACTCCTCATGAAGCAGCAGATGTTGGAGAGCATGCACATCTGTATCTTTACAGCAGGGGAGCTGGATGCCAATCAGGGTTAATTCGGGATAAATTTACAAGAGCGCACAGCATGACCCAAGGTACCTCTTTATTGGCCTACTACAGGCCTGCTAAATGCATTGGCCGACTACCACACATTAAAGCCACATGAGCTTGTATGTTCAAAATGAATTTTACAGGAAGACACAGGGATAGAAAAAGGAGGAGAGCCTGTGTCACAAATGACATCCAGATGTGAAAACACTGTAAATACAAACATCAAAAGGCTCACCCCTCCACATTCTGCAAAGACAACATTGGAGAAAGGACTTGCTGCATTTAAACAAATATTCTCGGCAAGGAAGCCAAGGAGCCTGCTGTCCCTGGTGCACAGCAAACCCCCACGGATCCGAGTGGGAATTAGCCATTTGTCAAGGCAAATATGCAGCAAATATTATGCCATCCTCTAGACAGTTCAACCTTGGATCAGGGGCAATGAAACGGGATGGAAGGGAAGGTGTTTTGCTAAGAAGACCAGAAGTTTAAATCTAATAACTCAAATCTGAAAACTGCACTCCAGAAAGCTGTGATTATTTAGATAAAGTCTCCAGGGCTATGACATACTTCTTAGTAGAATTGATACCATTCAGGGACAGGACTTAAGCCTTGCCAGTTGTATGAAATAACTAAATAAATAGGTAACTTTTAAAGCCTTGTTATTTGCTGCAGTGAAGATATGACTGGAGTGATAGCCTAAAAAATCTGGATATCTGGTAAATCACTCAGTAACATCGTTTTAAGATGTGGGAAATGAAAGGCCATTCCCCTGAAAGGGTTCTGAAGAGTTCCAAAACCTATTTGGATGGACTTCCAGAGGAACTGGCAGTGAGTCACCACCAGTGAAAAAGTGTTCCTGGAGCCAAGGACTCATCCCTTCAGTCACCTGCCACACCATCCCTTTCCCTTCTCGCCTACTTCTGACTGCAGTAGAACACAATGGGGGACAAAGGTGGTTTGAAGCAGCACAGAATAAACATAAAGTAGCATCAATGGCAGGGGAAACCACTTAACACTCTTCCAGAAAGGCAGGGATTGGTGGCTAAGTGCACACAGGGTGCAATATCAGATGCTCATTTTGTGTTCTCGGTTCAGCCCTCAAATGTGCAAACCACGATGACAACACTGGGTGTTACTTGCTTGAACTGCTCCTCTCGGAGCACCACAATCAGGCATTGGGCTGGGACACTGTGAAAGCCAAGCTCAGATGGGGTGTATTCTTGTTTTCTTGTCTTTTCAAGATGCTATCTGACCACCAACACCTTACACACAGCATGAGCAGACCACAGGAGGGACTCCACACCAGGGACTACACATAGAGCTGGTGCTTATCTCTTGAAGGTGCTGGGACACCAGGGTGTGGGGCCAGCATGATTGTTCTCAGAGATGAGATGAGATAGGCTGTGGCTATTGCTTTCACTCAGGCCTGACTCAAGGCTGCAGGATCACAGCCATCCACTCCACCAGCATATTTGTCTCAAGTGGAGAGCTCTCCCTTGAGACAGGATCCATCAGACCAGACTGATGCTTGAAGAGAGCAGGGAAGACTGTCCTCTCACCCTGAGCCTGAGCCCACTTCTTATTTTGAAGCTAAAAGCTTCAAGCAGTTTGATACCGGCAGTGCTGACAACAGACGGAGAAAGCACTTAACCATTGTGTTGCATAAAGATATCATGAGGAAATCAGGATTATACAGCAGAGAGAGTAGAAAAACACTCAGGAAGAGCTTGGATAAACTCCGGGCGAGATTCAATAACAGATGCCGCCGCCTCCTGCATCGTGTGTCCCCACCTGGGCTTCTGTTGGGAGGCAGCCGGAGAGGAGTTTTATTGAATCTGTTATTGAACCTGCCCTCAGGCTGGGGCTGTGCTAGGTACCCTCACAGGGCCTAAAATAGAAGTGAAATTACACAGGAATTTGCAGTGCAACTGTTAAAATATGCTCTGATTTGCCTCAAAAGCCGGTGTGTGTGGGGTGAGGGAGTGCCAGCTGCCTGCCAGGGCTGTGCAGACAGCACCAGAGCAGGACTGCAGCTCCCCATCCATCCCAGAGCCTGCTGGTGACACACAGATCCGCTCCCAGGCCCAACAACACTGCCAAACTATTTAGCCATCAGAGGATCACATTACATACAAAATCTATAGCCGCTCAAGAGCTTAATTTTGACATAAAATTTTCACTTGCTGAACAGAAAAGGGAGGGGAAGTCTGAAACTGTCTAAACAAAAGAATGTTTTTTTCCACTGCACTTTCAAATGTTCATAAACCGAACAGAATACAGTTAGAGACGGCCCTTCGCCTCGGGGCATCCAAGGCTATGGCTCCAATTAAAGAGAACAAGGATACAGGAGGTGGTACCTCCAGTCTGATTGCTCTCGCCTGGGGCAGCTAAGCCTCATGAATAAACACTGTTGACTCTAACTCTCAACAAAACAATTACACGTTTGTTTTTAGAATACATTTTCTTAGCCTTTCCACTTGCAATTTTTGCTACTATAAACTAGCCAGGACAAGAATAAATACCTTTGTGATTCTCTAAACATCCTTGTAATTGCAGTGCTTCACTCATGAACATGCATTTCAACATTAGAAAAGATCCTGAGCGATAAGACGAAATGTTTCTTTGAAGTAACCTTTCAGAATTAGATGCAAAATATTTACAGCTAATTATTATTACAAGAACTCCTGTACACACGCTGCCAGCCACAGGAGTGAAAACCTTATGTGCAAATCCAGTTACCTTTGAAGAACAAAACCACAAGGAGACTGGTGAGACTTGTATTTTTCAGACTCTTGCCAAGTGTGGTGCAGCCCCCGGGGTTTCCCATCTCCCCATGGATCTGCCAGCCCTCACAGACCTCCCTCCTGGCAAACCATCCCCAAAGGGATGCTCCTGAGAGATTGGGGGTGCTTCCATGCCTCAAAAGTGCCGGCTCAGCTACCTCCTGGATGCAAATGAAAGGAGTGGCAGGGCTTCTACTGTTGGGAGAGTCTGAACAGAACAGGTAGTAGATGAGTTGTCACTTAATTGCATTGGAGACCCAACACAGCTGTACAGCAGCTAGGACAAAACCTGGAGCTTTCACAAGGACAGAAGAAGACAGCTCCAGCCAGCCCTTCCTGGGCTCAGGTTATTTGTAAAGATGGATGCAGAAGTAAAGCAGAACTCTGGTTTCCTGCTGAGGATAGTGGTGGAAGGGGAATAATCATTTACTCAACTTATAAAAGATTTTTTTCCAGAAAGCCAACCTTTTGCTGCAAAGGAACAGCCAACCACCAACCAAAAATGGCAAGCCTTAAACTGCTTAGGACAAAAGATTTTGGCCAATAAATAACACCTTTTTCTTTTTTTTTCCCCTTAGAAATGCTTCCAAACTGGATTATTACCCTCGCTCTCACAGTTAGTGTGAGGATGAGAGAACACGGAATGGGAAAGTAAGGGAGAGCCTGCTACCCTGTGGATTTGGGAGCGACTCAAGCTATCCTTGACGATGCTTGTTCCACATTCCAAGGCAGACTACAAGAGATGTTGCCTGCTCCTATATGTTATTTATACATTGTGTTAAACAACAACGTGCAAATGAGCTGGAGTACAAAACGTCAGACACGGCAAGATGTTCCAGAGCAGCACAACACAGCACAACACAGGGAAGCGACTCTCCATATGGGGCCCTGTATTCTAGGAGTGTTTATACTCCATTGGATAATTGGGACCACAGCCAGCTCATCCTAAAATATACAGCATGAGTATGGTTAGGCATCGCATCTGTAACATATACAACTTTAGATGTCAAAGCATCTTTGTTTGAAGTCAACAGCAATAAAAACTGCATTTGTACGAGAGCTTAGCATGTGGGAATACATATTGCTAAACCAGGATGTTAACACATGGCCCTCCTCAGTTGCCTGCTGCCAAAAGTATGCCTTTCAAAATTGGGATGAGCATGCCAATAATCTGTAGGATATTTTAAAATTTGGAGAAATCTACAGCTATCATCCAGTATTGGAGAAAACTCTTTTTTTGGGAACATTTACCTTTGGTAGAAACTGGCATAACTCCCTCTGCTTGGAAAGATGTGGGTCCCTTGCACACGTAATGTGTAAAAAACACAGAAGGATTCTTCTATTCAGTTTCACTTTGCAGAAACTTTGCTTAGTCAGTGACAAATTATTCACTTGTGTAAGTGAACCTTTCAAATGTACACAAACTTTCAAATTAATACAAACCTATCTTTCAAGGTTGCTATCTTGCTATTATTTCATTAAGGCACTCAGAAATTACACCAGGACTGTGTTAAGCTTATGGGATTTCTATGACTTTCCTTTCTGTATATTAAACTTTAAACAAATATTATGATTGTATTCCAAAGGCTTGAATGGGCTGATGATTTTGAAAGTGCTACTTTGGCATCACTGTACAGCTCCATTCTTTCATGTATGTTTTGTTATAACACAAAGAAGCTCTATTTATGAAAAGCCAGTCTTAAATCTATAGTTTGTGAAGCCATAATTTGTGGTTGCAATTGTGGTTAATTTAACAAAGCAAGCCTTTTGGTTCACAGTGCACCATACTTACTATTTTTCATAAACTATCAGAGCAAAAAAAAAAACCCTTCAACATGTCAGATATATGATGATCCAGCAATGTTGCAATTTTCCAACTCCTATTTTGTGGTATACCATATTATATGCACAGGAATGCTACATAATTTATTCTGGAGCACAGCCCTGTAATTATTGCTGGCAAACTACTAATTACATACCGCCATCAAATCTAACCATTTTCCCTATAAAAAACCCTACTTTCGTGTAGAATACAGCAAATCCAGCCCGGAGTGTACGCATGTTTTTATTTTAACACGCATGCCATATGGTATTGATCCTCCACTCACATATACTTCTCCTAAAATATCTGTACTGACTATGGGATTCTGCAGGCTTTGCCTGTGGCACAATGCCATGGGACAGGAGAGGTCTCAGCCCTGGTTCTGCACCAGCATCTCCCCCCTTTCTGATGGTCAAACCTCCCAGCTCACACAATTTCTGGCTTGGTCTAAGTTCAGCCTCTCCTACAAAATGAGGGTCTAGATCTTGAGTTCCCCAAACTCCAGGATTGGGATGTTTGGAATTTTATCACCAGTTCATCCTTACAAGTACTTCACTTGTGGGTCCCCCTCACGAGCAGAGTGGTCAGCCCTGCCAGCTGGCCACAAACCTGCTCTCTGCATCCCAAGGAATTCTATGAGCCGTGGCACATTTCAGTTGCAGAACTGCACAGCTTTGAGATGCTTCTGGGGAAAAGAAGGAGGGATTGTGGGGAAGAGGGAGCACGCAACAAAAGACTCCCCAAAGATACTGCCCTACATACACTGACATTTCCAGAAACTGGCCACAGATTCGACAGCCTGGAGAAGCCCCAGCGTTCCCATGCAGCCCAGGAGGAGCACAGGCAGAAAAGCAGCAGAGACATATTGAAATATGGATTTTGAGGCTGTGCGTGTCCGGCACGCTCGGGGGGTTCAAGGCACGGCTGTCCCATGCCCAGGCTGCCCGTGGGCTGCCAGAGCATCTGGAAGGAATGGTACTGCAGCCCCCCAGGAAAGCACAGGGTGAGCTGGGAGCTGCCTGCAGCACTGCAGGGAGCCAATTAGGGATCTGAGGCTCCAGGCTGCTCGCCCGCAGCATCTGCCCGAGCGGCTCCTGCGCTCACAGCCGGCTGTGGGATCACCTGCAGCGACGTGGCCGAGGCCAGCACAGCTCAGCAGCACAGGGCAGATGGGGCCAGTGCCTGCAGGAGCTGCTTTCCCCCAGCAGCATTCCCTGGAGGGCATCCCAAGAGCTCCGGGCAGCCAAGGGCAGGGGGAGAAGCCCAACCAGCATCAGCTTCTACTGCATCGTTTTTCTTCATTCACAGAACTCCCTCTTAGCTTGGGGAGCTATTCTGTCCCCCAACGTGACTTCCCTGAACTCTATCTTCCAGAGCAGTGCATTTCTGACTCTAGTAATCAAAACATCTGTGAGACTTGTTCCCTTTTAAAAACATGACAAATAGCGTAGGTATGCGAGACAATTTTCTTAATCTTTCTCAATTTTCTCCTATTTCCAAACTGCCGTCAGAACTGAACGCAGAGCAAACCCCCTCTCTCACTTGTCTGAAGGTCTGGAGCAATGTAAGGAGCTTGTTGCACACTTTGATGATAACGTGTGAAATGAAGCAGCCAGGGGCGCTTGTGAAGGATGTCAGAAAAATCCCACTGGAGTACAGTAACCCCCGCGCCTCCGTGGCAGCACAGGGCATGGGCTGCCAGCTCAGAGCTGCAAAGAGCTGCAAAATCTGGCCCAGTTCTGGTAAAACATGGACTATTTGCTTAAGTTTCTGGCATTTGCTCTGCAGTATCCTTAGCAGCTTTAACAAGAATAAAGCATGCCTTGCATGCCAAGCAAGTTGGCTGATCTTAGTCATGGCCTTGGTCAAACACAAGGAGTTGCTTGACAAGAAAGAACTGCCACTAAAAACATTAAAAAATGTTAACAGAACTCGCAGCTTGCAAGTTTAGTGCATCTGAAGCCTGAAGGTCTTTGGGAACTACTCTCAACATTCATCTCAGCAGTTTCCATGCACCAACACTCCTTTTCCTCTTTACATCTCTGTTCTTATTTATTTCACAGCTAGAGAAATGGTCTGCTAAAAAAAAAATAAAAAAAGTGACAGGTATAAGACTCAGCTCATATGGATAACTCTGGAAAAAGAGATTTTCTTCCCTGAGACTACTTTCAGGTTTGCTGCTATCAGCCGAGGATTAGTCAGCTAACATGGCATCTCTGTTGACATACATTTTCTCCCCACAGCTAAGACAGCTTAACTACTTTATGCTCCAGAATATTGCAATGGTTAACCAGATATTTTCCAAAAAAATAAAAGCATCTCCTACTTATTAAATTGTAATTCTGTTTTTAGTATTGAACTGGAATCCACTGACAAAGAAATAAGCACCCAAACACCCTTCTGCCTCTAAAATATGCTTACTTGAAAAGTTGAAATATGGTTAAATAAATTACTGAACAGAAGAAGTTGTTTGGCCATTCTTGCAAGAGCACAGAATCCATTCAAAGTCTTGCATAAGTTTTCTTCTTCAGCACATACACATTACAAGGATTAAATAGAAAGGGAAACTTGCAGCTTTAGACACACTTTGTGTCTCAATACCAACTGCAGCACCAGCTTCTCTGTAAGGATTATCAAGGCTACAGCCCCATGCAGCTGTCAGTCCCTGGGGCTGTAATTCAGCTATCCTGCTCTCACTCTATCCATCACATTTACACAAATCCCCAAGGTGGACTGCCTTCTAAATGTCTTTACCTTGTGCATTATCCTGGGGCTTAACAATCCAATATTGGTGCAGCCAAGGATAATTACTCTCCATTGATGATAAAACACCCTGAATCCTGTCAGGCATGGCAATTTGCATCTTACAGTACTGAGGATCAATAGATACAACAAAGGAGTGAAACCTGATTAGATACTGCTGCCTCTCAATGGAAAGGGAAGAGCTGATTGTTTTGCAGGGTTGAAGTACTGGTTAAAAGGGAAACAGAGGTCTCCCATTACAACACAGTCCCCGAGCCTGCTGCTTACCTAGAAACTGCTGCAGGGAGTTTGAGACTCCAGGAGAAAGTAGTTGAATGAGCAACCAGGTCTTACAGACTCCTGGTAAAAAAGGAGAGCAATTTACTTGGGTCAGCATGGCTCAGTTTCACTGTAAGCCAAAAGAATACAGAGGATGTGAATTGTCTGGAGCTCCAAGAGGTTCTGCTTTCCCCCTGGTTTTATAGATTTACAGCATAAAGAGGACAAGTAACTTGTTCACGATCACACACTGCTTCAATAATGAGCCTGGAAATTGGCTACTGGTTTTGCAAATGGATCTCTTTCTGAAGAATCCTCTAGGAGTGTGGGCTCAGCCAAGAGCTCCTGCCCTGTCGAGGCAACAGAAATGTCATATATATTTAAACTAAGGGATTGCAGGATTTTCCAACCACAATTAAGCAGGTAAGCAGATGCATGAAGGTGGAGGTGGAATAAAAAATTATCCCAACAGTCTTCAGTCTTCTGACACTAATCTAACACTGAATCTGATCGAAGATAAGAAGCGTGGTGGGTGAACTTCGGTTCCCACATTTAATCTAGAGAGACATCACAAGCTTCCTCCTCTTCAAGTCTTTATTTGGAGGCCAGCAACATATTGACAGAAACCCATGGTTTGGCTGACAGCACTGCTGGGATACAGGCAGGGAACACATTCCCATTTGGACGTGATTCTCCACCACTGACACTCCCTGGGCTCAGCTGTGCCCATCTCCCACAGCCTGCCCAGATTAGTGATACCACATCTCAGCCCTGGGCTGGCACGCCAAGAGCTCCCAGAAAGGATGTAGCTAACTGTGTTAAATCTGGGTTTTTATTTGGTTTCTCGTGACAGAGCTACATTAAACAGGGACTGCATGTCTCCATGTTCTTGCTTGACTGAAAGGAATGCACACCTTTCTTCTATGGAAATTAGTCAGCAAAGAAAAAGCTGAATTTTGGGGGATTCCCACCCATGTGAAGGATAATGTTTTAAAAAAGGCCTCAAAACGTGCAGAAAATAAAACAACATCAAGAAAAGAGCTGGACACATCTTTTCAGAATGCATGCTCTGAGGCTGATGAAGGGCTCAAAGCAAGAGAGGAGGAAAACAGAGAAAAAGAGAAGAACTCTTCAGAAACCAGCTGGGAATAGTCTGTTCTTATCAAAACACGTTGCTGACACAGACCTGTCACAGAGCCAACATCTGCTCCCAACTCGCAGAGTCAGTCCGAGGCAGGCTGAGTGTCTCTTGCACAGGAACACCAAGAGTTGACTTGGCACGATGGACGTAAATGAGAAGAGCTTCTGAAAGCACCAGTGAGCAAAACGGGAAGGAAACTTGTTCCTTTGATGAAAAACCTTTTTATTTTGACCTACAGGCAAACTTGCAGATTTTTTTTTCTGCAGAAAGGCGTCTCTTCCAACATGGGAAATGGGAAAAAAAGCCTGATTCTGGACATCTGACGTATATGGTAGTGTCTGCTGAAGCCAACGGGGGGTTGCATATGGCAAGCCTGGAAACCTGAGGCTCATTAACATTACGGCATTGGATTATCACTATTTTATGGTCATAAGGATCTGTCTCTTTCATCCTGATGCCTGCTGAGTGATAGTGAATTCAGATGCCCCATATTAACCCCTGAGAGTAAGTATAATATTGGTGAGAAGTACCAAGCCCACATCTAAAATCCTTTGTCTTCACTCGTGCAGTGGAGTAGAAACATGCTTTCCCACCCTGATCTCCTCCAGAAATCTATCCCAACCCTTAAAGGCTTTCACTCCCCTTGCCTTCTTCAACCTCCAGCCTTTTTGGGGTACTGGAGAAGATTTGCAAACAGTCTGAGACAGCATCATTGTAGAACAGATGGCAACTATACCACCTAGGGCGAGACACCACGCAACATCCGTTGGATTCTCACATGAGCATCCAGCTCCTGGCACTGCCTGAGCCTCTGCAGAGGCACTCAGAATCTCTCCTGCCTTGTGGGAACCCATCACTCCTCATGGAGAAAGGGACGTTATTATGGTTTTCCATCTGTCAGTGCAAACTGAAATGTAACTTTGTATTGGGCTCTCCACTCTGCACTCAGGCATGGAAGATTTAGAGCTCACTGTTCTGTACTTGAAATGGGAAATTGGAGGGGAGCTGCTGAGTCATGAGAACAGGGGGCCTCTACTGCCAGCCGTTTCTCCCTGGGGAAAACCTCTAATCCTCTCTGATGCACCTGGGTGCCATTGATTCCTCAGGATTCCTGCACACTCACACAGCCTCTGACTGTCAGAGGTGCATTGATTTGTTCAGCAGTGGAGAACAGAATGGGTATAATGGAGGTGATTTTTAAGGTGATGATTGCTATGAGTGGGTGAAAATAAAACCGAATTAAATAAGCAGCCATTAGAGCTTAAAAACTGAGCAGCCGAGCTGCCTGCTCTTGCCCTCTGAAAGGAGGATGATAACACTGTCACGTGCTCCAAAAACAGGTGAGCAGGAGCATAATGAATTCACAGGGTGTAAAAATCCTGGTGGAAACTGGCTCAAAATGCCCTTGTGGTAATAATGCATCCTCTTGCATCACAGTGCACTCAAGGACACTGTACTCCTCTGAATGATGCAGGTAGAAGAATGATGTATGGTGGAAGAAAACAGAAGGAGAACATAAATGTAGGAATTTCATACACAGCCACGACCAAGTCCCAGATAGGAGCATCCTGTCAAGGACAATGATGCTGAACCTTTGAAAACAAATATAAAGCTGCAGAACTGCAGGTCAGTTTGCCAGAAAACTTTCTGGTGATTGTCAACTGCTCCATGCAATTGGAAGGGATAGGAAAAGGGTCAGGGTAAAGACCTATTTCCCTATCATTTCATCACATCACTCTTCACATAAGCACCCTGCTGACCAGCCTTCTCCCAGAACTTCTCAGCGATTAGCACCATGCTGTTTCTTACTGTGAATTCGAACAAGAGTAGCACAAAGCTATCAGCAGGGACTTCAGTGATCAGAAACTGCTCAGCCAATTTTCACTATCATTTTTTCTATGTCAAACAAATGCCTATTGTCCCCAGGCCTGCTCCTGTGGCACGTTGAGAGCTTCTGCAAATTGCAGAGCCCCCTGTCTCTGATTTTAAATCCCTAAAATGTTAGCTCCCACCTTATAGACTAACAGATGAGCAAAGGACAGGGAGCCAGGAGCTGCTGGTGGTAATTCTGGCTATTGATGTGCAGCATAAGTATCCTGGGTACCCTGCCCCTGCCTCAACCTTCCCTGCCTGCACAACAGGGATGGAAAATAGCAGTATCTGCGCTGCTGAAAAGCAAAGGGAAGACAAATTTTTGAAGATGCAGAGTGCTAATTACTAGTTCAGACTACAGGTCTTGGCACTGGAATTAGAAGTAGTAGAACTATGAGAGCTGCTGTTGCAGTCACCACACACAACAGGCCTGCAACAGAGACTTCCCTGTGATCCTGTGCTTGTGAGATCCCCATCAGCTGTGATGGGAATGTTGCACATTGATGGGATGTCATCACTCAAATTATAGGACTCTGGTGGAAGTGGAAAGAAAAGGAGCAGGCAGGCTATGAAGTGTATAACCCTGATTTAATGCCATTAATGCAATTTGATAATTTGCAGAGGTATTATAGGCCCTATAGGAAAACAAGGAAAAGAGAAATGGATTTGGGTAAATAAAGGATGTGTTTTAAAGCTTCCTCCAGCCTGCAGATTTCTTTTCACCAGCACATATATTGCATTTTTTCTTACAGCAGCCACTGTAGGGGCCAGGGCATTGTATAACAAGAGGAATGGTCAAACACAATTTTAATGTGTCTAGTAAGGCAGAGTGCAATACTTATATATATCAGAACAAGCAATGTGCCAAAGTGCCCGATGATAAGGAAGAAATGTGTCCTCGATCAAGAAAAAACAGTTTAATGTGCACACTGGGAGCAGAGTATTACACAGATACAGCTTTCTCCTGGCCATGTGAATTTAAGGAACCCCTGCTGGTAACTGAGATTCCTTGCAGACAATCAGACCAGAAGCAAAATGTTATAAATTCTTAGGGTACTGTATGACGTGAGATACATCCTCACATTTTATACAAAAAAGGGAAGATAGCATGTAAGCATCTGAACTCCCATACAACAAATGCCATTTCAAGCATCATTTATTATGCTGCCTTTCACAGACTTTTACAATCCTCAATATGGTTAGCAATTTCAGCTGACTCGTAAAGCGGTTTTAAAATTCATCACTGAAAAGAATGTTTATCTCTGTGTTTCCTCCAGTTCGGGAGTAAAATTAGACTCTTAAAACCTGGGGATGGTGTGTCTTTAATTTTGTTTAGAACAGAAAATAACTGTGATATGAAAGGTTTAATGAGGTTAGAAATCTAAAAGGAAATGGAGTGGGAATAGATTATCAAGAGAAATAAAGCCAACCGCTGGAGAGTACACTAATATTAAATATTAGGTTTCTAAACCAAATATATATAATCCATTTAGGGACTTAATGGTGGTTCTCAGAAGCACATTTATCTACAGCTTATGGTTCAACAACCAATATTATAACTCCATTTGTCACTGTTAGGCGAGGGGGATGGATGTCAGGGAGGCGAGGGTCAGCACATGAGGAGGAGCTCAGGAGACGCCCTTGCCGCACCTGGAGGTGCAGAGCTCACCTGCACATTTCTGCCTTCATGCTGAAGATCTGCCCTGGAAACACCTCCTCACAAAAATACTCCCTCCTTCACTTCCCTCACGAAGAACAAAGGCAACACATCCAAGCAGGGATTTGTCTTAAATTAGGCTTTACACCCATTTTTCATTTAGAAAGATACTTACACGTGTGCCTAACTAAATGTGGGATTACGCACTTGATTAAAATTAGCGACACGCTTAAACTACTTGATGAATTGGGTCATTAGATACCTAAGTCAATACAAGATAAGGAGCTCTGAAAATCAAGACAAATTGAAAACTCAAAAATGGATTTTGGTTCTTAGCTTTTTACACCTATACTAATGAATTTACAGTAGAGGCAAAGATTTAACTAAACCTCCTGATATCAACACCCAAAATGAAACCCCTGCTTAAGAAACTCCTGCTCCCTTTCTGGCTCTGCTGGGATTCCTGGGTAGGGAGGTGGCCAGCTGTGGGACAGCTCTGCCCTCTGCAACTCCACACAAGTAGCTGCAGAAAAAAACTCCCACCATTAAGAATAAGAGACTTAGGAGATGGAGTATTTAGGGAAAAATAGAGAAAGATGCATGGGTTGTCACACTTCCATTCTGTAGAGACACCAGCTACCTGGCGATATGGAAGGAGAGCTGTTGGATGACCTGCAACTCCTGATCACTTTAACCCCTCTGTGCCACCACAAGCACAGGGTGAGATTTGTAGGCAGAGGTAATTTTTGTTTGTACTAAATAGTTGGAACAGAACACACAGCCTCTGCAGTGGCCTTTTTGTGAGGGCCGTGTGCCAGAACTCTTGTCCTTCTGCCGCAGTTCCATCTGCTGGCCAAACACCAGGCGCCCTCTGCCTCCCTCCATATCCTGCCTTGCTCTATCCCATCAAAGAAGGCGGCGGCTGATGCTCCATTTTACACTTGGGATCACTGTGTTATTTTGGTTATGCTTTGTGTTTTTCCCTTTCTGAAAGGATGCCTGCTGTCAGGGACCCACCACTTCCAAGTGAGCACTCTGCCTGCCAGCTCCAGGCTTCTGGACGCAGCCAGCAGCTCTCTGAGGACTCCCAGACTTGCTTCCTTTTTCTTTTTACAGGACAGGAGGGAAGCTGAGCTGGGAGGATGACACACTAGGAAACAGAAGTGTGGCCCTTTCTCTTGAAAGGCTCCAAATCTGCTCCCTCTCCAGCCCCAAAGTACTTCTTGTGCCAATTCTTGGTTGACTGAAATCTTGAAATGTCACCAAGAACCAAAGAAAGCCAAAGGAAAATGCTTGTTTGAAGTGGTCAAAATGAAGTAAAACATACTCCACTACAAAAAACACTTGGCTAATTCCAGCTCGAATGCTTTTTGCTATCAATGAAATTCTGAGGAAACAGGGACTTCAGGCAGCACCATATGTTGGCTATCACTCTGCTCAGGCTGGGTATTAGTGGGTATTTACTACTAACACCATCAATAACAGCAACTGAATTAGCTGTAAGAGTCAGAAATCCATCTTTTGAGTGGTATGACCAAATTCTTTCACATAATTTGCCTGACTGACAGAAAAATATGTTGCTAGTGTCAAACAAGTCTGGAAACTTAAAATGTTTTCAATTCTGCAAAAAAATAATGCAGAGCTTCTTGACTCTAGAGAGCTTCGAATCAAGACCTCATTTCAGAAAAGTGCTAATTTTGATGTTCGAGCTGAAATCAGTTTTGCTGAATGAAACCTGTAAACCTTTCTTTACAGCAAACACAAGGAAGCAGTTTTTCCACATTGACATGTCATTAAATTGTGGAATTCACTGCCACAGGATGTTGGAGAGGCCAAAAATATAAATGAGTTCAAAAAAAGATTAGACAAATTCACGGGGGATAAGTCCACCAGTGGCAATTAAACACAATGGTCTGGATATGACCTCTGGCTCAGGAAGTTCCTGAGGTGCTGATGGCCAGACACGGGGAGGATAAGACTGGGGAAAGGTTCACCCTGCACAGTCCTGTTTCTTACACTCCTTCCCAAGCATCTTCTGCAGACCACTGATGGAGCAGGGATTTCTGTGCTGCACAAACCATCCCCATATGGTAATTCCTCTGATCTCCACAACATTTGGATCTGAACAAAGCTCTAAAATTTGTTGCAAAGCGGGGAATTTGGTCACATGCAGAATGCTGCTTTTTTTTTTTTTTTCAGAATCTTCAAAGGTTTTCCATAGTTCTCAATAAAAAACAAGTTTTGCTAATCACTTCAGTGACAAAGTATCTCGCACTTCTTGCCATCCCAATTTAAAAAGAAGATCCAAATAAAATTAAACCAAATAAATTGTCTATTCCTATGAGTATCATGCATCTGCTCTATTACTGTGATCAAACTGTGGTGAAACAGCTGAACATATTCAGCAGAGTTTTTTGACTCTTATTCCTCCAAGTAATTTAAACAATGCTGTGTCCAAATGTCTTACAAAAGTAGAATCATTATGGCATTTTATGCAGGAGGAGTTTGCTTCAATAGGGTGCAGATGAACAGGGATTTAACTCTCAGGTCTAGAGCTCCTTCTCAGACTCATATTCATAGAGCAATTCTTAAGTCTTATGATTGTTGTTTTTCTTGAAGCCCATCTCTAAGTGTAATTCTGTGGGAATCTTGGTGTTCAATGAAACAGAAAATGATAAATTTCTAGCACTGTGAAGCTTAAAAATGTGATCTAAAAGCATTTCCTCATCACCCAAAGGCAGGGAAAAAGACCTCATTTAAAAACCAAGACCTCCCTGTTAAAAACAAAACATTTTCTGGGAAACGTGGTATTTGATGAAGTGACTCAAATCTATTTATCAGACTTAACCAAGTCCCACATTGCAAGCACCCAGATGTAACTTCAATTTCGTATTCTGCGAACCCTAAAATATCACAAGTTCTTAATCACATTCTTTAGTCTCATACCTCAGTTACAAAGCACAGCACAGATTTGGAATTAACCTGTATAAGTTTGCTCCAAGATATAATGAAAATGTCATGATCCAAAATCCTTGGCTAGCAGTTAGCCAGAGACATCTAATTAATTAAACAGCCTAATTCACAATAACTTCCTGTCTATGTACAAATTTCCACTGTTTTGAAAAACAGTTTTGCTAATGCATGGCAAAACTCAGATTAGTTGTTTCAAATTCAGTTTTATTTAAGCCTTGGCAAATTTAAATTAAGATCAAGATAAATCTATTTAATCCTGGCTTAAAAAGGAAAAAGAAAGTCCATGTTGAGTTTTGCATAGTTTAAGCTCAATAATTTAAGTCATGTCCTTAGAGACTAGTACGACTGTGAATACAAACAGTGCCTAGGTCAGGATTAAGGTTACTTCTTAGCACTTGTAAAAGTAATTCTTAGAAAAGTTTTTTTTTTAAAAAATGCTCACTTGTGCTTTTATTGTTACCTTGTGCTGTACAAAGGTCGTCCAAAACACTTTTTTAACAATACATGTATGTACCTACTGAGATTTTATCCAGTGTACTTCTAACACAAGAATCTTCAGCAGTAGAAAGCCTAAACAACTTGAATAAAACTATTTTATTCTTTTAAACTTTCCACCTGATGATCCTTCATGGTCATGCAATTCTGTAAGTCCTTAAGAGTCAGCTGGACAATGCATGACTAGCAGAAAATCACCAAGATTTACAGACCAAACAAAACTCCCTAACTCCCCTAGTCAGCCTTTGGCTATCTTTATAAATCACAGGAAAACACTTAAGCCGTTTTTTTTTTCCTTTTTTAATGTTACCACCTATAAACAACACCACCATTTGTTCCTTTCAGTTTCTATTAGTCATAAATTTTGCAAAATTAAAGAAAAAGCATGAGCAGGACCTGAGTATGAAAGCCAATCTGAAGATAGACATCAAGATGAATGCTAACACAGCACCAAGTTCCATACCATCAGCATATCCTTTAAGTAGATCTAAATTATTTTTCAGTAGTGTTTTATTCAATTTGTTGCATCAGGTTTAGTTGTTTTCAGGTCAGATACCAGCCACCATTTGGTAATTGAACACCTCCTTAATTTCAATCAGAGCCATGCTATGGTAATGCAATTCTAGTTGGTTTAATTTCTGTTGTTTTTCCCTAATTTGCTTTTAGTCTTCTAGTCCCACAAAAAATCTGTAAGACATTAACATTTCCTCTCATCCCCGTCAGCTGGGAACATACTGGAATCTGTAAGAAGTTATCCACCCTGTGCTCAAAAGCATCAGAAATCAGTGTGGTGACCCCAGCAAAAGCCAAGCAGAGCCAGTGGTCCCCAACAAACCTCTCCCTCTGGTTTTCTCTTTTTTCTTGTCCCTGCATGGGGTACTTTTATTTACTTGGAGGCAATGGAAGGCAGGAAGAGGGCTGTTTGGTGTTTTTTAGGAAGGGTTTTGTTTCCAACCCATGGCAGCTTCTATTAGAAGAGAAACAAAGAGAATGAGCAGATCCTGTTGTGGTGACGTAAAGCCTGAGAGATATTTCAGGGTCACCAGCTATCTTATATAGACAACATCTGGCAAAACCATCCAGCAGCAATATGGATACCAGCCCCAGGAAATACTAGTACACATAGCCAGAAAAAAAATATACTATTCTGGGTTTTATACTTAAAAAAAAAAAATATCTTTTTTTTGTCAAGAAGAAAAAAGTGACACATCCACAAACGGCAGCGGAGACTTCCTGACGCAGGCAGTGATAGATGAGGACTTTAGCTCACTCTCAGATGCATGGAAGAGAATAGTTTTTTGTGCTAAGAGATCATTACAGCTTCAGCCCTCCTACTGCACTGTTTCCTCTGAAATCAGGGGCAAGATTAAATCTGTTGTAGCAGAGCGCTCTGTAATGGCTCTGACAGACGTTGTTTTTCCTCGGCCTCACATCTGGGAGTTAACCAGCAGAGCGCTTGAAACCAACCAGGTCAGCTCTTTAGTTGAGTTTCGTGTCTAATCAGCCAGGAAGGCTGAGGCCTCAGGTCACACATGGAAATCACTAGAGCTATTTAAGTCGCCAGAGGTTATTAATAAATCTCCCACTATTTCCTTAAGTAAATAATTGGAGGCCCATCTTTCAAACAAGTTATGTCTGGCCATGTTATGGTACCAATTTTATCCTTCCTTTTTTCCCTTCACCAGGCAGGAAGAACAAATCTCTGGTGACAACAATGGCAAAACTGTGAATTATAAACATCCATGTGTCTCTCATTTGAATGCCTCCTCAAGTTTCCTTGACAGCTGGAGGAGAGAGAGGCTCTTAGTCTTTCCACCAGAGCCTGAGCCACTGAAACTGCTCTCGCACCAGCAGAGACTTTGGGGGGAAGCCATGCAGCTCTGGCTGCCGGGTGAAACAGGAGCCCTGCTCTCTCCATTAGGTGCTGTTAGGTAGCCAAGTTCAGGTCCTTCTGGGCTGCCACCAGGGACATGAGGGGAAGAGCCTGACTGTGAAACATGGCCAGAGGCAGAGCTCTGGGGGTTCTGGAAAGCAGGAAAGGAGCTGAGGGAGATGGGGCTTGTGATGCCGCATCCTCCCTTCAAGTCACGCACAGGGAGCTGCAGCCAGGCCTTGACACACACACAGGTCCTGTGAGACCCACAGCCACTTGTCCCATGGCCAAATTCATCCATGCCACAAATGACAAGCCCTGGTTTACCAGAGCCCCAGTCTTTCTTGGATATGCTCCTCTTTCAGCTTTGGAAATAACAGACTGCTCGCAAGGTTGCTATGCATATTCTCACATGCAGAGAAATTAACACCAGCCCTGACCACCGGCCATTGTTAAATGGCACCAGCAATCCTCTGCAGGACATTTTTGCAACAGGACTCCTGCTCCCCCCGGCTCTGACAGAAAAATTCAACACGAGATGGCTCCTGCCTGCCCCTCCTGCCCTGCCCGCCAAGCTACTGCATCAAGCTCCCTGCAGGTCTCGGGGATATTTATGGCAGCTGTGATAACCCCAACGCATCTTCCAGCTGCCAGATCCCTTCCACTGCTGTGCTGAGTTACGAGTTGTCTTTGTTTGAACTTCTTTCAAGATGATGCAGAGTCTCAGGCATTAGGAGTAGAGAATGGGTGCTTTAAACGAAGCCAAAGTCCACATGGAAACATATATCTTGTGCATATATATATGTACAAAAATATATATGTCCCTTTACAGCAAATAATCTAAAATTTGCCTCTAAACAAAGAACACCAGCTCCAGCATTCAAACCACATCAGCAACCAGAAGGTTAATAACTAGCACAACCCTCACAGACTTGAAACTATTTTAATTTGCAATAAAACCCTTTCCCCCCCATTTTCTAGAAAATGGAGGATCTGCTCCCTCTTGTAACAACGCTCCTTTTTTTTCTTGGTGATCTAAAAAACGTTCATACTTGAATAATGTTTTCTTTCTTTTTTTCTTAGTTTTTTTATCCTCTCTTTCTCTTTTTCCTTCCCTCACTCTTGCAAAGATTAATGCTTTCAATCTAAACCCCAGCTTTTCCGAACGAGGATTCTCCTCACACCATCATTGCTTTGCGGCATTTCTAACAGGGGCTATCGACTTAATTAACTCTAACTTTAGGTCTGAATCTCCCAATGGAAAGCAAATGTGAGCTGGAGCTGCTTTAGCCAAGCACTGCCTTTCAAGCAATACTGAAATATAATCCTCCTGTGCCTGCAGAGAAAAGTAGAGGGAAAAGCAGCCCTACCTTTGGGGCGTGCTCAGGCTGCAGGAGGGGCACGCCAGGGCTGGACCTCAGGAGTCCCCAGGCAGGCTGGCAGAGATCTGGGGGCCCCAGCAGCACAGCTTTGTTCCAGAAGTGACATATTGAGGCTGTGTGAGCATGAACGTGTGGGTGGGGGAACGGGGGGAGAGGTGCAGGTAGTGCAGCGCTCTGGCACCCGGGCTGTCGCCCAGGCATCACTGATGTGGGCACTGGAGGGAGTTGCTTGCCAATCCTTCTGGCAGAAGAAAAATTGCTACAGATGGCAACTGCCAGCAGGGAACGAACAGCAAAAACAGAGGAATTCATGACAGAAATTATGGAGAGGAAGAGGAAAAAAGCGTTTCCAATGTACCCGTTTCGTCTTTTCAGTTAAAGGAAAACCTGTTATCAAGAGCCCAAATGAGCAGCTCCAGTAAAGCTGAGGGTGGAAATCACTGCAGAGCCATCAGAGTCATGGAATGCCTTCAATTAAAAATTTACCACATGCTTATACAGGCAGCACACACGTGTAATACGTATATTTGCTTGTAAAGATGTGCATGCTCCTAATGAGCGACAGTATTTAAGCACATATATATTTTTGTGTCTGTGGCTCAGGAATTAGGTTTAAGACAAGCAGAATTGATGAAATTTGCACATCTTTCCTTTCTGTGTGACAGAAGGTGCCAGAAGAAGATATTTGCTGTCCTATTCACTTAAAACAGCAAAAGTAAGGAGCAGGAAAGGAAAAAAAAAAAGAAGGAAAAAAAATACAGCAAGCAGAAACACTTAAAATGAGTTACTATGTCTGGTCACTCAATCCTTTAAGCCCTGCCAACACTTTTCTGTGATTAGTTAGTAAATCTGACAAGGCCTGCGTTTGTTCACAGCTTATTGACAGAACTGTATTGATAAAGCAATATCCAAGCCTGGGGAAAGAAAGCCCTCAATCTCATTTTACTTTCTCAAGTCTTTATTGCACAAAGGTGTTTTTCCTGGATGAATTCATTTTCCTGAAACTAAACTTAGAATTTTCTGAGAGTGCAGCTCTTATATCATCGTTTAATAATTATTTATTGACTGGGTAGCCATTAAACACAGAAGAGAAAAAACATGTCACACGAATTTACTTGTGCAGATTTCTGACCTGACGATGCAGGGACATTTGTTCAGAGCTCATGAGAGACAGAACAACAGTAGCTGTGGGGGTGATAATTTTTCCATCCCCCAGAGATATCCCATATTTTCCTGTTCCCCATGCCCCCACTCATCCTGAGGTTCTTCCTAAAACCAGCCCCAGTCTCCCCTGGAGGTCTGTGTCATGGGCATTGCATCCTGGATGAGGCTCCTGGTGGGGTCTCTTGAGGACCCATTAGTGCTGCTCATAAATTAGCCAGATGGGGTTTGCCCTGACCCAGCTGCAGCAGGTTTGCTCTGGAGGGGAACCCAGGGCTCCCACTCCATGCAGAGGGAACTACACTTCCAAAGATTAGGAGCACTGGGATATGAAAAAGCAGGAATGGACAGGATTAAACCAGTGATGATTTCAAGTTAAAACCACATATATTACTGAAGCCTAATTGCAGCATTTCACATGCAGTTTAATTTTATGAGCTTGATGACTCCAGAGTGTCAATAAAGAAGCAGCAGTGTGGGATTGTTCAATGGTTGCAACCCAAAATGCAGGGAAATGGGTTCAGTAACAACCACTGGATACAAACACCATCAGAGAGCAAGAACTGGTGAAACAACTTAGCTCCAAGAGGCTGAAGAAGACACCAAACACATTATTATGTGCTCCCACTGGAGACTGTTCAGTTTAAAGAGATCTAACGGCCACTGCTAAAGCTGGAAGTTGAAAGAAATTGTTGAAAAAGCCCCTATTTGTTGATGTTTCATATACTTTTTCTCTTTTCTGCAGGTAGTGAAATTGGCAGATATAAGCCAGCAAAGAAGTGGAACATCATCACTGAAACACAGAGTGATAGGGAAAATCCCTTTATCATTTGAGTTAAACCATCACCAGATATCAATGAATCATATCACAAAAGCCTATTTAGGCTTTCCTGGCATTACAAATCCAGAGTGTCCTCTGGGCTCTTCCGCAATCGCTATTGATTATGACTTTAAAACCAAAAAAGTTCTTCTTGCTTAAAATAAAGAAAAAAATAAAATCACTCGTTCTAAACACAAAATAAAGCAGTTTTCAAAAATGGGCTGAAAAAAGGTGCACACATATCTTCAAAGGCTATTTTCACTACTGCAAGCATGCACATAGTAAGTCTTCTAAAATTGATGAAGGAAAGAATAAGTAGGAGAAATTATAACCAGTTGAAAAATGGGCTGTGCTAGGAAGAGGCTAATAAAATATATATACTTCGAGGGGTGACATGTTTATTACTAATACTCTATAACAACATTGTCCCTTTATTCACTGCTGTTGTATTAATAAGGAAAGTAGTTAAGAACCTACAGATGTTACATGTGTTTTGAAAGGATTAGTTCATGTACCAATGACTTTCTGAAAAAATGGAAGTGTTACTACAGCTGTATTGCCCTGGGCTTCTGCAACTCCAATTCAGCAGTGAAACTGGAGAAAGGAACCACCTCTAAGTATGTGTTCCCAGTGAGTGCTGAGATGTGGCAGAGCTCAGCACAGCTCTCCCTCCCCAGGTGTTGCTTCCTCAGGAGCAGATTCCCTTCTGGCTGAGTCCTGCTGATCCTCTCCAAGGAGAAATCCCACTCGGACAACGTCTGTGAGGAGAGAGGTCATGGCAGGCTGGAGACACAACTTGGCCATGTAGGGTCTTAATAGCTTTCTTATTAATACAACACTGGTGAGATGCCACAGCTCTTGCTTAAGCCAAGCAGGGTTGCAGTCTCACAATTCTCATTTTGACTGTAAACAAAAGCCTGGCCCTCTGTGGTAGGGATCTGGGGATGACTTATTGTTAGAGATGGATGTTGGAAATTACTGCTGTGGCAATACTTTGTTCTGCATCAGATGCCATTTCATAATGCAATCAGCTCAACCCTGCCACAAACATGTATTATGCTCCATTCAGGAGAGATCTTAACAGTTTGTCAAATCATGTTTTACAACCGAGTTACCTCCAGTCTAGTCTGCTGCTCCATGCACAGTTGGACCAGACAGAAGGAAAGAGAAATGAAGTTGGTATCTGAAAGGTCTGTAGCAGCACTGTGGCACTTAAAGCAGTGCAGGCCTTCTCCACTGCAGCCATTTCTGAGCAATATAAATCAGAATATCCTCGCTATCAGCTTTTCAAAATACCTTCAGATGTAGATTTCCTGAAGCAACTCACCATTATGGTAGAAGACTCAACATTCTTGCATTTTAGAAAGTTTGAAGAGTGCAGACTCTAGGAAGTGGAAAGTCTGTTTCCATCAAAGTCTCTCCATATGACCCTGGACACAAATCTCAGAAACACAATTTCTAAGGAAAAAAAGGCACAGTAATTCTGTGTTTCTGAATTTCTGGACATACTTCTTGAAACCTCTCTGGCTCAACTTGGAGAGGAGCTGGGCATTTGCAAACCCTCCAACGGTCACAGCAGAATTGAGTGCTCAACAATCTTAGTGTCAAGTATTTTAGAGGACAGGTTTTGAAAATCAATCTTTTTTTTGTTTGTTGTCAGCCCCTGCCTTTCACTACGTTCTTTGTTGACACACCTATGCCACCCTAAAACTTAAGTGGTTTAATCTCCATCCAGGGCGTATCCAGACTCCAGACCAAACAGACACAGGCAGCACACACCTGCCACCACAAAGTGCATCTAATGAAATGTGCCAGGCCACTGTCATTATACGCTCAACGACAAGCTCTGCTTATAACAATAAATATTCACTAATTGGTAACATAATTATTCACAATGCAAGAAGGAGGAGGAGGGCTGCAGAGGGGAAAAATGTGCCCCTTTAATTTTCGCAGTCTCTCTGAAGCCATGACATATCTACACATTTTCCTACCACATGTGCTGATCTAGAAGTGAGGACGAGATGGATGTTGAAGAGAGCCATTTTCATCATCCCTGGAGAGATTTGTAAAACAAGAGGGAGGGTTTCTTATTCCCCTCTCACTGAAAGAAGCATTGGCTCCTTTCCACTTCCAATTTCACCATGGCTGCACACGACTAAACATCCATTTTGACACTAATGCGGAGTGGTGCTCTCTGCTAGGCTGGGTCAGCCAGCTCTCCTGCCTGACTGGCCAAGTGATTGTAAAATCAGTAATGGTATATTTTACACCCTGTATTTCTTAAAAAACCATAATTACTAGGGAAATTTTTCTTCTTTTGCTCTAGGATTTTTTTCTTTTACTTTTTTTTTTTTTTTCTCTGCAGACACATGTGGCTCACTCTCTCATAACATTCAAAATGAGGTCAGAAACTTGCACATATGTGGCTGTGTGTGCTTTCTCCTCCAACCAGAAATGACAAAGCAGAGTTTGGCAAGGCAATAAAGGAATGGCCACAAATCAGGCAGGATTATCTGACTTCCTTTAAGAAAGCCATAAATTGTTTACAGCAGCATTGGTCTTTAATGGCAGAATGAGGGGTGATGGAGGGGAAAGCTTTAATCTAACAATTTCAACACATTGCCAAAGTCCTTTCCTGTAGTTTACAATAAAAGAACCTCCAAAGCATCTAACTTATGTTGGCTGGACTTTTTATTTTCAGGGAAAAGATCCTTCCCATGCTCCCTTCTCCTTCAATACAGAAATAGACGAGAGTGTAATGAGGTTAAGTTTTAAAGCATTAAGCATTTGACAAAAATGCCTGCAAAGATTTTAGCACCAGAAAACCTCTAGAGAAACTGGACAGAGCCTGGGATAATACACAACAGACTCTTCCAAGCTTAATGCACTGGGAATTGGAAGTGCATTAGGATTTTGGCTGCAGCTGGGCTTTTTACGGCCACTGGATTCTCGGCACCACTGCTGCTAATAACACACACATAGGTGAGGGGACATGGAGACAGAGCTTGCTGTGATTGCCACTCACTGTACACCACAAAACAGTCACAAACAGGAGAAGGCAGCAGTCTAAAAAAGAAAATGCTTTGGAAACAGAGCCAATCTGCACAGTTCTTATATATGAATTTCCAACACTTCTCCTTCCCCCTCTAGTGCAGTTCTACATTCAAAGTTGTTTGGGTTTATCCTTTTGTTCTTCCTTGTCCTAGAATGCAATTGTGAAATTCAGAACCATCACTGGAATTTGGACAATGAATATTCGTAAAGTTTGAAGGTGCCCATAATGGCATTTCTAGAGATAAGGTCTATGCCTCCTGTATTTCTTTGTATGTTTTGCACTTCAGGGCTATTTCTCAGATGGCACCATTGTGCAACCTGCATCTAGCACAAAAATGCAAGCTTCTCCATTGCCTGGTATGGAAATCCTCTACATCTTTTTCTTCTGGGATCGTCCCTGCTCTGGTACTGTACCTCTTTGTTCACATGCCACTTTTGGAAAATGCATTTCTACTGCAAAACTGATGTAAATAAATACAGCTCGGCTCACATGGTTTGAAGAGTTTGTCAACAGAAAATATCCATTCCAGACTACCGGCTTCTGAGAACTGGAATGTTTCCAAATCTATTTATCACATCACTTTATAGAAGCTCTTTCCTCCCTCCTCTTGATATTTCAGAAATTTATTTGCCTCCCATTATAAAAATAAATACAAGTGCTTTCCCTCCCCAATGCCCAAACAGTAATTAGTTATAATGATTGTTATTTATGTTGTGGCAGTGCTGTGGAGCCCCAGATAGAGGCAGAGACCTGATATGGTTACATGTTTATAATCCCTCCTCTACATGCTACTTAACAGCATATTGCTCAAAAGCCAGTGAAAGCAATTTATTCAAGTATCACAAAGGAGACTGCCAGCAAAGTTTCCCCAAAGCTTTGGATAAAATTCCCATGAAACTGAGTGGTTCCCCATACTGCAAACTCCAGCTCTAGTGAGAGCCAGTCATCCGAGTTGAATTTTTTGTTTGGCTGAAAACAAACTCACAAGGCTGAAGTACAAAAAGGCAAATGTATGGTCTTTCCAGGGCAAGAGGGAAACCATTCCCCTGCTGAAAAGCTTTTCTTTAATAATTAGGGCTGAAAAATTACTTGTACTTTCCCATGCACTGATGAGAAAGTTATAGGAAGGAAGGAAATGCAGGAAGATCCGAGCAGCATAGAAGCATAGGATGAAGTACTTTTATGGATAATTGCCATGCAACTCTCTATTTTGTTCCTGGTGCTTAGATATTATTAAGTAAAACTAATTAGAAATGCAATAGATAAATGTACTCTGAATTCTTCATATCCTCTAAGTGGCTCTAATACCACCCATCAGGGACTCAGCGTTTGCTGGGTAGGCAAATGATTTTCTCATAAAAAGCTGGACGACTCTTACCATGGATCATTTTCTCCTTTAACCTGCTCTATTACTGCTCCTCCTCTCCTCCTCCTCCAAAGTGAAATATAATATCCATCAGTGGAGTAATGATTCCTGAACTAGAGACACAAGTAAAAAGCAAACCCCCCTCCCCAAGCCCTCAGCACAGAAGGCTTGATGAGCACAGCTAGTTAGCCCTGTCTCTAATTAATGCATTTTGCTTTTCCTGCCAGGTGTGGCCCCATTTCTCACTCACTGGTTTCCCTCCCCAACAATTTATTCTTAAAAACAGAAACAAGTGATGGAAACAGAACCTGTAAAATACAAGTAATGGAGCAAATCACTGTTGTTGTTTTATTATTCCGTGCTGCTCAAGAACTTTAAAGAGGTTTGGGAAAAAAAAAACCCAAAAAACAAACCACAAAAAAATCCCAACCAAAACAAAAACCTTTCCACTAAGTAATTGAGTCTGCACTCTTGTATCAGACATTCAATGCTAATTTGGAGTCCTGTCTTATCGCATTACAGACAAACACAGGGCCCCTTACATCAAGTGCAACAAAATAGCTACACTCAGCATTATTAATGAAGTAGATGGATTAATTTCCTATTTATGAGAAGCTAACCAACTGGCTAGCTTGCTGACAGCACTATTAATGATCCTTAATGCCCCACAGGCGGTAATGGGTCCCGCTGGGAGATCTAGGAGCGCTGCAATTTGTATTGAGGATTTAGACATAACCAAAAAAAAAAAAAAAAAAGGAAAAAAAAAAAGCCAAAAAAAAAAAAAAGCCCTCCTGGGAGCAGGCAGTTGATCAGCAGGCGCCCCGGCGGAACACAGCAGACAAATAATAAATGACAGCCTTGCGATTAAATCAAACCTTCTACTTTAAGTGTTAAAGTGTCTGACTGTCACTAACAATCTAGTGGTTGTTAAAGCCTCCCGGGGCCTCCAGGAACAGACGCAGTGAGCTGGAAGGTAAAAGGGGGGGCCAGCGGCCACGGCAGCAGCAGGAGCCTTGCTGCCTTGGGAAGGGAAGCTGCTGCAAGGCAGGAATTTACACAACCACCAAGCTCCAGCTCTGCTTTTTGAGGTACCACAGACCCAGGGCACGGGACCCCCAAAAGTTTACATGAGCCTGAAAAGAAAGATTTTACCTGGGGATGAGACAGCCTAGAGATTCCCTACCCCCAGCTCTCCAGCCCTGCTTACAGTGGACTCACAGCCCAGTGGGAGTGGGAGTCCCACATATAAGATCACATTTGTTGTAAATAAACGTCTTGGCTGCTGCTATCTAGGAATTTTAGTTTCCATTCATTCAGGATTGAAACCAGAGGGCCATGTTTCTAGATTCAAAGGGGACAGGTTGAGGTGTGAACAGAAGTCCTGGAGGCAACATGGATTTCATTCACTTAGTCTTCTTGATAAATACAGCCATACACACTCTATCTTCCTTATATTTAGTTTCCTTGCTGCCCGAGACTAATCACATCCTGAGGCTGGGTGACAGCTTGGAGAAATCCCAATGCCTTCTCTTCTGGAGATCCATGTTCAGAGATAGAGATGAAACGGGCAAGTAGATGAATGAAAATCAGGACTGAAAAGGTCCTTTGCCTGTCACCCTCTATCAAAACACCAAAGCAAAAGCCGAGGCTTAGTGAGTTAAGGAGGCACAAAGCCAGTGTTTTGTACTGATTAGGAGAATAGTCTCCTTTCTCTTTGTCATCTTCTCTCCATGCCATGACCAAGTGTGGGCTTATGTCTTCTTAGATCTTCTCCCACCCCACTTAAAAGTCCAGAGCTACATATAATTCAAGTGAATAATGTGAAGATTTCAAACAAGCTTAATCTATCTTTAAAGAAACATTCAGAAAATCAAGGGGAGTTGGATGTTGTGTACCTGCCATCAGCAGTAATAGAAATAAATTCTTGTAAATCCAACTCAGGCAATGTCAAATTCCTTCTAGGTGCTTAATAAAAGCTCTGAGGAAGATTTATGGCTCCTATTGGGTTTTACAGGCACTTAAAGATGGATATGACACAGAGGGGCCATGTAGTGGATCCCCCAGCCCATAGGGGAGCCTTCCATACAGCACATAGCTGTGAGGAACAGTAGTCCAGGAGAGGGAACTGGAATTTGGTCTGGTTGTGATACAGACTCCCTGAGACCACTCCAAGAACCCATCAAGGGTGTAGGATGGTATCTGGTCTGCTGTCCTGCAAGAAACTCTCATGCAATTTATGTCATCATCATACCTTGACAGTGCAGCATGGGAAGAGAACCATAAATATTTAGCTCATACATAACAATTTATTTACTAACCAATCCATGTGTGTTTTCTGGCAGAATTAGTATTTTTTAAATCATACAACTTCATAACAGGTCACTGAAGAGAATCCATTGGAAAACACAGCAACCAATTGGAATTTTTCCCCCTTATGTGAGCTTCAGTAAAGAACACATAACAGAAAAAAATACAGTACATGATGGGGAGCTCTGGTGAGCATTGGCTGCCAAGACAGTAGCATGGACAGAACCACACTTATTTATCTATCAGTTCATACAAGCTGCTCTGCTATAGCCTCTGGGTGGGGAAGCATTGATTTTTAAACATCACAGGCTAAAGAACAACGGATCTGAGAAAACGTTAGTGTGGAACAGAGGCCTCCTGATGCAGGGAAGGCAATGCACCGCCTTTGCCCTCAGGCAGGAGCCTCAGTCCAAAGGGTAAGAGATTTGCCCAGAGGCACCTGAGGGCAAGGAGAGGCTGCTGGGTGCTGAAGCTGCCCACCAGACCACAATAAGGGTTTATCACGGGGGCAGCAAGCAGGAGTGGCAATTGCCATGCTTTCCTGGCTCCCTGTCAGATACCACCTGAATTAATGCCATGTCTCAAAGGACACAGGTAGGGCTGGGCAGTGTCACAGCAGTGAGGAGGTCCCTGGGAGGCAATGGAAGCACCAGCACTGGAGAGCAAGGGTCTCTGAGTGGCTGTGGCAAATTCTGGATAAAGATCAACAACTGCACATCAGCCTTATGAGCCTAATTAGGAGCTTGTTTCTCCTGGTAAGACCACCAAGTTTTGCTTTGGCTGGTCATCACCTTTGGACACGTGGATCACTAAAGGCAGGGCTGCACATATGTCAGATGGCAACAAAGTCGTTATGTACAGAGAAAATGCTCTTCATAAGGCACCTTCCTCCCGTTCATCACACAAAGAATTAAGACATCCTGGTAATTTCTTTAGCTGTCCCCTCCTGTCTTCCTCATGCTGGCATAAAATTGGATCCTGAGCCTTGTTTGCTTGATCATGCTTCCCCTCCTCCAACCTGTCCTCGCCCCTTGCACCTCCCACCAATTTGCCCCCACCATCGTTGCTTGGATGGGAAAGGCAAAAAATAATAGTGACAGCCCCCACGGGAAAGCCAAGGGGCCCCTGCAAAGTGCACCGCGAAAAGGAGCGCGCCTGCTCACTCATCACATTTCGCATTCGTTCTGCCACTCGCTGTCAAATTAAAACGTGGCCAACAACTCATTTCTCCTGCTCTCACAGTTACAAATTAGTCCATTAAGCTGTCTGCAGCAAGCCTTTTTTCCTCTTCCCAGTAATGGCCTCCGAGAATTCCTTCATAATCGCCAAGTCCTCCTGGGATGCCCACCGAAAGCAGATGGAGAAGCTCCCGGGTAACACAAGGCACTTTTTAATGACACAACATGCTGTGGGTCTTTTTTTATTTTGGTTTTTTTTTTTTTTATGTCCCTGTTCTCCCTTCATCATCTTTCTCCCTTCCCTGATTTCTTCCACCAGGATGATTAGGAATTGAAAAAAATAAACAAAAGAGAAGCGTGGATGGAGGGGGCACGGATGCTCCTGCGCAGAAGCTGACAGCTACAGGAAGGAGTGCGGGGGGGAATCAGCTCCAACTCCCTAATTAAAACCTCCTAATTGAATTATCTTTATTGAAAAATTAGATCTTCCATTGGAAGCGTAGAGATCTGGGAAGACAGACGATCAAGTCCTGCTGTAGATGACTAATCTGTTTCATTTATGGTGTCTCCTCCTCCCCAGGCAGAGGCTGCACAGATGACGACCGTCTCTTCTGCGGGCCAGACCCGTCGTAGAGCGAATCGCTCCTGACAGAACAAGTTGCTTAATGCAGAATCCCCTCTCTTAAGGGATGTTTTGGAGAGCCAAAAGGACTTGAGTGTTATTAGCAAGTAAAGGGCTAGTACCTGCTGGGAGTTGTCTTTATTTATTTAAAAGAGAATCTTATAAAGCGAGGCTGTTACAGCAGCTTGTTCATGCAGGTGGCACAGGGAAGGGACTGCCGACCCCAGCTTTGGTGAGGGTTTTGCAACCCCCACAAAGCTGCTGTGTATAGAAACATGGCATTTAAAATAAGGCAAACAATGTTTTCTGTACATTGCTGATGCACAGGAAAAAAATACACTCGCTAAATACAGCCAGCTGGTATCCATGTTGTATGTTAAATAATAGCTGCTCCAGAGAGATATTTCCTGTCCACCTGTTAACCCAAAGTTAGTCCTGGAGATGCTGCTCTGCTCACCCACAGCCCATGCAGCAGATGATGGTGGTGAGCACCTGGACTGGAACGTGGCTGTGCCCAGCTGGGACCTGTTCTGAGCTGGCATTGGCTCCCATTCCCAGCACAGAGCTCGGGAGCCTCCTGCCCTGATCAGAGCAGCAGCTCTGAGGGCATCACCTTCTATAATATCCTGTGCTGAAGAGCCTGGCCACAGGAGGATGTGAGACTTTGTACTGTGCAATAAGAAAAAACACCTTTTGGGGAACTTGGTCCTTCCTTTTCAGGTTACTGACATAAATTGAGTTCAGCCTCTATTTGATGTTTATGTGAGAAGAAGAGAAGAGGCTGTGAGAAGAGGCTGAATCCACCCCATATGTAGCATTCACCTCCCAAAACCACAGCTGGCCTTTGATGGAAGCCTCTGGAGACAGAGGCAAGATTAGTGGTGTCTGAGAAGATCCTATCCTAATTCATTTTTTTACTTTTTCAAAACAAGGAGGAAAAGCTCTTCCCAGTGGGAACTACCAGATACATGTTGGCAATTCTTGTTTTCAGTGAACCACTAAAGGGTAGAGAACACAAATCAGTCTTTGCCCATTTGCCTTCCTCCCTTTCTCCCAACAAATCACAAGATTGGCTTCAAACTTGGAAGATAAAAACCTAATTAAATAAATACAACGGGCATTCCTCCTATTTCCTCGCTGACTTTGCAGTGGGGTCACTCCTACTGCCAAGTCTCCTTAGTGGCTGCATGGGTTAATTTATCTTGTAGAGCAATGCTGAAATTCCTTATCTCACTGCAGATTTCCAGGAGCCATGCCTTTAAGGATACATTTTACAGCAAAATTATGAGATTTGGTGACACTCCAGTAGTCCCTCTTCAGCCTCCTCCCACACCAAATAAAATTCAGCGACTCGGCTGTCACCCTGCCGCTCTGCTCCCCGCTCTGCTGTGAGTGACAGGCATGCTGTGCTCACACCATCCTGGGGAACAGCCAAAGTATTCATGGATCTTATTGCTAGACAGGCTGTGATAAGGCTGTTTTCATGGCTACACACCCGCAGACAGGCATAAAGAGAAACAAGAAGGCGGCAAACGGAGAGTAAAGTCCTCTCAACACCTTTAGGAGATGCCGTGTGCTGCAGGGCGAGAGAGGCTTTTCCATGAGCAGGAGCTGGGTGATGAATGTATGTATGTTGAGGTGGGGAGGGGAAGGAATAAACCAGTTTCCTGGAAGTGAAGAAAAATTGGCTGTTTTTGGCGAGTCTGAGGCCAGCTGGGAAGACAGAGGCGTGATTCAACTTTTTGTTTAAAGAAAACCCACTCCAAGTGGCAGAAATATCCCAAAAAACCCACAACCAGCCTGAGACCCAAATCCCTAAGTCCTGTAGCAGGAAAAGGAAAAACACAACTTTCTCTAAACACAGACAAGTCAATATGAATAAAAAGTGTCCTTCATGCATCATAAATTATTACTTTAGGAAGAAAACAGACAGTTTTTCTTTGAACAGTAATATACAAATATTCCCACTGGCAGAACACAAAAAAGGAGCAACACTGCAAGTAGATCACTGCACCCTTGGATTTTCTTACCACTATCTGCTCATTTATCCTTTTTTCACAACACAGATTTTCTGACTGTATTGTTTATAGCAAATATGAGACAACATCCCTAGGCTTTTTCCTAGTGTTCTTTTCTTGTTTTTACAATAAATTCTGTGAAAGAAAAAACTCACCTTTTATCTTCCCTATTTACATATGTACTCTAGACAAAGACAACAGCTAGAAGAAATCAGCTCTTAGTAAGAAATGACATAGTGTTTAGTAGAAGGTGAGGGAAATAGGTACATAAGCTCAGACAACGCAGGAAAACATCCATCCATGTGGACTCTGATTTTGGTGCAGACAATTAGCTAGAGAAGGCTTGGCCAGCATTAAAACAAATTCAGTGTCATTTGCAAGGCAGTCTGCTAGCTCTTCTCTATTTCTTTTGCACTGTTGTCCCAAAATATAATGAGAAGAGACGTGCTACTGGAAATGCTAGTTCAAATAAAAAGAAATCTCAATCATTGACACTAGGGTTGTGCAGATGCTCATTTTAATGCTCCTGCCATATTTAAAATTGCACGAAAAATCCAAGTTAATCAGCTGAAGTCCCACTCACTTTCTGCAGGAGTCAAGTTAACACCTTTGCCTTGGCCGAGCAAGAAGGACTCTGGTTCAGCTGCTTGTGACAGCAATTGTACACACTGATCTATTTGCATACACATCTTTTTAACTGGCTCACTGCTCTGTTTAAAACATTTCCTTGAAATAACCTTGAACCTACAGCACACGTGCAGCAGTGCACACCCAGATATAAATGCACGTGTGAGTTCAGTGTTATCATTATAAAAATATTTCAGTAGAGTAGTCTTCAGTTAAGCATCAAAACTCCATAGCTTATAGTTTTATTTCACTTCTTGGGGCAATTTCTGAGAAATATTTCAGTATTTTTAACAGTAGATATACTAGAGACCATATACACCACTGCTGGCCTCTTGCTTCCATAAATCTTTCAAAACCAATATTTATACTCCCATGAAGGAGTGCTGGCTGCTTATTTTCCATCTCTGTAAAAGTGGCCAGATCAATAGCTCTGTGTATGTTACTTGGAAACATGTCACAGCAGCCTCTAAAACCTCTTTTTCCTTTGTCTGAAATCGATTTCTGCAATATGCAAATATTAAGAAAAAGGAAGCTTTAAGTTTCCTCTTAGGATCCTTTGTGAATCCTTCGGTATCCAGACACCACTACGACGGAAAATTAAAACCCTGCCAGCAGTTTACTGTCTCCCCTGAGTGCCAGCCGTGCTGTGATCCTAACACTTTGCTCCAAGCTATGAAATTCTGAAATTTGCATATTCTTCACTTTGGGATTGCTTCGGCAAAAAGGTAAAACACCGCGGAGCTGCCTGCCCGCAAGAGCAGCCCGCTCCTCCGACAGCCTTCCTCCCTCTGAAGATGACAAAAGAGGAGCAGGAGGATTTCCTCTGCTCCTCTATGCCAGTGGAAAGATAACACCACTCACTCTCTTGCTTTAGATGTTGCTGCACACCCAATTTTTTAGTTAATATGCAGGATCAGGAAAATTAAACTCGTGTTATGGACTCTTACTTTGAGAAGGAGCAAAGAGATGTGCTGTTCACTGGAGCTTTTTTGTGCGAGACTTGACCCCCCCCCATAACCCTTTTTTTTTTTCCAGCACAGCTTGAGCTCTGAAGCTTTTATTAAAAAATAAAAAGGGGAAAAAAAACCCCAAACCAAGCAGTGTACAAAAGTGGGGGGAGTAGAGAAGGTTTAACAAGCTCCAAGTCATAGATTATAAGCCTCTGCTAAAAATTTATGGCTGTTTGGATCTTTGCCACACTGAACAGATTGGCAAGCTGATCAGAATCGCAGCAGGCTGCCTAATGAGTCCCACACAATTTTTCACCCCATATTTTTCCAATAAAAAAGCAGTTAAATACCAACCGCAGCCACAGCAGAGCCTGCCATCTGGCTGCTTTTTTCTCCAGCCATCATTAAAATGGTTCTTGGCAGTTTACACCTCGCTTTTTTTCTGTACAGATGTGGAACGAATTTTCTGACAACCCTTGGATGAAACAGGGGGCTTTATTGAGCTTTACAGATTAACTGCCTAACTTCTGGTCCTAATTTTAAGTGTCTTAGCACACCGGAGGCATCATTTTAAGTGAGCTAATTGTACGTATCTGAGCCCACCAGCAACATTTGGTTAAGTTAAAGTGAGATTCAAAAATCAATGTTTCGAGGAGCTGTGTAACCCACGCCACCATGGTCAGCAACATCAAGCCCTTGCTGAGTTCATAGGGATTAAAAATAATAACTACAGGCACAGTGTTTGAAAGCGTCTGCAGAGGAAACCGAATACTTATGGTTGAAACCCATTTATTGCAGCCAAATGAGTATGAGCAGCTTTATTTCTTGTTCTTTGCTTTGCAGCAGTTTGGTCAGCCAGGGAGTGAGGAGCCCCGTATTTGTTGTGACTCCACTGACCTGGCACAGCACTGAAGCTGCAGCCCTGGGTGTGTGGTCAGATGTGTTTGAGCCACTTGCAAGCAGCTCCCCTTGTCTCTCTGTCACTGGAAGATGAGAGTGAGTAGAAGGAGAAGAAAGCTGATTCCAGGGAACAGTGTTTACACACCGAATATCTATTTTTTACCATGTGTGTTTGAAAACAGAAACGCAAAGAAAGCAAAGGTCTTTTGGAAACCTAGAAAAATCAAAATACAGGCAAGAAGCACCTTTAAAAACTGCTTGTGGGCCAAACAGAAGCAGGACAGGCTGGAGATGGATACAAGTGGCTGAATGTCTACGGACAGTTTTGATTAATGCAGTCTGTGAGGCCGGGCAGTCTGGGGGATGGGAGCAGCAGGGCAGCCAGCTGAAGTGCAGCTAAGATGCTTTGAAAACACTCTTTCAGTCTTTCCCTAATGACTTGTCAAGACCACAAAAGAAGCAGTGGAAGTGGAGGGCCTAGAGCCCAGGTCCTCTGAGGGCAAAGCTGGAGGGCTGTCAGACCCCTCTTTCTCCTGAAAGGATGACAAACAGCAGCAGAACATCAAGGAGGCTTTTTATCATTTCCCTCTCCTTCGCATCCCTAACACAGATTATTACTTATGCCAATCATCTTATAATGACCAGTGGATTTAAAAAATGAATAATTTATAGGAACGTTGATAACATTTATTTGTTTTCAGCAAGGACTTCATAGAATCATAGAAATGCAGTACAGAAAGGGACCTTAAAAGGTCATTCTAGACCCCCTGCTTTGAAAGAGATTATGTGCATAATAATGTAAATGACCCTATAACTGTACTCCAGAATCAACATTTTCATTAAGAAATATATTGCCCTTGTAATCCTACTGGTTGGGTAGATAACCTTTGAGCACAAGCTGACGCAACCACAGCTATCCAGGCTGGAAACAGGCAGGAACAGTGACCCTGAGACAGCACGAGTGGGCATTTATTCAGAAACCTACCAAGCACAGGCTGGAGATGAATACAACTGGCTGACTGTGTAATGATAGCTTTAATTAATTTACACTTCTGTGGCTGTCCAAAAAGGATGGCAGTTTTAGGGGACAGGAGCAGCAGAGCAGTCAGGTGCAGCTGCGAGTTGATGTGTTGGAGATAAAGAGTTCCACATTTGTGCTCTGCTGTTGAAGTCATCCTTGGCCCCCAAACTGTGATGTGCCCTATCCCCATTACTGGAAATGGCTGTGGAAATTGCTGATGAAAAAGAGGAAAAAAATTACCTCCATCTCTTTAGTGGGTGCTGAAAGCTCCAATTTATCTCCTACCGATCGACCTAAAACACCAGTTCACCCTAAAAGCACTGATGTACTTTCAATGCACAACCCTGCAGCCTGCTGCAAACCTCATGGCAGAAATAAAAAGAATTGACTTGATCATCAGTAGTCAGGTCAGACAGTTCTGGGATTCCAAACTCTGTAATTTGGGCCCGGTGTGCAGGCTAGGGTAAAGGACCTGGTTTTACAGCAAAGTAAATGAAAGACTAACCAAATCTGTCAGAGTAACTTTTTTTTTTTTTTTTTACTGTTAAACTTCTGGTAAATTTTGCTTCTAAGAACTATTACTGTATGAAGAGTTATTCACATACACGCTGCCTTGACATTTGCACTTTTTTATATAAACATTTTTACAATATTCCATTACCACAGAACGCACCAGCTAATAGCCAAATCCCTAAAGCTGCTAACAATCAAGTCTGGCTCAGAGTCGCCTCTGAATAACTTCCATTTCTTCAATGCTTTTGCACAGCAGGACTGCTAATAAACAATTGGGCAGTAAAACTACAAGTCAGCCAGTACTGCCTCTGTCTTCTCCAGTTCAGGGAATTACTCTAATACAATGTGGAAATATATCCTGTGACCAAGCAGCCTGTGGGAATTCTTACATTTCAGGTTGGATTGTCTTCATTTGGGTTATTTTGGGATATCCACAAAAATGAGTCCCAATTCCCTTTCCCTTGCTCTCTACCCCCCACAGTCATACACTCCACCAAGCAAAACACTCTAGCTACTTAAAATGTGGTCAGGGAATAAACTATTTCAAGGAAAAAAAAACCAACAGTCTCATCTTAAATGGTTTCCATCCAATCAAATGATTTAGCCCAGAGGCTAAAATTATTTAGCCCTTACACAAGTCTCACACAATAGTGTTTGCATAATTTACTTGAGCTTTCTCTGCCCCATGGAGAGTTCCCATGCTCCTGAGAAGACACAAAGGTAACTGTGCATTTGATGCAAGGCTAGTTTTCATTTTATTTAGGACTCATTGAAACTGAAGGTCTGGTAGGTTACCTATGTACAGCAAAATGTGTTCCACAGGTCCATCAACCACCACATCCTCTGTGGTGTAGCCCCAGTTGCATATTCCTGCAATGGGGCCAATGAAAAGCAGGAGCAAGACCTTCCAAACAAAGTAGGGGGCAAGGTGCTAAACAGAAGGTGTATCTTCATGCAGAAACCCTGACTGCAGCAGCACTGGTCATCCATATCACTATGGAACATTCCAAAATTCACATTTTAGGCTTTCAGACTTGTTTCAGCCTTGCAGTGTGCTTTATTTTTATTGCTTATTATTGCTAAGTCAGTGTAACCAACATGCAGCCTTTACAGATAATGTTCTTATGGTGAGCCTCAAAACTAGTTTTAAGGTTATTAGTGATCCTTTCCTCCTCACTATTTTTAAGGGTTTATGTGTTAGATTTGAGATTTCAGCTGTAGGCAGAAATATGGTGCAAACTGATCCTAGAATTTTTCCCCTCGATCCTATTAAAAATAAATTTGCTTTATTGCAATGGCAAAAGAAAATCCACAGTGAAAAGGTAAGAAATGGATTAGGGGTGCTTTTCAAGTCATTCATTTTCACTCAAAAAATAATAAATTGAAACCACATTTTATTCCTAAGAAACAATGCTTTGCTCTTGTCATTAAAAAAATCTTAGCACATCAAATCTATGGGATGTGTGCAAAAAGAGGAAAGTAAATAAGCGGAGAGGCTCTGGAGTTCTAAACAGAAGAGCTGGGCTCAGCATCTTACAGCCAGCCATTTGGATGTCTTGGGGTTATATAGTTCAAATTCCGCATTTATAGGCACCAGCAGGAGTTTTGCCAATGACTTAACTGACTTTTATGCTATAAAGCTAGAATGATCCATTTTGATTAACTGCTCTGACCTCCTGCATAACACAGGCTTACAGCACAGGGCCAAGATTTCATCCCAAATCTGGACAGAAGAGAGATGCACAACATATGAGTCAGCAGGACAAGCACAACAATTTTAATTTTAAAATGCCAGATCGTGCCGGCAGGGGAAAACAGGGTGGATGATGGACAGTTCTGGATACTGAGAGCTTTCTTGAAATACTGGGAGATGCTTGGCTATGTCAAGCAAGCTGACTGAGCTAGCTTTCATCTCTTGTTTTTAATTATCTTTACTCTTTCAGAATTTCCTTGTTGTGCTAAAAGTTGTCCTGGTGCAAGCCTCCTCCCCAGATCTAATCTCTTTGCTTCAGGCAACTGGGGCAGGGTTATTTTGACACGCAGAGGAAGAGGACATATGTTGCATGCAAATGAGAGGGCCACAGCTCAGAGCAGACAGATTTTTTTTTTTCCCCCCTGCCCCAGGCACTTCTGTTGTTGCTTAACAGGATTTCCTGGGGATCTAGATCAACACTTTCACAACAGGGTCTCTAAAGTCTGGCTCCCCCACCCAGCCATGCCAGGGCAGACTGGGGAGCGGGTCAGGCTCCCAGGAGCTGAGCAGAGACAGCCCAGCCATGGCTCCTGTCTTTGGAGGGGGAAGGACAGGGTGCTGCTGCTGGCTGCAAAGGCTCAGCCCCACCGAGCACTGAGCTCACCTTGAGCCAGCCTGACCTGAGAGACTTGCTTGGGGAAAAGCTGGCCCGAGGCCACCAGCCTGGCCAGCGTCACTCGCCATTTGTTGTTCTCAGGTATTAACATTGGAAAATTGGCTACTGTGCGCTGGCAGTAACTTCTCAATGTTATTTAATACATGTTATTGTATTCACATTGTAAAGGGCCCACACCCTGTTCTGATTCAAGACCTAGATACAGAGTCATTATGGTGCTATAAACACCACTTTTAAAAGCCCGACTATGTATTGACACAGTTTTTAGTATGTGCAGAACAGACTCTCAAAACCACTCTCAAACATTGTGATGACATTTTACACTGGGCTCATGTGTCCCCAGGATGGCATTAAATGAAATAGGACCGTGAAACCTATGAAACAGCAAGATCTGTGCAAAATAACCCAGCTTCAGAGATAAGAAATCAAGGCAACTTAGAGAGGAGGCCAGGTTCTGTGCTTGATCCATCATCTTTGCTTGCCAAGACTGTAACAGACATCCAAGAGTGAATGTCACCAGGGGAAACGTTTGAGAACTTGCCTTTTGCTACTAAGAAAGGTGCTTAAATTTCAAACTGCCAAAATGGTAGGCTGCCCACGCCCAGACAAAAGTACTGAATACATGAATATTAAAAAAAAAAAAAGAAAAAAAAGAAAAAAAAAGAAAAAAAAAGAAGATAGTCTCAAAACGCTTGGCACAAATCACACCATTCATTGCAAAGAATCACTTCTGGCCAAGCCATCCCCATGGGCTTTGAGGGCTGTCAGCAAACAGCACAACCAGAATGAACTTGCAGGTCCCTCCCTTTGGCGGGTCTGCTCCAGCCAGGACGGGACTGCTGGCTGTCGGGGATGGGGGCTGGCTTTTTCAGGATGAACTAATTATATCAAAATACTTGTCCACCACCCTCAATAAGGCAGATTTGGAACAGAAGCAGAGGAAGAAAATCTTACAGATGGTACTGCCACTCGGCGGCTTACAACAAGGCTTGGGTGCCCTCCTGACCTTTGCTGGCTCTCCCCAGAGAGCAGCCCCACAGGCACAGGCAAGAGCAAGTCAGATGGGGTCAACAGATGGCTGAGAATATGGTGCACATTAACACACATTCTTCATGAGCCTGTCTCTGGCCCAGGAATAAGCAGGAGAGGGATTTGGCCCCAGATCATTCATCAAAGCCATGGTCAATACTGCACTGAAACCTCTACTGGCATGCACGAGGTAGAAAAGCACTCGCTGCCAGAGATAAATATTTCATTCTTAATGCACTATGGCACTGCTTTTGTGGTTTTGAGAAAGGCATGTTAAATTCCCTTAAAATGTGCTAGGAAACCCCCTGATGCATGATTTGTGTACAAATGGATGCTGCAGCGTTGTGCATGTCAAACTTTGCATATGGGTAACTTGATAATTATATAATTTGCCTTGACGCCTCTCTTAAAAGACATCATTGTCCCTCTAATTTTGATTCCTTGTAAATAATCAATCAATTAGCTAATCTGCTCAAATGCTCCCCCACCCCTTTATGTTTTCAATTAAAAGTGTGAAAGGCAAGTGCAGACAGATTTACATGACATTCCAGAGGCAAGGGGCGGTAATGGGTATTTTTTCACTGATCTTATCAGGTGCCCTTAAAGTACACTTGGGGTTTCTTGTGATCTTGGCTGCTAAGCAATTCTGAGTATTCACTTTTTTTCCTGATGGAAGACATGTCTTTATGAGGTTGTCTTTTGGGAAACTCCATATATAGAATATCCAGCAAACTACTTAGGAAACTGTATTTTCCTTTCAAAAACCTACCTGTATTTTCCTGAAACTCTCAGAATGTGCAAACTGATCCTTCTGAGAGTATTCTGACTTGCCAGGACTTATGCAACTTTTGTAGATAGCAAAAGGCATCTGTCTTCCACAGGGCTAAGTCCTGGCCAAATTTCATATCCTTGCTTCAAAGTATGTAAGTGTGCAAGTTCCTTAACAAACTATTTGCAAGTGCTTATAACATGACCAAATCAAATTATTTCTCCCTACTTTATTTTTTTTTTAGGCAGCCAAATCTTTCTATCTGAACTTTCAAAGAAAAGGAAATCAGCTGCAGGCAGACACATGACAAGGAAAATTTCAGCTCCAACAGTTAAAGTTTGGCAAAGCTACAGGCAATTGTCAACAGCCCGGCAAGGGAAGTGCCAGACAATCCCCAGATCGGGCTGGGCTTCCAGCTCCACCTGCAGCCTGGCCAGGAAGGCATGGACATTGTGTCAGCTCCATGCCCTCTCCCAAGCAGCTCTTTCAAATGAGTCAGGAGCAGTGATTTGTGGTGTGTATTGTGAGTGGACTGCTAATAACGTGGAGGCTGAAGTGTAGAAGGCATAGCCTTACAACTGAGGGGTTTTATAGCAGGAGAAGATGGATCAGTCACAACTACTCCATAACACTTGAAAGACTCACCCATTATTCCTACAGATTTGGAGTCTACTTTAGACATTTCAGGTGACACTTGCTGCAATACAATGTTTACATATAATGTTAAATTATATCTTCAATCAACAGGAAATGTTAATTCCTCAAACTGCAAAATAACAAGTCAGGATCTTGCCAAGATAAAAATCAAACAAAGAAAATTAATTAGAACAACACAAAACTGAGCAGCAACTGGAAAGGCACATTTTTCCCCAAGCCAAAGGCTTACTCATGTATACTGTATGAAATATTCTTTCAGGAACTAGCCAAATTTTTTAAATCGATCACAATCAAGCTTAATAATAAATTTTATCCTTCTATAAGAGGCAAGGATACACGTTTTAGCATAAAGCATTAGTGATCACACTTATCTCTGTTTTTCAGATGAGAGGTGGCATTGCCCTGTGGACTAAGAATGGCAAAGCAGGTATGGCATTCACATCCCTGTGGGGTTATTAATTCCTGGGAGCACTGAGGCAATGCCACACTCACTTATTTCTGCTGCATAACTACCCTAATATCCTTTCTGTGACACAATCATTGCACTGGAGCTAGAAAGTACCACTACTACCCTCAGAGCAACAGTCAGACATCTCAGTTATTTCAAGAGAAAATTTAGTTGCAAGGGGGGGGGGTGGTCTGTACGAAATTTAATGCACCAAGATCTCACCTTTGGTATCATTTTCCCCTAATAAAACAGGGATGATCACACTTGCATATCTGTTAGAGTGGGACAAGGACAAGTTAATGTGCATTCCGCATTCTGAATGTGGAGCATAATAAGTGCATGAATTATTTATGTGTATAAATTTAAACTCTTTGATTGAAATGTAAGACTGGTTGATTAGAAATAAACTTCCTTCATCTTTGATACCTAGATGCTCTGCCACAGGAGCTTTACACACTGTGGGCTCCCTGGTTGCACATTCCCATCTCCTCTTCAGTGCCAGCACTGAAATTCATGACATAACACAGAAATCCAGAGCTGTCCCAGATGAAGAGAAGCCAAACAAAAGTACCCCAAACCTCCAACTTTTCAGCTAGCTGAATTTACTGGAGCAGCTCACTGCCCAAACACAGAATGGTGGTAGCGCCAGAGGGAACATGTGGCTGTGACTCAGGGGCCATCAGTTGCCATCAATCCTCACACCAGGTTAAACACCAGTCACTAGCACATCCATCTCCTCCTAGAAATATTTGTTTTTTTCCTGAAAACATGTCTCTATATCTCTAATTATCTCTCCCAGTAGTACAGTAGCTTAACAGAGGGCCATCAGTGATCTCCTGCACTTAATGTTGAAACCAACTCATTTAATAATCTGAAGAAAGGAGAAAGTCCCAGACAATTAAGTGACACAGTGATTTGTTACCAGGGGGTCTCAAAGGTAGAGCTGCAAGAATAAGAAATATGTATTGAGAAAACAAAGTCACACAACCAACAATACTCTGTGTAGATAAGGCCTCTCAATTAAATGTGTTTTCTTGCTGATGTGGATTTAAACTGGAGCTTTCACTGCTCTCTCCTCCAGACACCAGGCAGGTATCAACTAAAATGTAGCTTCCTGTAAGAAAGGCAAACTCCTAATCTGAAAAAGTGACCTCTCATTACCCCTCGGGCACCAAGTTTTCCTGCAACTTCAGATCCTGTTGATACAATTTATTTCCTCAGTTCAGCACCAAAAGCAGTACCTGAGTGCTCGTCCCATCCTGCCAGAGCAGCATGCTCAGTGAGGGATTATAAGCAATTTTGTAATTTTGCCTGTTTTTATTGCAGATGCTGAATGGAGAGTTTGTATATAATATGAAAAGGAGTAAGAGAACATCAATTATTAATGCAGCCTCATGAAGCAATTAATTTGCTGGGTCATTAACTCACCATCTACACAGGAATTCTAAAAACCCACAGCAGAAAAATGCTGGCCTGAGTATGGTTGAAGGCATTTCTGTGTGGGGCAGTGTCTCCAAAGGCCAAGGCCAAGAGCTGCAGGAGTTTGTGGTAAGCCTGGTGCTATGAACCACATGAATTGTATGACGTTTATTCCAGGAGATCTGCATGACCACCTCAGTGGAGATCACCATCCATCACTCCTTTCCTCTGCTTACAACTTTCCTCATTAATCTCAATGCATATTTAATTCCAGTTCACTCAGTCCATGCTTTATACTAACCAGAAATGCTGTACTGGGTTCATCTTTTGTTTCCAAAATACATTTGGCTCACTGTTATTAAGCAACAAAAGTGGCATTTGTGCACTAGCACGCCAGACTGGACTTATAATGCATGTTAAGTCTTTCAGAACAGCTCTACAGCACAGCCAACACCACCCAGAGCTGCTGGTGTCATTGTGACAGCTGAAATATTAATTTTTAAAAATTATTTTCCAAAAAATTATGGTCTTCACAGTTTCCTTGACACAAGGTAAGACATGCTGTCTTCCTTCTACCTAAGGCAGCTTTCCCTCCCAGCCATTATCAATAATCACCGTTCCAGCAGACTGATGCATATGCTGGCTGGCTTTGCCACATTAAGTCTCTCTCTGCTGGAAGAGGCATTAATTATAAGCAGGCAAGAAGAAACTTCTGCAGCATTGATGGCTGCTCTGCTGGGTGCTTTTCCTTGTACTAAGCTTGTTTTCATTAACTTTCCAAATAAATGATAAAAGGCACAGGCATGGGCAACAGAAAGACAAACCCACAATCAATGGAGTAGCTGGCTGGCTTCCTGTGTGTGTGTGAGGAGGCTTTGTTTAGATCCGTGCAAGCGCACACACACACAGGCTTTCCTGCAGAGCAGTTTAACTAATCCAACCAGGAGTATAAAATATGAGCTCACTAGGAACTCCAGCACTTGGCTACACTCTTGGTGTCGTGGTTCCAAGCTAAAACCAAACTTGCTCGGGGTAGAATGCTTCGTGTTCTGTCTCCAGTCTTGGTAAAAATCAGTCAACAGAGAAGCCAAAGTTCTTACTGAAATGCAGTTCTGACAACTCTCAGGATTTTAATATAAAATACTGATGGCTGTTATATTGATCATGTTGATTAAAATTGTGATTATTAGTTGTGTTGATAAATTATCACATTTTATATACTTAAGAGTTTAGAGCATAGGCCAGAAAAAAGACTTCCCTCCAAGTGCTGCCCAGACAGAGATCAAGAAGAATATCTGATTATAGCTCTGCTTTCAATGTTCCAAGTTTATACATTTTAAAGGGTGCTGTGCTCGAGCAGGAGTCACAGTTTTCACTGGCAACTGCAAACTAATCTTCCACACCTCACAGACAGGTTAAAGAAAACCTGCTGCACCCATCAGCAGAAACATTTCAAAGAAAATTTAAAAACATACCCCCAATCCAATGTGTTGTCTTAAATAATGATTTTTTAAGAAAAATCACATTATTTTCTGGAGCCTGACTTATGATTTTTAAACATTTGGGGTCTGCCAAACTGCTGGTATAAATCTGGAACTGCTCCACTGACGCCACTGAAACTGCACCAATGTAAAAATGGCATCAGGGAGAACAGAAACAGGCTGAGAGAATTGGACAGCTGTGACCACTAACACAGGCTGCACATTAGGAAAGATCAAAGACTAATTTTTACAAAACATTTTGGCTTGTTTTTTATTTTACTGAATTAGGGCAAAACATGGCTCACATTTGCTCTCAGTAGCTTGACAGGCTAAAAATTCTTCCCTGACTTTTGGACACAACATAACACCAATGGGTATTTAGCCAGCTATTTTTCTGAGAGGTATTTTTATCTCCTGTTAGGAGGCTTCAATCACTCGAAATACAAGATTATCTTTCCTCCCAACTGCATGACCGTGCTGAGGATGTCATAGCAGATAAACACAACCTTCTGGTCCAAAGTCCCACCCCACTCCTGGACTTCATTACTTAGAAACATCCCCATCCTCTTGGCAAGGGGAACAGAGACCAACAATAATGCCTCAAAAGGTTAAACACATGAACCTTTCTTCATGTTGAAAAAGGGGAGGAAAAAAGAGCACAGGCATTGGAGAGCACTACAAATCAGGGCAACTGACTGCTCAGCAGAAACAGAGGGCAAAGGGTGGGTGCACCATTATCCGGCAGGGAATGTGCTCTCCAGAACCACTGTTCACACCCTTCTGCAGAGAAAACAATCACCATCCTCAAAAGCCCCTCAGAGCTGGCAATTTTTAGGCACAGACTCTGTATCAGGAAATGCTGGATCTTGGCAGCAGGCGTGTTACTGATAGGAATGATTAACTGGCAGAGTTATATGAACATGTCTATCTCCAAGGCCAGAAGAAAAGGAAAGCTAAAATCTCCAAGGCCCTTTTGAGGGAATAATCATAAAAGCTACAGACTGCATTTCCCGTTTTTTTTGTACCATGATTAAATCTGTTTCTAGCATTACACCTTTAAGAAAGATCAAAGGGAGACAGTGAGGGAAGGAGGTGCACACTGACTTCCACTAATTGAAGCAAGCTGAAGCCTCCAGCACCTTCTGGGTTTTCCAAAGTTTCCCCCTTTATCTCAGCATTTCCTCTGCCCTCCCCTGTGGCCTCCCTGCCCCAGCCTCTGCAAAAGCATCCAGATGACTGACACAACAGAGATGCCTTTTATAGCTGCCTGGGTACAGGAGCAGGGATAAAACCATCCCAAATCTCAGTATAATCACTAGCAGAAACTCACTGCAGTTTTTCTATTGTTTCACTTCCATGACTCCTCTTTTCTGTCTTGAAGAAAGGACATCCAGGTTTAGAAAGTCTTAACAACTTACATGTATTAATACCAGTAACACAGAAACACTGCATGCAACTCATCCCAGTAAACAAAACCTATCAAAGCAAAGCTGTACTGGGAAAAAACTAGTTTCTCAGCATAACTGCATGTGCAGCAGGAGTTTTCATCAATCTCCTCCTACCCCAGACCAAGCTAATTAAGCTGCTAGAACTTGTAGTGTACAGATAACCACGGCATCCCAAGTGGGGCTTTATAATAACCTGACTCTGCCTCAAGCGCGATAACGCCGAGAGCATCGTGGATTCTGCACTCAGCCAAACAAACACTCCTGCATACCCCTATCCTTACCATTTACCTTCTCCAGTGTCTCTGCTTCCTTCTCTCATCCATCTGTGCCTTGATTATAAGCTCCTGGGGAACTCCTGGGAGGTGCTGGCTTCACAGGAGAGGCTGTGAGCCAGGGTCTGCAGCCGCCTCTGCAGAGGCTGCAATTCCATCCACTCATCCCACGGCCCTTGTGCATGAGCAAGGAAGAGAGCTGCTTGTAAATGCCTCCAAGGGTCAAGTGCAACTTTGCCTTTGATGCTTAATAAAGTTTTGAAATCAAAACCACCATGTAAATGTTGTTCTTATTATCAGGTAGGTGTGCTCTGGTTTTCTTCCAAAGGAGCCCAGCTGCTGAAAGTGGCTGGTGCTACAAGAAGGTCTTGGATGTTCGACATTCAACTTTGCAGGGAGTAGACTGACATAAGAGCTTGGCACACAGCAATGAAAGAGGATGCAATCTGATTTGGCAAATTAGCCCCTGCGATGATGCAGTTGCCATATGTACCTAGGTGCCAAATTTCAAATGGAGCAGAGTGACCTGACCCTGACCTTTAGCTCTGAGTGCTAAACTCCCTCTCCAGGGAGCCTCTCTAGCCTGAAGCGTGTTTCAAAGCTGTGAAGAGAAAAAATGTATTCACCTGGGGGATATTTACAGCAGAACATTTGTTTTCACTTATGCTGAAATCTAAGGAGAGTTTTGGTAGAGTCCCTGCATGTCATTCATTCCATCAACAGGTTTTGCAGCTCTTCTTATGCAGGTGTCTGAGGCCTGTGCAAATCTCTCTGGCTGACCACAAGTATCTGATGAAATCTCTCTTCTAGACAATAATTTGCTCTATTTGGGGTTTTTCAAACAGAAGCAAACATTGTCTTCTTTCTCCCTGTTTACCAAAGACACTGCAGGACAAGATAAGGAGGCCACCAGCTACAAAAATTTGCCACTCTTAACAAATGCACTCAAGAAGTTTACAAGAAGTATTGCAAATAACTTAACCCACACTTTCGAGAAGCTAAGTGTTTTGTTTAGTTTGGGATATTTTTTTTAATCATGGCACTGCAAACTACTAAAGTTGCTAATTAAAAACAATTGCCTAATGGGTCATCAGGCAGCAAGTAAGACAGGTTAGAAGGAAGAATGAATGTTAACTAGAGGTAACACTCAGAACTTTCTGAGCATCAGACTAGAGTTATGATACCCAAAATACAGGTATGGAAAAGAAAGGCAAAGGAAGGCAAGCAAAGGTTCAAAGACAAGGCAGATTAGTTAAAACAGTTACACAACTCAAAACAACTTTAGACCTCTACAGATCAGTTCAGTAACAAAATGTCACAAAAGGCATCCTCCATGCTTTCACTTGGCTTTTGGCTTTACCATTTTAGTTGACTTGCATTATTTTTTCTGAGTAACGTGGTATGGACACAAAGCCAGAGATCACCTCAAACATGTCTGCTTTTCTGGAAAGCAGTGTCAGTTCTAGAAACAACTGCCTTGCTTTTTGCCAATCCACTCAGATATTGATGGTTTGAAAACTTACCCAAACACTCTTTCAGACTCAGGTTGACATGAAAGATTGTGGAAGTATTCAGAGAAAAGCTGAGAAGAGCTGCATGCAGCATTGTGGGCCATGCAGGAGCTTTGGGAAAGGCAGCAGTATAGATGAACCAGGCTTCCATCTAGTCAGCTAGCAGAAATACATCTTTATTTCAAGGAATTGAGTCACTTCTGAAATGCACCATTTGTTTAAATTACAGGAAATAAAGGTTTACAATCAGGGACAAACTTGGCAAATCTTGTTAAGAAAAAACAATGGTTTGTACCATCTCTGCAGAACCTGATCTCTGGAAGGCTGATACATCCCTAAAAGCAGCAGCAAAAGGCAAGAGAAGGCTTTGCTAAACTTGTGTTCCTATCCAAGTTTCACATAGAGAACATCTGTTTGCACCAACAACATACACAGGCATTTGATAAACTCTTGCTTCTCACTTTAGGATGGCTCTTTGGCTCACACAAAATGTAACACTGCTTTTCATATAGTCTCACTTATTTCACGTGCCATAAAACCAGGCATGAAAAAAGCAAATGTTTAAAGATGCAAAGTAAAGCATTTTAAAAAATGTGGGGAAAAAAAATACTTCAGGTTGTTCATGCAATCTTAGTTTAGCTCCCCTTTGCACACATGCTTCAGTTGTGTTTTGTTTTCAAAATCTGGCTCCCACATTTCCTCAGCAATCCTTTCACAGGCTCTGGTTCCCCAACACCACATCAGGCCCACACCTCCACCCTGCAGCACCTGTCATCTTCTCCCACACTGCTGGATGCCAGCAGGAAAAGCTGTAAGTGTAAACGGATGTGCTTTTGCCATCTACCATATTCTCTGCTCCAGAACTTTGCTGGCAGCAAGGAGAACTAAGTGGAAGATCTCACTCTGCTGAAGTGTTTCAGCTGAAATCCACCCAAATAATTCAGTCTGAAGAAGACTCTCAGTAAGGAAACTCACAATGACAAAGTCTGGGCATATTGCAAGCATGTAAAAGCAGGGCTTCATGGTATACATTGTAGGATAACCTTGACATCAGGCTTTCCTTCCCATCCTGTTTACAGGCGGGTGGAAAAGACATCTATGTTCTGTGACTTTGAGAAGAATGAAGAGAACATGTCTCCAAAGCTATTCCAAAATAAACAAGGATAATTTCTGTATCCAGGATGACAGCAAAGCTTACCAGTGAGAAGCTTCTAGCAGAGAATGCAGTCAGCTGCACATGACAGAGACAAATGCTGTTTCAAGGAAAAAAAATTGTGCAGAGATTGGACAAGATTTTCCATGCTCATTTTGCCTTTAGAAAATAACCCTGAACTTTAGACTTACAAGAACACACTGAGAGACAAGCATCTTTTACCTTGCCTTGGCAGCTTCAGAAGAATGCTTGGAATAAATCATGGGAACAAACAAAATAGTCATAAAAACCTCTTGCCGCATGACACAGATGAGAGCAGAGGATGTACTCAGACAGTGATTCATGAGCAATGCTCTTGAAACTGCTATTGTGTCATTTCCCAACACCTCCCAATTCCTACCAGCAGGCTAAAGCAGCAATTAAAGAAGTGGGAGTGCTCTCAAGCCTTCCCTGTCTGTAACAGGCCCACATCCAGCTATTTATTAGGTAATCCAATTACTATGATGTGACCTTCCCTCATGCATAAATGTCTAGTCAGACTGCAGGATAGCCTATCAACCCGGGTGTTTTCCTTAGGATGCAAGCTTCTGCTCCTCTAATAACAGAGGTTATTACAAAACACAGCTACTGCATAAAACATTGCACCTCCTCTGTATCTCCTCTTCTCTCATCGTTTTCCAGCTGTCTGGAGAGCACCTACACGCCCAACCACAGTGGGAACAGGTTGAGACCAGTCTCCTGCACCCACCTCTTGGACCACACTTTCTTCCATCCTCCCCTCGTGCCTGGGAGGAGCTTCCCACTAACACCTACAGATCTGCCTCATTAGCCTCCTCAGAATTTTCTTTAATGGCAATGCCATGGACAGCAGTTAGGCCTCCCAGGTCTGACAGAGTCACCCCTCACCTTGTTGGCTTAGGGGACCACTTTAGAGCTCATGCACACTCTCTCCTGTCTTCTCCCTGAGACATGAACCACCTGTAGGGGTGACAGTCTTTCTGTGAACTAAGTGTCCTAGTGAGGATATGGTCCTTGGCTGGAGCTCCTGGGGGCTTTGATACAGCACACAGGTCATTTCCAACATCACCAACAGAGCTGTCTTCAGAAATAAGTGACAAAGCTGCAAGACTGACTATCACAACCCAGGAAAGTAACATGGAAGAACTTGGATTCCTGGCCAGTGTGTGAGGCAAGTCCCTGTTTATACTCCATTTGAAACAGGCTTTTTCAAGGGATGCAGGGCTTTTGCTTGGAAAGAAGCCAAGGGAGGACCTTGGGCTGTATCCATTGACCTCTGATGACAGAGATTAGATAACAAGTGAATGGAAGTACTTTCAGCAGTGGTGCTGTGTGCTGAGAGACATAATAAAGAGCATGTATCATGGCAATACTCAGCATATATAATTCCCTGGAGAGACTACGCAGAGAGAAAAAAAGGCTTTGGTATGTCCCTGTTTGTTATACTGATTTTCCTGACTTTCCTGAAGGAGAGCATACTTGCCAGCTCACTCCTGCTCTGAAAAATGCTACAGCCTCTGCAAACTCCAGAAGAAAACTGCAGTTCTTGATGCTCAAGGGTCACTTCAAAACACCCTTTTTTTCCTTTGATTCGATGTTTTTCACACTATGCTTTAACATGAAATATCTGATAAAGTAAGAACCAAAAGTTAAGGCACAGGAGAGGAAGATGTGCAGGTGGAAGAGCAGGTACACACCTCTGGCCAAGTGAAAATGATAAACAAAACCAAAACCAGTAAGGGAGCTTCTAAACAGAATGGATCACAGCAGCCTGTCCAGAGGTCTGTCAGGGAGGGTTCAAAAGCAACATCCAAGCCACAGCCACAGGTACAGAATCTAAAGCTCCTCTCCCTGCTCTGTCTCTCCTTCACCCTATGCAGGCAGAGGCAGCTGCTATGAGGAACAAGGAATGTCTCTTCCCTCTGTGAAGCTTTACTGAGCCCTGGAAACATCACAGAGGCCTTGGTGGAGCAGCTGATCTGGACAGGAATCCCAGTAATCAAATCACAGCGGTGGCTTCAATGTGATTCCACCACCACTGTAGGAAAGGCCACCGGCAAGGATTACCCAGGACAATTTAATTATGTGTGAAAACAGCTGCAAAGCTTTATGGGGTTTTAGGATTGTTGTTCTTTGGATAGGAGGGGGGAAAGGAAAGGGAATCAGACAAGGATCGAGCTGGCAGGGAAACACCCTGTAATACACACGAGCAAAAGATTAAGGACTGATATGTACAAAGGCAGTTTTTCTCAAAGGGTCTGCTTTTTCATGACTTGTCACCTGGAACGGGGTCAGTGTGACCTGCTGCACCCCACAGCCCCAGTGCCATAAGAGATGACTGCTCATTTCCTGCACACACCTTCATCCAGAGAAAAGCCAACTTTGCCACTGTTTACCTGTGCACCCATGTTAAAAGACCATGATGGCCTCAGGGACAGTGAGGTGCACTCTTGCTGATACTAGCTGAAATCTTGGTCATACTTAAATGAAACAGGATCTTATTGTTGCCTCTGAACAGGCCAGATATTCACCCATGAGAATACAGTGTCTGGAGAACAGAAGGTAACAAGGTCCAAGGAAAAGCTACACATTGTCTTTTAGCCCACCTTTTCCCTCCTTGATTCAATTAAAAGGTCCCCGTGCCTTGTAAAATATCTGTAGAGGAAAACAAACCACCACAGAAAATACTTCACTGGGTATTACTTTCCTCAGGCATGATGAGAGCTCATCAATGCAGTCTGTAAGCTGTTTGATTTAAGGACTCCACCAAACATGTCTCACACAAAAATTACAATACATGTGGTATTTGTTTGTTTTTGGTTTTATTTCAATTTTATTTCTGGAGTCTACTTTGCTCTGTAAGTTATTTTTCTTGCATGACAAGCAATAGCCAGTTATTCATGCACTGCCTTTTTTGTTTTAAGTTTTGACATTTTGCCCAAATTCTAGACAACAAGATGCTTCCTAGAGGTTCTCCTTGCTTCAGCAGAGTCTCCCATACTTCTGCCTTTTAAAAACTAGTACATACTAAACCTAATACACATAAAACCAAGGCACACAGTTAGTGACATCAGCCACAATTTCCATTCCACATGCGTGTATGTTCTCTGTCTATGCACAATGGTGCTTCCAACCTGAAAACAATGCATTCAGGGAAAGAAATATGGGTTTGTGTGATGGGATTTCCAACGGAGCCTCAAGGACTTTGGTATCCCCAGACTATAAAGAAAATCCAGAGAACAGAATGCTTAACATCTCCAGCCTCCTTTGAATTCCCAGCCTTACTGAATGAAGAATAAAGAAAGCAGGAATCCACTAATTAAAGAGAAATGGGGCTTATTTGTCTTGGTTTCTGAAGTCACAGTTCTCCACTTCTGAAAACACAAGTTTCTCACCAGTTCTTTTCTGCCCTAGGGCTGTGACCTAAGCAGCTTAAATGATACACAGATTTTGGTCAAAATCTGCTCCTTATTTACTGGACTTCAAATGTGCAAGCAATTACTGAATGGGTCTCGTTTATTGAATAAAAGTATTTAGGCATTATGTTTACAAAGGCCTAGAAACATTAAAATTTAGTGAAAAACAATTACTTTTACAGAATACATCTGCAAGCAATATGAAGTCATTTTGTTTTTGTAAATTTCTCCGTAATAGACTTATTGTTGATGTGGAAAATGTTCACATTGCAGCAGTGAATAATTTTGAAATGCCAAACTTAATAAAGGAGAAATTATTGCAAATAATATCACAGCCCTTAAAGAAAAAAAAAAAAAAAGCCAAAATACCAGCGGTTTCCTGACTAGTCAATCCTCCTCAGATTGGCAGAACCTCTTCAGACTAATCAGGAAGAGTTAGACAAATAGTTACTTTATTATGGAGGCTGTCAAATAAATCAGAATCTGGCAAGCAACTGTTTTTGAGCCCTGCAGCTGGCCTGGCTTCTTTTCCTGTAAACCCAAGGCAGTTACAACAGAGCCACGGATGTGTGTGCTTGTCTGCAAAGCAACGTGTAGGCTTCAGGCCTCTAAACAAAACTTCTCCCAAATGTGGGCCAGCATTTTTCTTGGCTTCCTCAGGTTTTGTTGTGGAACATGGCTGAGAGAAGAAATGTTTTCTAACCAATTAATTCAAGTCACTGCTGTTATTTTTAATGGAGAGCTCTGAAGCTCAGCTCACAAAGGGTAATGAGAAAATAATGTTTTAAACAACATCATCAGAGGAATTAGGCCATGGACTTGAACCACATTATCCAGTTCTCGCCGCAGAGTTATTCTGCCCCCCCAGTGTTTGCTCTTTACAATGGCACGATGAATGGGAATTTTGCCTAAGGTACAAGCCTGAGACACAGCCACATCTGAAGGTCAGAGAACAGCGAGTTTCAGCACTCAGCCACAAGAAATGGGCTCTTGTGCTGCACAGCCCCAACTCCAAACATGATCCCAGTGCCCATGGGCTTTGTGTGCTTGGAGTGAGTGAAAACTGAGATCTGGTTTTAGCAGGGCACTAGGGCACAGCCTTAATCCACTGTCTCACAGCACTTCAAGTATTTAAACTGATGCAGAGGAGACTTAGCTACATGATTAGCATTGCTCAGTCATTCTGCTGAACAGAGAAAAGAAGAGAAACTACTTTGAGAGGTAACAACATCACCTTTTCTACCTCCATTTAATCCTTTTTGTGTTGTTTATCTGCCTTGGACAACATTAACTTGAAAGACAACCACAAGGCAGGGGGAAGGCAAAAAAAGGGTAGGGAGGGAGAAGAAAGTTTGAAATTATAAAACTGAATGGATTTAGATCACTGGGGCCTACAGGCCTGTTTCAAATGCTTTCAAGCACTGCTACTGTACCAAATATATCCACCAGCTGAACAGCCAAGTAGTTAGAAACTGTAAGATTGCCCAGGCAAGAACTGTCCTTCCTCCTACCTCCTTTACATCCATGGCAATGCAAACTGGCAGCACTGACAAATCAGTTCAACACAAGTGATCATACAGATTAAGAAGGTGGGATATAATAACTTTTGAAGCTAATATGATGGCTTAAAAATACGCCCTTTTTTTTTTTTGCACTAGATCACATTAAAAGCAAGTAGCACAGACAGACTTGCACCTGCTTCCAGATGAAAGTGGTACCTAGTGCAGTGCTATTGTTAATATGAATTAACTTCTAATATACATCTGCTTTAGTTCTAATTGACTTTACAGTGCTACTAAAAATAACTGGCAGGCATACTTCTCCCCTTCCCTGTGTCTCAATATGGATTCTCTGCCTTATGGATCCTAAAATGTAACACTTGCTGTAAACACAAACAATCACTAACTGCATACCATCCTATATATAACATTTGTTAGGTTTTGTGGGGAAGAGCCACAGATTGGTCCTTGAAGACAGCCTGTCTCATGGAGAAAACCACCAGCAGGAGATTGGCATCTCACAGCCCAGGGCCAACAGCACGGGCAGAGCAGAGGAGGTGCCACTGATGCTGTCAGACAAAAACTGAGAGATGAGAAAAGGACAAGAAACTCATGTTTCACAAAAAAAAGGGAGACTAAAAATACAAGGATTGGAAGGAGACCTATTTGGTAGGATATATGTTGTTTTATGGGAACAAGCTCAATAATCACAGTAAAAGAAACCTTACTTCCTTCAACTTCACCTTCTGCAGGCAGGGTGAGGTTATCTACAAATTTAAAGGGGGTGAAAATGGCTGCAGTCACTCAGTAAGTGGGATCTGAGTGTCCATAATATATAGTGACATGTATAACACACGTTGGTCATTTCAGTCACCTTTGTGACAATTAATAAAAAGAACAGACACTTTAAAATCTTTGTTGGTTACCAAAGGTTACTCTGTGCTTTTATCCTTGCATGATACCTTAATTGAGTTTATATATGGATGGGATCCCCTTCAATTTTAGGCTAATGTTCTTTTATATTTATAATATTCAGGATAGCGACACATGCTTGATTACCTTTAAAACACTTATCATGATTCCACTTAAAAATAAATGAATCCCATTTAAAAGTGACTTGTCCCCATCTTCTGGTATTTATGGACAAGGACATATGGGGCTGATTTCCCTCATTATTAAGAAGCACGTCTGAGGCTTAAATCATTTAAATTATTCATTGACAGCAATTGGGCTACTCATACAAACTCCTCCTTACATAAGGAGTCCCACTGACAGACAGTCAAGTGGATGAAGATGGCTGAACAGATTTTGGGATGCATGGAGCATCCACAGACACTACTGACTTTGATTAGGGTGAGAGCACTTTTGAAAATGGGGCCCCACCTTCACTAATTAATATAATTTAGCTGAGACTTTCAACATGGTTGTTCTGAGTGACTTTTTCTTCACAGGTCACCATGACTGAGGTCCTGAGGGGTGATCAGCAGCAGCTGGAGGAACAGGAGTGACTGTGCATCAATTACCTCGACAAAACCCCGGCCTGTTACCAGACATTTCTAGAGCACTGGGTTACAAGGGACTTCTCTTTTTGGTGTGGGTTCACAGTGATCCTGAGAGTGGCCAGGGACAAGGTGCACATCTCTGCCCAGCCAGGGCTACAAAAGATTTCCCAAAGAGCAAAGCCAATTCCAAAAAAATAAAGAAAATCATCTTCAAGCAGCAGAAAATGCCCATCTCTAGTGTGAATTTTCCTGTTCCTGCAATACTGAAATTGGAGACAGGAGATGGATAAATCAACTGCAATGCTGAGCTTGGACTGTAACAGTCCAAATAAGAATGGCTGTAAGCATTTAAAATTCTGCAATAAAGAGACTTTCCAGCCTATCACAGACTACTGTGCTCTCTGACCACCTCAGCACTGGAAGACCTTAAGCTAACTGTTAGTGTGTTTCCAATCAGTGGAGTCAGTGAGAGAACAGGAATCATGGAAAAAAAAAAGTTATTGTTATTCTTTGCAATGTTTTATTTTTAATTAAAAAGACATGTTTCTTGCTCTCCTCAGAATGAGCCAAAGGAACATTTGCAGTCGTTTTCAGGTCACATTATATTGCACATATTGCAGCTGATTTCACAGCTATGCAGGCAAATCACTATTTTTCGGCACAACTAAATCATTATCAAGGTAAAAGCAGACAGTGAGCACCACCAACACCTGGAGGTTACAATATATTTTAGGAAAACATGGTCTAGCTCTTAGAAGAAGACACTTTAATATTTCAGCCATTTCCCTCTTCCCTGCCCAGGCCCAACTCTGAGCCCCAGCACACCCTGGACTTTGTTCCTATATGTGATCCTGATGGCAAAGATTTTGTTTTGTTTCTGTTTCCCCTAAGAAAGGCAAAAAGGTTAGTAAGTCTTTAAACTCTCAGTTCTTATGGCTGTTAATATTTCACATTGCCAGCAGGGAGAGGAATTAAAACTGCCAGTAGCTATCCAGATAGATTTTAAAATCCCCTTCCCTCCCCCTTCTCTCTGCCTCCCTCAGCTTCAGAGGATATTTTCCCCGCAAATTGGTTTTAAATTAAGGAAGGTGATGAAGGCAATGTGCCGTCTCAGCATTTTCCCAGGTGCACTTAATCTAATTTCATTAAGGAGATCAGGACAGATGATCGCTACAGTTGAAACATTAAGTCTGTCCATTTTTGTATAAAAAAACCATTAAGTCTGTCAAAGTGTCGGCGGGTGGGCTGTTTATTATTGGAGATGAAGGCACGCTTTGCTTCCCCAATAAACTGTCAGGAGTAGTAAACCACAAATTAAGTCAGCTGCTGCCAAAGATTTAGGCAAAGATCTCCAACTAATTTTGACACAGGTGTGGCAAAGGCCAAGGAGAGGCTTGGAAACTGAGCCTGTTATGTGTGTTTGAGATATTTCAATCTGACCATCGAAGAGTGGAAGACTGGGCATCAGATCTGCTGATGCTTCTGACACTCCAGACATAGAGTTGATGGGAGCTGTGCTGCACTGTGTGCCCCAGAGCACAACCTGCAGAGTTCACCTTAAGCAGGCAAGAACTCATAAAAGCTTCATTCAAGCCACTGCTCTGTTTTGAACTTATGCAGAGCTCTGACTGAAATGTAGAATCACATTCCTCAGACACTCATACAGGTATCAAACAAAATTAGAGGAAACTCATCAAAATGCAGAAACTTTGGAAGACCAAGAGCCATTACAGGAATCAAGTGAAGCTTTCAGATACTACAAAACCAAATGTGAGCTACTTGCTAAGGAGAACATTTCCCTTCTGAAGAAAAATGCAGCTGGGTAGAACTCGGTATTAAAGACCATCAGGAAACATTAAAAAAGATGAAGTATTAGTTGGAATTACACAATCTTTACAGTACACACAGAGAAACTAGTAGTGACTAATATGGAATCAGAAGTGACATTCTAACTTGAATTTCATGATGAGGGAAAAGTATCATGTTTGCAGATAATGCACTTTGAGCATCAAGGGTGGGCAGAGCAGAAGGAGGTTAATTTTCCCACCTCAAGTGCAGCCAGGGCAGGAACAGAGCCCACTTGAGCTGTATCCTTTATTCCTGCCCAGGGGAATCAGTGCTGCACACTGTGCCCTTCTGCATTAACTAACCTGGCAAATGATTTTGGAACACAGGAATGAGAAACTCTGCAAGCCAAATGAGGGCCTGCAATTGTGGCTATTGGAGCATGCACCCTCCAGAATTCTCATCTCCTTGGCATCTTTACGGTTAATTATATAATTTGGTTTAATTAATTGAATTGCCTAACTCAATTGCCAATTCCTATCACCTGCCTACTCTGTTATGTTCTATCTGATCACCTTCCAAGGAGTTTACTGCCATTGCACAGGTAGCCCTTTGGAGCTCACACTACCTAATAATGTTATAATGGTGTTTTGATGTGGGCAGACAGCTGTACACAACTGCTCTCTTCTCTGTTGCCTCACGTCTTAAAAGTTTCTTCACAAGGTGCCTGGTAAGATAAGAAAATGCTCCTGGATGGGGAACTGAACAGGGAGATGTTAAACAATGGGGAAAGCAGAGAGCCAGGGACATGCTGACTGCCAGCAACAGAACTGGTATTATCCTGTTGTGTCCAAGAGCTCTCCATAAGATCTCCAAACCTTTTATGTCAGTAAATGATGGATTTTTTTTTTTTTAGCAAACTAGAAGGCTCTTCTCATTGTTTGGTCTGAAGCCTCTTTTCTACATTTTCAAGAATGAATATGGGCACCACAGACTGTGATGACTCAGCTTGTTATATACAGACTAATGTACTTAAAATTTGAGGTTTTGTATGGATAAGAGAAAAACACAAAATCTCAGTAGGAGGGGAGCACATTGGTGCTGAAGCTTTGACTCTGTTTCATTTTTTTAACCACATTCTTGCTTTATTTAAATATAAAGGTCAAGAAGGGCTATTATTACTAATAATATTTAGCAGAGCTGTAGCTGAGAAGCACAACTTGGAAGGCTCCTCTCCCTCTGGAAGGGCTTGCAGGGTTTAACTCAACTGCCTCAAGTCTCAGTGGGAACCTTTGTGTCTGCTCCATGCACATGGTGGGTGGAATGATGGAAGCCCAGGGCATGCCAAGTCTCTCCCCCATCTGGCATTTCCCAAAGAGCAACTGAGTGAACTGGGTATGCAGTGGGCTTAAAGGATGCTTGCTACTTTTCTGGTAAATCTATTCATGGAGAACGACAAAATAAATTCACTGAGTGGTGAATTTTTGTCTTCCTGTACTGGCAACAACATTACATTTGCCTGTTTATAGCACCCAAGTCTTTCAAGGGCTGCAAGGTTATTTTAAATTCAATATTTTGATATTGTTTAAAAAGCAGATCTGTTTTTAATAACAACATGCAGATTGTCTGTAAAACAGAGGCTTTCTTCCATTAGGAAAACTAACAGACTTTACTCAGTTATTACTATATGGGAGAGAGCTTTCTCACTAGTTTTCACTCTGTATCACTGGGTTTTGTGCCTGTAAGAAATAAACCTTAGCAGAAGCACTGATTCTGTGCATGTATGTGCATGCACATGGAAATATGCAATACTACTGCAGGATGCTAAGCCTGCAGCAGAGCCCAGTCACACACTTCCACAAGAACATTCAGCACTGCTGTCCATAAACCAGAGCATCCTATGGTAAAAAACACTTCAGTTCTGTCTGAGAACCCAGCTGGGAAGTAACTGGCAAATAGAGATTTCTCATTATTAGCCACAGCTGAAAACTGTCATAGACTGAAGTGTAATGCTAACAGAAGTGCAAATACTGCCATGTGAAAGCCCTGGGTTCAATTCCATGTTTGATCTTTTCCTTCTGCTGCAACCAGTACAAATCTCAATTTCTGGAAAAGTATCAAGTTTAATTTCTCAGAGAAAATGATGTACAAAACCAGTCTGGGGACCTGAGTAGGCTTCAAAAATAGCAAATAACAGATTACCTGATGCGGGAACTAAACTTTCAGCCTCACAAAAACAAATCAGATGGAACTCACTTTTTCCATTGCCAGATAAAATATAATGAGCAGAGGAAGAGCAGCCTCCAACAATAGTGCTGGAGGGGGCTTTTCTTACTGCTGATTAATCTCATACACAAAACCACACACAGAGTGACCATTCCTGCTAGAGCAACTCCTAGACCTCTCTTCATTATTGCATCCCTTTCTCCTGCTGCCTGAACTATGATTTTTCCTGTGGGCTTGTGGATACCCTTTCAAGGTCAACACAGTGGAAACAACAGTGATAATTTCATCCCCCAGATCTTCCACAGAGATTATTCTTCTCATTGCTTCTACTCTTATCACCTCCATCTCTCACTCAAGCCCACAGTTCTCAGCACTCTCTTTGACTCACAATACTTCTGACATCAAAATATTCAAAACCCTGTGTTTTAAGTCCTGTACCTCCTTGTTCTCTGTAACATAATGAGCATCCTCTGTTTATCCACACAACTACATTCTTGGTCAAGCTACCTCACCTACTTCATTTACCATTTTATCTTTCCTTTGGTGACAGCAGATGTAACTGTGTCCTTGTGCCAAGGAAGAGTTGCTGCAAGATCATTTTCCTAGTCTGTGGCTTTGCTTCCTACACAGCTTCTCACTTCCTGAATGGCAAACTATCACTCTTTGTGTTTTGACTCTTTCACAGCTTACCTCTTCTTCCCAAAACTGATATTCAGCATTGCTGTAAACTTTCACCTCTCACTGGTCTGATTCAATCACCCCCTTATTAAACTTTCAAATGAGCACCTCCTCACTACTTACCACTGTGCCTTTTGCTACAGAGAATAACTTCCCATTCACGGCCATAAAGCTACCTGACTTTCCCTCTCAAATGCCTCCTAAAACCTTAATACCTACAAATACCCCCTTTAGATTAATGCCTACGAAATCAAAGCTGGACAACAACGAGGCTGCTGCCATTCTGAAACAGTGATAGTGTCCCCTCACTCACCTGGGCTCCTTCTCTCTCACCTCATCCTTAAGCCATGAGCTGTTCTGTGTTTTCACAGCACTCAGCAGGATCCCTCAGGTGGAGGGATTAGAGCACCACTGTGCTGCTCCCCTCTCATCTATCATGGGCTAAACTGCACCTGCTCTTGCTGCTGCCGACTTCCAGGCACCTACTGGGACACTGGGATTAGCAAACTACAGCATGGCAAGGCTGATTCACATTGCCACAAGCACAGCCTAAGGAACTCAACAGGCTGCTGCAGAAAGCCATGAGAAAAAAATTACTTCAAAACTTTTTTGTCTCCACCTTGGATTTAACTTCACCCATCTCAGAGGTTGCCTGCTATAGCGAAAACATAAACTACAGAACAAATATACAGTAAATACTGACTGGACTTAGAAATGCAGTTCCATTTTTTTGCATATCTAACTTAGCACCATATTAAATGAAGAATGCTTGATATCTAACCCCTGATTTGAAGAGCTCACTTACACAGCAGGGCCATGTAATTAAGCTGACAACCCACAATTTCACACAGAGCAGACAGAAGTCCAAGACTGAAAGAACATGAACACTGAATTACTTTTAAAGAAAGAAACGGGCGCCTTTTTTAATGCAATCTTGAGCACTGTTATTAAAAAAATGAGAGCAACATTTTGGAGTAACGAGCAGAGATTACTCATTCCCTTGTTTTACACAAGTTGACTTTTGGCTTTCTGCAGAACACCATTTAACAGAGCACATTACCAAGCTGCTAGCCACTTTTCACAGTGATGCTAAAGCAGGTAAGAGACAATAAGTGGAACTGTTGATGGTTTATATTACTCTATTATGTTAATGTTCACTAAAGTATGCCATAAGCTCTCTCATTACATGTGTATAAACCAATTCTCTGTGGTGTTATTCCTGTGCTAAATGCTATAACTACATAAATCTTGAATTAATGGAGACTTTATAGTTCCTCAAAATGAAGGGTAATTGCTATCTGTTAATGCTGTTGTTGCTATTAAAGGAAGTATATATTTTCAGTAACAATGTTTATGGACCATGAGCTTCACATCTCAGCTACTGCACGGAGAAGAGACAGTGTAATATAAGTATCAGACTGACTCCCTTTCTCTCCCTCCTCCCTCTCAAAAAGCACAGTATCATTTCCACAGCTTCAGCAAGCAACACTGCAATCCTCCTTACAGCTGCAGAGCCCAAACCAACGTCCTTCACTGAACATACAGTAAAGGAAACAGGATTTGCATTTCCATCTCTGAGAATGCATGACTTGCTAAGTTTCTCGCTTGGTTAAATGGCTGGACAGCTCACTTTATTAGTTTGGGTATCTCAGACAGTTCTGTGAGAAGTGCATGGTGACAGAATGATAGGTGTGAGAAAGCATCATCCCACTTACTTCCTCTGAGATTTCAGCAGTGATGCAGAAGTGAAAGGCTATACTTGGCCAGAGACAGTTCTCAGAAAGAAGATGGGATTGACAAGTCCCCAGCCTTGAGCTCCTCTTCTCTGATTATTAAAAGCAGCAGTGCAATGTTTGGAAACACTCACAATCTGCTGTGAAACTGTACCTTGCACTAAAGTAATGGCCCCTCTTTCTGATACACTGTATGTGTGACTGACTATGCTCAATTGCTTTTCTCCCCTGGAGCCCTGCACAAGGGAAAAAACCAAACCATCAGGAGTGTGTTTATATTTTACAATGCAGAGAGGGTAAAACCTTAATTCTACTCTAACATCTATGTTTGAAAACATTAAGAGCTCAATAGCCCATACACCTATGAACTAAATAAATAGTGGGTAATTACTACCATGGTACAGAGAAAGAAGTAGGAGGTGGAAAAATTCAGTTTTGCTTCTAGCTCAGTCGCTGACTCAGTTTGTACTTGCACATGAACTTTTTTTTGTCTGCTTTCCTCGTGAGTTTTATGCAGGCAACACTGACCCGCTGTTTATGACTAACAAAAAAAAATGTTATGCAAATCAAAAGTACATTAGTAATTCCTGCCCTGCCCTTCCTTAGTGTGAGTGTGTGTAGGTGTACCTTGAAAGGGCTGGTTCTTGCTGACCAGGCAGCAGAGCAGCATTGCTCTGTCGCAGTGGGGAAAGAAGCCGACCCATCACGTAACTTGGGAAGGCTGGTGCTGGGCTGGGCACTATGTTGATGCTCCATCTGGCTGCAATAGCCTGGGAGCATTAGTAGGAGATACATTTTGCCATCACATGAAGGAGGAAAATGAGCGTAGTCCCTCAGGACAGTCACACCAAAATTTTTGTAGCTCTTTGTTGCATCAGTCAGGTTAAGTTTCAGACAAATACTAAATAAGTTTCCAGGGGAGTGTAGTATGTCAGGTATCAAGAGAGAAAGTCAGGCTGCCCCTGTGTTCCCCAACTGGAAGGCAATGTTGCAGTTATCCCCATGAAAGGTTTGAAGCATCTTCACTTCAACCCTGGTGAGTTTACATGCACGTGCCCACATCTTTGCTGACGAGAAAAGCAACCCCACTCAATTCCAGAGGCCTATTTAATAGAACCATGTCATGTTTCACGTCTCTGCAGATCAGGCAAGAGATACAAAGATGATGATCTTGTGCTGCTTTCCTTATGAGGAAAAGAAATGTTATTATTAAGGCAGAGTCACCTTAAGGAGAAGGTATTCGGGAAATAGGTGAGCCTAGAAGGTCAAATTACAGTTACAGAAATGTAAAGAAATGTCGTATTAATGGTAAGGAACAGTATAATAGCCTTTCATTTGCTGTAAAGGACAGCAAGTTACCAGCCAAACACAATGCAGCTTCCTCTGAAGGTAACCTCAGATCCCACATTCTGAAAGCTAATCAATGTTGTTCAGATTTCAATTTCTTCTCTACAAGGTGAAGTCAAACCTAATCTAACAAACGTCAGTCTCAGATGTAATGCCGCTAGCTGGGTCTACCAGTGTAATTTAGATAATCATTAATAGCATAGCTGTATAATAAAACTACATGTCACTTACAACTTCATCTGAGGTTTGACTGGCAGATCTTTAAACAGTTTTCTAAGTGATTGCTTTTACTTCCTTTGATTGGGCAGTCTGAGAAACGTTTTAACCCCATGGTATCTAAGCTTTTAGGGAATAATATTTCATCCTCACCACCCCTGCTGTCAGCTCTGCTGCTGTGTAACCTTGTAAGAAACAGAACTTGGGGAGAGGGGTGGTTCCAGGGAGTGACTTTATACACAGATACACATATAAATCTAAAATAATATAAAATAAAATATGTACAGTTTCTTTCATTCAACACACATGATTTAAATGTTGCTCTTCAATCAAGCCTTCGTCTCAAAACACAGCTTTTGCCATACTCCAAGGATATTTAGTATCTGATGGGATTTTTAAAGAAGAAGTTGAAGAAACCCTAATGTTTCTAAAGCTCTAACAACACTAACAAAAAGCAAAAGATTTAACCAGGAGAAGCTTTCAGAGTAGTCTCTTGAACTCATGGTAACCTCTGATGCAGCCGGGTGTGCTGCTGAGCACACAGGGCTATCTGAAGTCAGCCTTTATTTGTGTAATGCTGATCCAGGAGAAAACTCTGTGCCACAGCTTCTCATGAATGAATGCAGGAGACTGGACAGCCAAAATATAATAAAGGTTTGATGAAGATCTGACCTGAGGCTGCCAGGTTTGATCTGCCAGAAGCTGGCAAGGAATTCTCAAGTTTTTATATATTTGATGTTTAAAAGCATGGTGCCACTGGTGCTACACAGTGGAACTTGTCTGTTTTCCTTGCAGAGGTGAACAAGAAATCCCCATACACAAACACAGAACTACAACCTTTCAGTGACCAGCCTCTGTATTCAAAAGAAGGTCAGAAAAATCATTGCTCTGTGATAAATACGCATGTAACATGACAAAATACTCCTTGACAGTTACCACACTGCCTTGGGAGGGCAGGTCCCATCTTCTAAACTGATTACAAAATTGACATCTTCAAAGGTTATTATTTATAAAATATAGGCTCCTGACAAGTTTTCAGAGGAAACTTCCTCTGAAACAGCACTAACACTATAACTCAGGTCTCACCAAATGCTCACATAATAATCAATAAAGACTATTATGTAAACGGGACTTTCTTTCCTGTAAATAGAAGCTAGTGAAGATCACAGAGTAGCTGATCTGATGCTTTTTCATTCAATTGTAGATATTTTTAAATTTGACATGAAGACCGGAGGAAAATGTTATTTTCAAGTTCATTCTTATTTTGACTATCAGGGAATTTCCAAGCATATGAAATAAGAAAATTCAGTCTTACCTTATCGTCAATATCGCTCTCGCTGTCACACTGTGGATTAGAGAGAGAAAAAAGGATTTTTGAGAAACACCTTTATGTATAGGGATCTTTAGCATCATCCTCTTAAATCTTTTGGATAGCTGTTTATGATGTTCACAGTTCAATGAAACACACTTCTCATGTTTGCAGTAATGCTTTTTACATTGTTAGCATAAACCAGACAAAGCCAGATCCTCTCTTTTACAAATTTATGGTGTACTCTTACTTAGATGGGGGAAAGCAAACTTTAAACAAAAAAGACAATCAGTGAGGCACTATAACAACCACTGTAACATGAGTACCACAACAAAATGCACGCCTTTTTATCATCCTAAATTGTGGAATATATAGTAACAGTTTTGCATTGCTTCACCTTGATAAACACTTTGTCATCTAACAAGGAAACTGTGAAACTGGCAATCAATTTCTAATTTAATGAGTGATACCAAGAATAGTAATTAAAATACATCATAAATTCTGGTACATTTTTTAGTTTGAATGAGCTCACGATCCCAGGAGGAAGTGTTTACTTAAGGAGTTTTGGAGTGCAATCTCTTTCAGGCTCTGAAAATGAAATGCTCTACTTTCACAGCACAAACGATGGAAATGTTCAGTCTGAGCACTGAACATTTCAGGACATGCACATCTTCCTGGCTGGAGCTCAAAAAGATTTACAGTTGGGAACAGAAGTAAATCTCTTGGTGTCTGTTATGCTGACAGAAATAGTCAGTCTGTTCTGTAGCTTTGGTGCCCAATGGGAATTTTCTCCTTCAGCCAACTGCTGATGGGGATAGCCTGGTGGGTTTCTGTAACTGGCAGCACCCTATAGAGTTCACTGGGTCAACAAGAGGGGACTCTGCAAGCCAGCAATGACAAGCTCCAAATGTGGAAATGGTCCATGAGAATGCACATGCTTCGCTGTCATGAATGTAAAAGAAGAAATATATCTGTTTGGTCATTTTGTCCAGATTTCCTCCTGGAGTGGGGAAGGGGGATCTTTCCTGTCACATTCTTTTACCCTCAAGTCACGCAGTAGAAATTTCAGCTGTTACATTCTTAGTTTTTTGCTGATTTATGAGAGAATATTTAATCTCTTCTTCTTGTATTTGGCACATGGAATGATTGACCCTAAATACTTGACAGATCTTTTATTTTTAAATTCTCTGAAACACACTGAGCACACAAACAGCCCCAATATATTAGAGGAATCTCCCACAGTGATTCTGCTGTGAAGAGTGCTCAGCTTCCCAACTGACACCTTATTCCAATTTTACTGCAGTGAAAATGCTTGGTTTAAGGAATCCGTTTTTCTATAGTCTTGACTAAGCAGAACTCGTTTTTTTTCAAAAGGAAACCATTTTACACTGCCCCACATGATCCACAGCATGTTCTTCACAGAGAAATCCAACTGTTTAGTAGGATGTGCACAGATCTAACTGTATGTGTAACCATTCTGGAAAAGAAAGAACCTGAAGAAAAATGGAAGAAGTAATAGGACACTGCCTTGCAGGGGCCAGGAGCTGTGGGTGGGCAAGTTCTATGGGAATAATACCAGCAAACTGCACAAAGTCCAAGCCTATTGCTTTGTATTAGGCAAGAACATCAGATAACCATGTCTTTAGTACACACCTTGCCATAAGCCATTTGTGCCTTTTTTGTGGCTTTTATTCTGTCGCTGACCTTTATGAAAATTATCATACGAAACGCATTTTCTGGTTTGTTTTTTCACAAGCCAAAAGTAAAATCGATCCTGCTAAATCGTCACGAGCAGCCATCTGCTGACTTCCCCAATCCTGTGTCACGCAACCACAAACAATTAGAAGTGTCTGCTCTGGGCTTGGAATGGGACTAATTGTCCATCACACCAAGACACGCTGGAACAGGTTTGCTGGGCAAAGGCTGCCCCAGTACCTGCTGTATTTGTGTTTGCTCAAGACAGGGATAATTCACACTGACAGAGCAACACATTCATCAAATCTGAGGTGGGGGGTGGGGGAAGATGCAGTCACAGCAGTCCACTTCTTATTATTTACATGCTCCTGAGAAACACTGGCTGAGTGCAGGGAAGCCTTTCACCTCCACCCAGGGGGAGCTCAAATCAAGCCCTAATGCTACAGGGACTGTGCATGCCCCCAAATTACTGGCATAATGGAGTGGGTCACAAAGACCTTGTTATTTTACCCTTTAAAGCCTGTCTATGTGAAAGTATCTGCAGTTACAATTTAAATCTTGATGCTCATTCAATGTGAACACTTGTATTTTAGAGGCAGAATATTTTGATGATGTGATTCATCGTTCAGACTAAAGCATGTTACAGTAGAATTACACCTATCACAAGAATGGCATAAAAATAAGTTTGCACACTCAGCCATGGGTTTCTTCAAATTGTACGTTTAGGCAATATCAACACAAATTTGAATTCGAACAGGGGCTTAAAAATTATACACTGCATTAATAAAATACCCAAATAAATCAAACTTCAAAATCCACTGACTAGAAAGCATTCAAAATTATCACTAAATCTCAGATGCTTTTGCCTATGAGTTCTGGTTTAATAAAACCTCGGTACTGTAAACATTACCAAATTTAGCTTAAAAATATTTGAGATGTAAACAATTTTTTGAACTTTAGTAACCATTATTATTCAAATACAAGGTAGTATTTTAGTCTTCTCTGGTTTTGTAACAAAACTTGTCTTCCTATTTTTTACTGCATTATGATGTTAAAAAAAAAGAGATGGCTTTTCTTGTTGAAAACAGACTTGACCTCCAAAATTTGTATACCTATAATGAATATAAAACACTCTTACAGATGGTTTACATTACTAAAAGGTGCAGAATAGCTTTATTTAGATGCCTAATTTTGCTTTGTACTAATATGCAACTTTGTCTCATGTAGATAAGTGAAAGTTGCAAAAATCCAGTGAACCATCAAATCCACATGCTAGATTTTATAAACAGACAAATGAATGAAGCAAACATCTGCTCTCTGAGGATACATTTTTCCCCATTCAGGATCTGCAAAGACTTCATAATTAATTGCTTTTAAAATGGAAAAGACAGCAAAGAATTTTGTTTCGTTTTAGCCTACATCTTCCTTACTTTAATCATGATTGCATCAGTCTGGAAACTGCAGAAGGCAGCAGGGCTATGGATGCAGATCCACATGTGAATGTGGCTCCATGCGGACACAGAGCCTTCCATGAAGCTGTGACTGCAAGATGAGTGGTTTAAAAACTGCATTTGTGGCAGAGAGTTGCCTAATTTCTTGTATGCCTTGTGAAACCAAGTCCTCTGCAGCCATGTGGGATCACTCATGCACATGAACTGTCCCTTGTATTGGTTCCTACCTGGCTTAAACCACCAAAATACTTAATGCATGCGAGAATGTTCCAAACTGGCTTACAGGATGAGAGATCGCGGGGAAGAATTAACACATTTATATTTATAAAATTTGGGCTTCTGCTTAACATACAAGGAAATAAAAACTTGAGACTCATGCCTACCAACCTATGCTAACCTCCCACCAACTCCTGAAGAAAATACAACCAGCTGTGGTGGAAAAAGCCCCAAGCTTCAGAATTCCCACAGGTTTTCTTTGTTTTATGTAAAAGGAACAGGCTCCCACACTCACATCAAGAAACAGGAACCAGAGGCTGCTGAACGAGCAACAGCACAGAAAAACCAACGACAGCAAAACCAAACGGGTGCAGACAGAGCTGTGAAAAGCAGAAGCACTGCTGACCCCTCTCCCTTCCCTTGGCTGGGGGTGTGCGTGTTGAAAATCCCCGGTTTTGAAGGGCTGCTTCAGTTTTTGTGGGAACAGCCTTCAGCCTCTGCATGCCTTCTCTCCTCTCCTCCAGCCTCCTCCTCACCTCTGCCCCGGCAGAGCCCCGGCTCAGCACAGAGACTGAGGGACTTGCATCGCTGGGATGTTGAATAATGGAGTCACAGGACAAACTTTGGTTTGGCCACAGAGGATTTTCTGTGTCTTAAAAGCCAACTTATGCCGTGTGAGGAGGAGGAGGAGGCCATGCTGCGCTCTGCGAAGGCTGAGGCCACCACCCGGCCAGGCTCACCTCCCACGCTGCTGTTGTTGAGGGACAAAAGCCCTTGTCAAAACAAAAAAAAGTTAAAGAAAATGTGGAGAATGGCAACTGTTGAAAGCAACGGGGGCTCATTGAAAGACAAAAGCTTCAATTACCTGGATTTTTCTAAAGGCCTGTTAACACTCCTGGTCTATAAGCAGGACTGTAAACAGCCATTGTACCGGGTTCATAAAGGCTCCTAAAAGGATTATTCACTGGGTTGTGCCAATTGCCTCTCAATTCCACCAAGAATGTTTGCAAAGTCGACCCCTAATTGTGCAGCTTTTTGGAAACAATTTCTTGCAGTGACAGATTCCAGTCGGAAGGAAGCCTCCCATGAGGTGAGGTTCAGCAGGAACACAAAACTCAGGAATCACAGACAGAGCATCCATGTGTGTAAGACTGAGCTTGTCATTTTTTGATGCCTGGGGTGAAATCTTACTTTTCAAGACCCCTCTCCATCATGGCTTTCCCACCAGGAAAGGAGCTGTGATGCATTCCATCACCTGCTTCTACAAACCACCTCAAAGGGGACAAAGATGGACTTATGGCTACTGCAAAACAGGCAACAGCGCATTTGGCAAAGGAGCTACTCTTACCATTAGACTGGCATCGAGCTCCTTACAACCTATATTAAAACAGTGCTATGGTTCTCATAGTTTTCCGGTGAGTTTAGGAATCAGGAGAATGTCCTTTGACTCTTACTCCCAGTGTTTTAACTACTACATCATCCAGCTTTTCTTCATATAATAAAAACATTACATTGATTAACTTATAACACATAGTCATGTAAACTGTCTCATACCAGCAATAAGAGCTTCAAGAAATGAAAACAAAACCAACCAAGTCTCCTAAGATAGCAACAAAATTGGCAATACCTGGGTGTTATGTCACAATAGGTGCAGAGAAATACATTTATTTCAAATGGAGCCACTTCCTCCAAGCTTTTGGGAAGTCACCTCACCTCATCCACACAAACATGGTTATCTCCTACTTCACCCATACCCAGTGGTTTATGATTGAGGTTGTGCCTACACAGTCCCAAGGCTGTGGGCCCTGTTGTGCCAGACACTGTACAGCACAGGAGTTACAGGTTCCTGCCCAGACAGCTGAGAGAAAGGCTTGTTTTTTTCCTCTGCACATAAACACACATACCTATAGATATTATTTATATTATGATTAAGAAGAGGGTGATAGACATCTAAGCTAGCCATGTGAAGAAACAGATCCCAGCCTGGAGGGACATGTAATCTAACCAGTCCACCTGCAACTAGAACTGTCTGGGGAAGTGCAAAGCTGAGAGAAGTGGAGGCAAAAATATTAAATATACTGCCTATAACATTACAATGAAAGCTGGCAGGGTAGAATACTTATGTAGAAAGTTGCACAGAATATATGAACAGTGTAGACACCTAAGCAGCCTGCACACCCACTCCACAGCCATGTTACCGCTATCTTATTATTTCCAACCATATTTAGTTACCGAATTTTCTTTTAATAGCAAGGCTTGGGGAAGTACTAAGCTTAAATCCCAGGTTGCTAATGTTTCTTTTAAAGGAAGGAGCAAAATCAAGCCTGTTTTTAAGAGCCCTCCCTTCTCCATGCCCTCTGAGCTAACCTCCCAGGAGCAGTGGCAGTGCGTATGGATGCGTGCTTGTGTGTGCAGGGGAGGGTGTTGTTTCCTATTAAGTCTGGCATCAGATTCATGTCTGCAGGGGCTTGCTTAAGATGATAGGAAGAGAGAGTTTTATCATGAGCCAGACTGACAGAAAAGCTTGCTAATGGGACTTGAGGCATACACAGGAAAGAAAGTGCCAAAACATTAAGCTACCGCCAAGTGTCAGAGGGCCACTGATTTATTGCAGCAATTTTGCCACTGTGTCCTTTATAAGGTCCCACAAGTCCTTCCTCCTGGCAAGAAGCTGTGAGCTGCTGCAGCTCGGGGAGAAGTTTAGATCCAGAGCACAGAAAGTGTCCAAGCGAAAGGCGGGGGCCGGGGGGAGGACGGAAATCGAATGTTGACTTGAACTTGCCCCAGGCAGCTGAGTCCTCTTAGCTCCACTGCCTCCCTGACAGCTTGATGAAATGAGTCAGGGCCTCCCCATGGCTAGACCAGCTCAGGCTTCCAAGTGCCGGGGTAGAGCTGTAAGAAACAGATTGAGCCTCAGGGCAGCAATTTTTTTTTTTTTTCCCTTTCTCTCCTCAGCATTTGGCTGGGGGAAGGGGGAGGTTATGAGCACTACAGATGTATAGGCTGAGCCTTTGTCTGCAGAGGGGGAGGGCGAGGGGGAGAGAGAAGAACAGCAAGAGAGTATTAGCTATGGCAGCCGAGAATAGCCCAGAGCACTATAACTAATTTTGAGGGGCAGTGATGCATTGTACGGGCTATGTGCTGTTTGGTCTGAGGGGGCCCCTGTTGTGAAGCAGCAATCAAGAGGACATTTTGTTAAGTGACCAACAGCTGTCATCTGCAAGCCCAGAGTGGGGAAGGAGGGAGCAAGGGGAAGGTAAAAGGGGGGAAAAAAAAAGAAAAAAAAAAGAGCATTTGTCCCTTGGAGGCAGAGCACATTAATCCACCAATCTGCCACAGCTTTAACTCTAAACATGCTCGGCACCTCCAAAGACTCGAGCTCCACTCCATCAGCCACCTGGAGAGATGGGCACCTCTCACCCTGCTCCAGCCTGCCGGATGCAGGGAGCTTCTCTACCTCTGTGGGTTGAGAAACCGACGCTAAAAATACTGTTTAAGTCTCTTTTCATTCCATAAAATTGAGTTGATCTGCTGCAGCTTAGGGTCAATCCCTCAAGGACTGTTTTTCCCCCCCCTTCCCTTTTCCATAGCACTCATAAATTAATCAGGAAGACCCTGACTAAGTCATTTCATGCTGTACAACATAAAAGAAAGTCCCCTGATGATCCATGCAAGGATCTATTAAAAGCGGGAGGAGGGAGGGAGGAAGGGTTAGGGAAGAGGGAGAAAAAGGGGGGGGGAAGGAAAAAATCTCAACCTTTTTGATATTTTAGGATAAAAGCTGGAGGACTTTGTTATGAATTCTAGCCAACATCAAAACACCTTAAATAATTCAAAGAACATGTTAAAGGGAAGAAACTGAATGTTGCTCTGATGTTCAGTTGATGCAACGCAGAATATTACCCAAAACAGCACAGCCTGTTAAGGGAGACAGCAGCCTTGAGCATTTCAGTTCTTTAGAAAAATGTCAGAACCTGTAAAAATCATAATTTCCAGCAACTTTTTTTTTTTTTTTTTTTTTTTGCATGATATAAACTCAGCGAGACTGAAATGTAGGTTTCTGACAAGCTGTTAACAAGACAACTTTAGAAATCTGTCTGGAGCTCTCAGGGAGATGGGCTGCCATTTCACTGCTTCGAAGAAGTTCATGACATGACAAGCAAAAATCAGGGAACAGAGACCTAAAAACCACGGTGTAATTTTCATTTGCTTCTGTCGTGAAAGAATTCAAGCAGAAATATTAGAAGGCTGCACAACTAAAAAAGCCAGGAACTGGAAAATCATTGCTGTGGCTTGACAAGCACATCTTTTATGCTGAAAATGGTTTCTTTATTATTATACCTATATACAGGAAAGCACTTTGGAGAAAAAGGGATAATCACAAATTATTACTTGAGATCTACAAAATGAGATCTACGGCTGCCTACTTTCCCACCACGTCTAAAAATGACCTAGTTCATGGGAGAGAGTGACCAACCCATCTTGAAAAAGCTCTAAGAGCCACCAGATTTCTCTTCGTTTCCCACATTCCTGCCCTTCCCCCCCACAGGAAAGGTAAAAAGATCTTTCCATAGTGCAGTCTTTTACTGGAGCCTACACTGTTGCTACCTAAATGCTTAATAAAGACACATTCATTAAAAATAGAAAAGTCAGCATCCAATGCTATCTACACACCAGAGTTTGGCAGCACACTCAAGAGAGGCCTTCTGGCCAGTCTGCCATATTATACCTCCTACTTCAGGCCTTAATATACCAGTAGAATGCTTTGCCATAATTTTTGGATGATTTAATGATGCTCTTTCCAGAACAATCTCTTCTACTCAATGGTCAGAAAAAAGAAGATCGATCGATCGATCCATCTATCCCCATATAATACACTTCTTTCAATATACAGTCTCTCTCACTTTCTCACTGTTTGGACTCATTCTAAGTATTTTAATGGTAGGCTGATGTAGCTGCCTGGAAGTCAATTTACTGACTGTGATTGACTCATTACATCTATGGTTGCAGAGTCTCAGCACCCGTGGGAAAGCTTGGGAAACCCAACATACAATTTTATGCTTAATTTCAGCCCATATTTGCCAAGAAAGAGAGTTATGGGACAATGCAGGAGGCAATTTTCACTTGTACTGTCTGTGATTACACCAAAGGATAATGTGAATTATGGACCACACTTAGCCTAGCATTTGCAGGGATCACACAAATAATGAACTGAAGCTTTTTCACCTCTTTCCCATCTCTCCTTGTCTCCACACATCTCCGGTGCTGCACCCACAGCCACACTTGGGTAATTGAAAGAACAGTGCACACAAAGTTGAATGGTTGACACTGCATTTCACCAATTTACAAAAGAGAGGAAACTCTGACAAGAAAAGGGATGCAGTCTGCTTCTCTTCTGAAGTGCTCACAAGCTTTTTTCACTCTTCCCTCGCTTGGGCATTGTGTCACCTGTCACTCATTTTCTTTTCATTAGACAGACACTCTTGGAGACACTACAGAAGCTGTATTTGGGTTTTCACTAAGGAACCAGAGAAACGGCCATTGCTTTCTAATTCTCTTGTTTTAGGCTATGACTAACACCATGTGCTTGTAAGAGACATCTTGCCTTGCTGCCTCCCCTTTACCATGAACCTTCTGGCTCAGAGCTACCTGGACCCCCTGCCCCAGCTGCTTTGGTTCCTCACACTCTCCTGGGAGGAGCAGAAACCAAGATGGGATTTGCAGTGACTCACTGCACAGAGTAACTCTGATTTTGTTTAATGCGAGAATGCCTAGATGATATGCCCAACAGAAGAAAAATGGCTTAAAGCCATTATTTATAACAATGAGAGGCTGCTGTTGTTTGGAGAGGGGGTTATAAGCTTTCTCTAAAATTAAGGAGTTCAGGACTTAATATGGATATAGTCAAAAGCCACTTTAACCATAATGATCTGTCTAGTAATTCCCCATTTACTATAAACATCAGTTTTCTTCTATTTGGATTGCAAATCTAGTCCATCACTATGCCATATGTCCACGTCACTGTGGAGTCACCAAAAACTATTGGGCCAGTACACAACAACAGAATTTGTTAAAGTACTCTTCTCTAATGGAAAGCATTTAGTTATTCTCAGCCATGTGACTCCATGGTATGTGACTCTGTTTGGGAGCTCCATTTACATATTTATTTAGTGGAGAACATGCATGGCTGTCTTCCCTCCGTGCAGAACCATTATGAGCTGCAGGAAGCTGTTAGAGAGGATTTCAGCATGGAACTCAGGAGGAAAGGCATTTCCAAATACCTCCCTATCCTGCTTAATGACAGCCACCCTCTGGAATCAGGGTGATGGATTTCTGGTTATGAAACTTGCTGTGGTTTCTTACAGCTCATTCACATGAATGTTTATTTTATTTCATTTCATTTATACACTTAATTTCTTTATGTACATATTTACACACACACACACACACACACACACACACACACACACACTATTTCTCATGCTGCCAACTTCCTTTCCTCCTTACTTCTCCCTTTAAGCCCAAGTGGTGCAGCAACAAAAGAACACACTGGGTTATGCATAAAGACACCCATCGGAGAACCCTAAAGTTCCCCCACAGGTATGTTACAGCTTTTTGCATTCAAATTCAAGCTGAAGCCCAAAAATGTCATGAACATTGAGAAGTGGAGACTAATTTTAGAATCAGAGCTGACATGACTCAGGTATGAAGGCAAATCTCCACTGTGCATTGTAACCACTTAAGCTGGACCTGGCAGGAGGAGTGGCTGAAGCCAGGCTGACCAGCTGCACACCTGGAAACACACCACTACTTTGGTAAATAGAATATTTTAGAGTACTGTTTAATTAGGGATTCTGGATGGGGAAAACAATCTAAAGCACCTACTTTGTTCCCAAAATACATTTATTCAGTGAAAAAGAACTTCAGCTCATTCTTCACTTAATGAATATACGAAGGTTATGTGAATCAGCTGCTTTGTTTTGTCAAATGTCTTTAGTCACTGAAAGTCCCTGTTGCTGTCAGGGATAAGATTAACTATACTTATATATAATTAATGTAATAATTAATGTTATTTATTTCCATTGCTATTTAACTCGTAGCAAGGTTTATGTTGTTGTGGGTAAAAAATATTAAGCTTGCTATAGCTACCATTAATGTTTGCATTATTGAACATTAAAATTCAAATCTGGTAAAATATTAAGCACAAGAACTGAGACATCTACAGAAGGCCTATTCCTCCAAGGAAACCCAGAGTATGTGCTTACAGATTTCAACCACTGCTTTTAAAATAAACCTTAAGGGATGGCTGCCCCACTCACTATAGGCGAACTACCCTGGAACAAAGAAATTCACCAAGAGAGAAATAAAAAAAAAATTAAATATGAAAACTAAAAACCACCTCTGCACAGCCCCACACCCCCAATATCCTGCAGTTGTCATTAGCATTAATACAATGCAAATTAAGTCTGTTTTTTTCCTTTCATTCCATTTAGATCTTAAAAATACTAAAGTAGGTAAGTCTTGGAAGTGAAGGACAAGCATTGCCTAGGACATACATTTGGGTGTCTTCAATGTAATCTAAGGAATACTGCAGAGACTTCAAGCTAACTCAGTAAGAAAATAACACAGTTGGTTATTTACTCTTACAGAATTATGCCCCATCAAAGCCAAATATAAAAGCTTCAAGACCTATGCCATTACCTTGAGAATACTTCTTTGGACCACTAAACAACAAACCTTTAAACACTAAGCAATTTTGAAAACATACATATCCCTACTTCAGGTAAAATTGTAAAGGCTTCCCTCTACCTTAGTACGTCTGCTCCTCTCTTTCAATGCCCCTAGATACTCATTTGTTCTTGTCAGGCCCCAAAATGTCCATGATTGATGGAAATGTAATGATTTACAAATGGAGCCTCCTACCTCACTGTTCTGCTTTCAGACTGCCAAGGTAGCTTGACCAGCACTGACCTCAGAGACCAAGGCAAGGGGTGGCTGTACAGGTTGAAAGATGGGAATGTGAGTATCCTTAGCTAAGCCACCCTGAAACTTTCTGAACAGGCTTGAGCAAATTTATGCTTTCTGTTGTCGCTTTTTAAAATTTGTACTTTCCTTCCAGAGCTGATGAGGAAATGCTCAGCTGTGTGGATAGGTGTCATTTATGAATAGAAGTTCCAACATGTCAAAGTGTTTCCTCAGCACTGACGACCCCCCGTATGTCTAATCCAGACTTAAACAATTAGAGAATAAAAGAAAGAGAAAACATCTCAACAGGAGGGGAAAGAACAGAAAAAGAACAGAAGACTGAAGAGTAAAAATGGAAAAAAACAACTTGCTGCTCTGTGGACCAATAATGAGATGGGGCTACAAACACTGTTGGGAATGGACTCTATCACCTTTTATTAGCACAACGAGGAAATAATAATTAGCTGGAACAAGCTATAATGTATTTGTCACAGAGTCAGAATACATTGATTGTACAAACCTCTTATTTTCCAGTAAGTTATGATGAACAGAGGTAAAAGGAAAATCTGTTTGAAGAGCTGGAAAATACCTTGACCAGGATATTTTAATCCCTCTCAGTCTGTGTGCACTGTCACAATGAAGCAGTTTTCCTGCTCCAAGAGGAGCCCTGGCATAGCCAGTTGTTCTTTTTTCACTTGTGAGTTTTGCTGCATCAGCTGTGATACACCAACCAGCTCACGTGTGGTTTGCAGCCACACTTAGCAATAAAATGCATAAATAGCAACTCACGATAATGCTATTATTAGTACATGTCCCTACTGCATATCAAATAACAACAGGGGTTTGCACACACTGCAGAGTAATCAGGTGTCTTTAAATACACTTTAAAGCCTTTTCCTGGAGTGAGTGAGCGAGGGGAAGTTCTTTTCAGAGTTTATGCAAAGTACTTGCACAGGTAACTGAAGGCTCAAGAGCTTCTGGGCCGCTTTTAGAAGCACAGGCTGAGAATGGCAGTACTAATAATCAATGTACAGCAAAAAATATTCTTTTAAATTCACACCTAATACTTGTTCATGAGGCAGAAGCAATATTCAAAACAAACCACTGTATTAGCTCAGCTGGCTAATGAATAATTGCCACAATTACAAAAAACAAATCTTTCTTTTCAATTTTCAGTAAGCAGAGTTTTAGAAGAATAAACTCTTGAAAGCATGATAGTTTTTTTCCCTAAAAAAAGGAAAAGAAGGAAATTCTTCCTAGCAACTGCAATTATGATACTTTCATGTCAAATGAATTATATTACTGAAAATAAATCTTTCTAAGATGCACAAGAGGGTTATCTGGCTCCAGTCAGACTTATGCATTACTGGTTTTATATGTTGTACTCTACTTGATTAATATAGGTAATCAAATTATACTGCCTTCCACTGTGCTCTCAAATTCAAGGCTATAATGTTTTCAATGACAAAGTTCATAGAGTTGTATAAAAATGTACCTCATGCTGTACCAGCCCTTTATTGCTGTAGTAAAACACCATTTTCAATTTAGTAATAAGTGATATAAAACAGAGTGCCTTGATTGGCAGGGTCGTATTCATTATGCAGTGCCCTACGACACAGCACAGTTCCCAATGAAAATTTAAGGACAGAATCCACCACAATCTCAGATGTTGATACTTAAGGGAATTAAATGAATCCTTTCTCAATGTTTTCTCCAAAGGAAGGGAAAGAAAAGGAGCACAAACACACACACATATCACACACACACAAACACGTGGATGGAAAGGAGAAAGGGGCAGGAACAGACTCATCATAACATGCTGTGACTCCATGCAGGCTCTCTTGCACTGGAGCCAATCCTATACTGTTGCTTCCCATCTGGAGTAGGAAAGGAGAAGAGAAAAAGAGAGAAAAAGAGGAAGCATGACCCTGAGGATATCAGCAAATATTGGAGGAATCTTCCTGGCTCTTCCACTGGCCTGACCAGTGACCAGAAGAAGCGACTCTGAGTGTTTAACTTGAGGGGCCTTAATGAAGTTGTGTTATCAAGTGCTCTTCACTTTATGAACATCAGGATTCTCTAAAGAGCTGTAAATTAGCCTGTCAAAACCGGTAACATCTTAACTTTGCAGCTATCTTTGAATATGTAAATTGTAACCCTTCCCTTCCTTCTTTTCCCTTCCATAAATCAGGAATAATTTGCCTTATCTGTGAACAAACCAACTGATCTGTGGATTCCATGGAGGCCAAGTATTCCAGTGAGCTTGTCATCACTGTGAACACTAGAGGAGCAAGAATTATAAAGCCATTTCTGTTGAACTAAATGGCAAAGATATTGTCAGCTGGTATCTTTTCTAAGCATGTACATTGAGCAAATGATATGATCAGGAAAGACAACTCTTGGAGTCAGGAATTAGTAATGTTATCTTAGTTTTGTTTCCTTGGCAACTTGACCTTTCATAATTTGCCCAAAGGCAAAATATGGGCAGCATATCCCTTTCAAATCATACCTCAATAATCTTCTGATTAAAAGCATCACCAGAATGTGGCCTTGCCATAAGATGGAGAATTAACGACTCTCTACTAAATGATCCACTGATGTTGAATCTAATTTAAGTAGCCTTGCAAGAATATTTAACACTTAATGATAGGCTCTGTATTAGAGTAGGTTTAATCTAGGATGCAGCCACAGATGTCATAAGAAGGAATTAATCAGCATTGCTTCCACTAAAACAGAAATGCAAAATTGCTGAACAGAATGTATTAGAAACAGATTAAAGAACTGGGACTTAAAACATAAAAGAAACAGAGCTGATACCACCCTCAGAGAGCTAATTTTAAATACAGGAAAACTTAATTCGCCTTTAACTGAAGAATTGGGGTGTTTGAAGTTACTAAAGAGAAGCTTGTGTTATCAAGAAGCAAAGAAAGGCAGAGAGTCTTTTCCTTCATCAATTAAAAATGAAAGTCCAACCCAAATATTAATGCCTGCCTTAAAAGCCCAGCAAAATGAAGTTATTGATGCTCTAGGGACTATTGCTGCATCCCACATGAAGCTCAGTACTCAATGGAGTGCTGTGCAAGTTTCATTGATTAGAAAAACTCCTGCCTAATTTAGGTAAGTTACCTTTCAGAAAAGCAAATCTTGGAAAAAGAGAAATAGATCCTATGGTTATTGAAACATGTGCAGTTGAAGGAAAACAGGAAATACAGTGTCTGAAAATTCACTCTAAATGCCCAGTACTGAGAGAACTTGCCCATCCAAAAGTTTGTGCAAAGATCTACATTACAATTAGTTGTTGTTGCACCATTCAGTTTATGTTCTCCCCTGCTGTTTGAGGACCCCAAGCTGCCCACAGGGTTTTTGCTGCCCAGTGTCTTTCATTAAAGAAGACGTGTTAAAGTGTAAAGGCAGAAGGGGAACACAGACCATCACTTCAGAGCATTCATATAGCACAAGTCATTACACTTCAGACAGTAACACTTTCCTCTGGTTTTCATCTGAAGTTATTGAGAGTGAATCCTCTAATTACATGAATCTTTAGAAGCACCTGTCATGGATCAAAGATTGCATTCTTAAATTTTTTTAGTTACAGTTCATGTTCCTGGTAATGATGAGGAAAACCTCAGTTTCACACGATTTTCTTTTGAAAATATCTGGAATGTGCTGAATACTATAGTGGCCTGATTCAAAAAAGTCCAAGTCCTGACTTAGTATCATGGCTATTAAATAGGTTTGGGCTCAGTTGAGTGGCCCCTCCTTGAAAAATTATGAAACAATCTAGCTTTGGTCCCAATTTTCCTTGGTAGCCTAATATAACATACAAATAATCTCAGTGCTTGTTCCCAAATGAATGAAAAACTTACATAAAGCTTTGATCTTGATGGAAGAATCCATCAAGACTTCCCATTTGTCTCCCTAATTACTTGCTTTGATGCTCACGGCTTGCAATCACTGCATAAGTTAATGTCCTGGGGTTGCCATGGCTACCATTAGTGAGGCAGAGTGAGACATGGCTCTGCACATCAGCCACCTTTGCTTCTCTCCCCTGCCTGTTCCTCCACCAGGGATGGTGGGAAGGTTCTTCTGTACAGAGCCAGAAGTTAATAAAATAGTTCCTGTCCACATTACTGCAAATGTTACTGGTAACATCCACTTCACCTTTCTCTCTGCTGCTCATACACTGGAGGTCTGGAAAGCAGTGAAGTGGTCAGAAGGCAAGAGTGCAAGCAAGGACTGGATTCACTTCCTAATTTGAACCACAATATGCCAAGTGGTTCTGAACCCTGATTTTCCTGACTCTTGGAGGACAACAGTGATGCATCTTTTACCCCACAGTCCTGTTTTGAGAACACAGTGCTAAGAGAAAAGGATCAATAATATTCAATTTTTTTCATTTAAAATTTGCTTTAAGTGAGTTCCCTATATTTCTACAACTTTCTGGTTATCAAAAGACCTTTCATTAAACCTCTACACTTCTTTTTTAACAAAGGACACCGAACAAGTAATGATGCATAATATACTTCAACATTACTAGTAATTGCTCATTGAAAATAAGAAATGAGAAATCACTTTCTTATTTGCTTATCTGATGACCTCTAAAGACAATGACACACATGATAAATGTACGGTGTTATGTATTTTCACATTTATTGTATTGATCTGATTTAATGTAATATCCAGAAATGCAGTACTAACCCATTAGGTGTCAACAAAAGCTGTATTTTGCTCTGAAGTGTATTTGTAACTTAAGTCCACACCCAAGTTTTTGTATTTTGTGTCATTAGTTCATAGAAGTTTTCAGCACAATCTGTTCTCAGAAATTTCCATTCTGAAAAGGATGACAAACAAATGAAATATATGAGTGGGAACCATCATCCTACCATATTTCAAATAACTAACCAAAGTTGACTGAAAAATTCCTACAGCAACAGCACAATGCTGCTTATTTTAGTTATTAGGAAAATAGATCACTTCAGTACTTTGTTTCTGCCAAAGTCTCATGCATTCTTTTAAGCATATGAACTCTAAATCTTTTTTGTTCTGAACACAGTATTTTCCTCTGGGAGGTATAGTACATGGTAAGGATGAAAAGTTAACATGTAATTAGCACGGTAATGTCTAAGCAAATTGCATCATGCTAGAGTTAATAAGGTTCAGATCAGAAATAATCCTCTGAGCACAGGCAGCACAAATTACAAGTTTCTATCCCACTCAGTCACCTGAAAACCTTCAGGATCCCAAAGCACCTGCCAAACACCCTGGCACCTCAGATGCTCTGCTGCTCCTTACCAACCTGTAGTGTTCAGCACAGCTCCACAGGGACCTGCCCTGAAGTTTGGAAATCATTTGGACACAGCTTTTGCAATGAACAAATGGTTGGTGGGATGGTGGGAAATGACAGGACTCACATGCTACAGGGCTGGGTTCTAAATATTTACCCGCAGTGTGACACCAGGACACTTTGATTAGATGCTCTCTTGCTAATTTTTCTCACTATTAAATTCACTTATTTTACTCAAGAAGTAACTATTAAAAACAAATCCACTGTGTTTTTATTTTGGGTAGATCCTGTAGTTAAGTCACGCCTGAGAAGACATGAATCAGAGCCATTGGACAAGCAACAGGGTTGCATTTGTAACAGACAGCCCAGCACAGTGCCAATGCTCTTCACGGAACCAACCAGTATTGGTATCCTAACAACTTCTTACTGCTTTATTTAGGAACAAATAGCAAGGAGCAAGAGGGAGAGTCTAAATTAATTAAATGGGCTTAGGGGAGAAGAATCAATTTGGGCACAAACACTCCATGTTATATTTTTTAAATTAAACCAATGTTACATGCTACTTAGCAACTCCAGGACCCACATGATGACAGAAAACAGCTCAGTGAAGCAACAATCAGAAGAAGCAGAAATCAGAGTGAACAGATTAGAGCAATCATAATTGGACAATCCATAGAAATAAGGATAGTCATTTTTCAAATGACCACTGATTGTGCCAAATGTTAAAGACAAGGAAGAAAAGCAGTAGGAGCTATTTTGAGACAACTGCCTTTCTTCTAAAGAACACAACACTGATGAGCTTGGATTCATCTCTCCAATACTATGGCTCATAGTATGACTGTTTTAACACACAGCACATGAGAGAGAATACATAAGCCAAGATAAAATTCAGCATGATTAATATATGATTAGTTGACGTTTGTACAATGCTTTGAAGATGTAAAGTGCTAATTAGAGTTTCTGGCTTAGGCTGGTTGATGCCCCAATGCAATCCAGATCAGTAAATAAGAAACTGCAGAAGTTTAAACTATCTGCCCAAAGATTGAAGAACCCATGAGACACAAGGAAATGCTTTAACTTTCAAGTGGATAAACAAATGTATAAAAGAGAGAGAGAAGGAGAATTCAATGCCCCAATGAAGATATTTAAGATAGATTAAACTATTTAAGACAGAAAGACAGAGCTCGTAATTATCTGAAAAACACTGTTTTACCCCCTTGTACCATCACCAGAAATATTCCCATTAGTTTGTGAGATACAGAGATAGCTCAGGAATCAGTAAACATTTGCTGAACCAAAACTTCAAAATCTAATGGCCTTAGTGGAACATAAATATCTTCCCAAGAGTTGTTCTGTAGTAATGAGAATGAAAAAAATATTTAGTCTGACATGCACAAGGAAAAAAAATATGTGCCCTCATAATGGAGAGTGGAAAAAGAGAAAAAGGAAGTAAGAAATTCCTGCCCAACTTTCATCAGAAATTTTGAAACTGGACTTCAGTAAGGTGGTAGAGAATGAAACCTGTATCAGAAGAACAGTATGTGGCAGAATATGTAATATTATTTACAGCCAAAAGGCCATCCCAATACATCACTCTCGTGGGACCAATGCAGAGCCTGGGATCAAACCAGAATGCCATCCAACAGGGAGATGTTGACTCTGTTACTGATCTGGCCTTTTCCTGCTTAATTAAAGCCACTGAACACTCGAGCTGGAAAACTGTAATCCCCATTAAAGTGTCATTTTAGCGGCAGGTGATCAGACCTTTCAAGCTACACTGAGTAATTATGCTAGCAGGAACCACGAGTAGTAGAAATGTGACCACGGGAAGGCTCTTAATGCCCAGCCTGGTAACCTCTGAGGATTACCAGGCAAACTAGTACTTCCAGCTCCAGCCATGTCTGAATTGAGACTGAGGTCCCAGGAGGCAGCTGTATCCAGTGCAGTGCAGGGAGGACACGTGGCTCTAATCCTATAAAAGTACTAAGCAAGATTGGGTAACCACATCTGCGGGAGCATGCACTGCTTGTTGTGGTTTGAAATAAAACAAAGATGAAATGTACCAAAACAGTAGGCACAAAACAAGGAAATACTCAGCATGTGAATATTTACTTTTGAGCTCCATTATGATGCAGAAATAGATGTGGAGGCTCAGAGAACAAAAACTGGTTTTGTTTTATGGAATCAGAAACGCGACCAAGGAAAGTCTCAGTAATACAAAAACCATGCAGAATTAAAACCACTACAGATGCATCACAGTGACAGTTCAAGCTTAGCAAAATCTCTGTGAGCTGATGTCAAAAATAATATTTGGGGACCAGGGAAAGTGGGGTCCCCTAGTGATGCCCCATGGTTGGAAGACAGATTGTCATGATGCAGAAACCACATTAAACCACTTACCCTCCAGTGCCTGAGTTACTGAAAAGAACTGAGGCAGAAAAAAGACAAAACAAAGCAAACCTCCTAATTACTGTTAAAATGAAACAAAAGCACTTTCTTATTATGCAGGATGCACATTTGTCTGTAGTGGGCTCTTGTAGAGGTCTAGGACTATCACTCACGTAATGTATGAAAAGATGTAATCCCTAGGTATATACAAATCTTTGCCAAGTGTTTTTAAAGCTAGAGTCTGTAGCAACACATATTTTGCAGCAAATATTTAGAATGAAATATTTCATAAAGTACTTCAGCACTTCTTTGAGTGTTTAATTTATCTGACATAAAAGAACAAGAGTGTATAGCATTTTCCTGTAAGTGGATGTAAAATACGCATTGCATGGATCCCTATAATTAAAAAAACAGCAAATCATTGTCATTAATGCACAAGCAAGATCATAAATGAATACATTATTAAGTCCTACTGAATTAATGTTTAACTGCAATAGAGTTGAAATTGAATGAGGCAATTAATCAGAGTAAGAACTGAAAAAAAAAAAAAAAGCCACATCTGTCTCACTTTGAATACATAGAGCAAAACGACCTTCAAAACGGCACTGCCAATCACACCACGCCGCCCACTGATTTGACAGCCTTGGTGCCACCACAGAGAGAAAGTTTAGTCAGTGTAACAGAGACAAGCTTTCCATCTGAGTCACTTCATGGGTACATCTCACCCTGAGGGAATAAAACATTATGTCTCAAGGGTCTTATTTCATAAAATCATGAATGTTCAGATGGTGAAGATCATGCTGGTTATAAATGTGAACTACATCTGCTCAAAGTCACTAGAAAATGAAACTGGGGGAGTTGACATACATTAATGATAATTTTTACAGGCTTAATGCTCTTCAATATCTAGGGGAGGCTAAAAAAAATTATGTTCAGAAGCTTTTGTTCCACGGATTGTGCTTTGATCAACTAAAATACATTAATTTAAATTTCCCCTCATCAGTTTTCAACCCTGTAGTGGAATTTTCTTTAACGGGTTAATTAAACTCCATCAGGTTCTTAACTGTTGAAAAGTCTTAGTTCAATTTATTTCAGAGTTTAAGGAGGAGTAAAATGATAATACTAATGATGATAATGACCCTTATCCTAGCTAAAGCTTTTTGCACTTCCCATGTAGAACAGTGTCTATTGTTCACGAGTCCTACCTTTGACAGATTGGTAGGGATATGTACTTTTCTTCTGTGTAACATATTATGAATATTAAACAATATTTAAAAAGAAAAATCCATTGGTATTTTTGTAGCAAGTTCTTAAGCAATAATTATCTTTGAATAAAGGGGTTTTTTTCACCCTCAATGCAAATGAACTGCAAATTTTCCAAATCACAATTGTTTTACTACATCGCATTGATGGAGTAACTGGCATGTAGGTAATTCAGCACACTTGCTTCCCTTTCAGCTGCAATAAGGACTAGATTCAGGATTTTCTGGTTAAAAAAAAAAAAAAAAAAGGATTTCTCAGATATTCATTGATAAAGCAGCTAATAATTAGGGCTTAGGAAGGTTTGCCAGAGAGATGAAGAGTGGTTAACCTGCTCCTGCTGTAGGAACTATCACTGAGTGTTAAAGTAATCGTATTACTGTACAATGCACAATAATTTGTCATTTATCACAATATATTGTTTTTTGCACCAAAAAAAAGCCAAGTCAGACTATGCTGTTATCATTCCATTAACATTTTGCAACCACACATTTGCCCACAGTGCACAAAATCGGTGTTGGAGGTCAACATGACTGGATCTGTACAGCACCTCAGTTCATCAGGGGGAAGCTGGGGTCTCAAAGTCACTGTCACAGGCTATGAGGAAGGTCACCAAAACTAAAAGTTCATTTCAGCTACTGTAGAAAGCCTGAGGAATACAGACCTCATGTGCCTTCTCTCTGGTCCTGTTTATTAATGAGTATGGATCAGAGAAGGCCCTGGGAAGCATCAGGTCTCCTTTCCTGAGAAAAGTGAAACCTGGAATGTGCCAAATCTCCCACTGGATAAAGATTATTCCCTTAAAAGACAGGGAGTAATACTCTTCCATACTTTAAGGGCATTTAGACAATTTCCCAGGATATATTTTCAGACTGGCAATACTTTCTTTGGATACCAGTGTGAGATCTAGGCACAAGCTGTGATACAGGGTATGACTTTGGAGGAGCACAGCAGGATGGAGCCATTGCTGCTGAAACAGGAATGTTTCAGTCTCAGCTGCCAGGTCTAAGGTACCATGGCTTGTATTAAACCCATCTCACAACAAAACAGTTTATCAGCACCTAAATGCAAAGGAGGGCACGGATAATGCCAACTACCTGCAGGGATAGTTAACCCATCCTGTTTCATGGGAAGATGCAGGATTCAAGGCTGAATCCTGACCTGATCATAGCCAATGGTGTACATTTCGTTGGCTTCCACGAGACTGATATTGGGATCTGTAATAGAAAGGATGAGTGAGGAAGAAGGAAGAGAAAGAGGAGAGCACAAGTGGGGACTTCACTGACACACACAAACCCAAAAGATAAAATCAACACAACAATTAAGCTTCAACAGAAACAAGACAGTTCTTTTTGTTTTGGGTTTGTTGTTTTTTTTTTCCCAGTGTGAATGTTAATTACTGTGCCTTACAGCAGAGATAACGAGAGGGTTTTACTGCCTAGCATTTTTCAAACAAAGACATGAAAAATTCATGAGCAGGGAAGACCTTGGTGTTGAGCTTCAGTTTTCTTGTCAAATATTTCAGCTCCGGAGGTCCTTGGGAAGGTTACACAGCAATATTCAAGTCTAAAGGATGCCTGTCAGCTGGATCTAAAAGGAACAGGAGTTTTATAGGCTACATGTGACCTTGTCAACGTATTTTCACTGGCCAACGGCGTCTTCCAGCATCATTCACCCAGTTTACAATAAAACTGAACACTGAAATGGCTGTTCTGCTAAGGGCACAGCACTCACAACGCCAGCCTGTCCAAAACACAGCAACTAAGACGGTTCATCTGGTGTCATGAAATGCTGATGCCTGCACATCACTCTGACAACGGTCCAAATGTACCTTTGTGCTGACAATCAGATATTGGACTCCAGGGAAACTTTGTCGGTCACAAAAAATTTATCAGGACTCCACATAGTACAATATGTCACCTTTTAAATGGGAAGCAAGATCCCACTGTGTCTGGCATGGCTTCTAAGAAGATCTAAACCCTCTTTTCAAGTAACTGGCTTTAGACATGTGAATGCTTTGCAAGTTGGCTGCACCTTTATTAAAACTCAGTTGAGGGGTTTTTTTTTTAAGATTACAAAAGGAATTGCTGTTTGCTGACATGTAGGTCAGGCATAGATCAAGTGTGAGGAGAACAAGGCTGTTTAGTGGACTAACAAGAAACAAGTGTAACACAAAAGCTTTTGGGATCATGTGAAACTCCTTCCCTTCCCTAATCAAATTCACCATAGCAGAAGCAGGAATTTGACGAGGCCTTCAAAGTCTGAACTGCTCAATGTTTTCTTTCCTTGTTAGTTTAATAAAGAGAAACCCCTCAGGTGAGTCACTAAGAATCACTCTTCAAATCAAAAACTTCCTTAATCTGTGTTCCCATGCTTTTAAAAATTATTCTGCATCAAAATTCTCAACATACCACCTCTTCCAGAACAGACTGTTGGACAAAGACAAGCCAACAGCCTCACCACAGTCTGTGTGCTCTGTGTTGATCTCACAAAAACACCACACCATCAGTAGCATGGGACATGCTGCAAGAAGAGATGCCTGATTTGTGAATTTGAGGTAATTTCTTAATTAATCTCACTTCCCAGAAAGCTTTTTTGGCAAGTAGACAGATTTAACATATGCTTAAGTCTCTGAACTTAGGCAAGAACCTTCAGCTAAAAATATTACTAAACAAGGAAAAACCTCTCATAATCATGGCAGCGTTTAAGATCTCAGTGGGGCCAAAAGTTCACAAATGTATACTCATTCTCTCCCACAGCACTGTTTTGAAACTAGACTCTTCTTTAGAACCCCAAATTTCCTGGTCTGAATGGTTTGCAGGGGTTTCCTATACCTGTGCTAGGCCTAGTTTCATTTGTAACACCATATTGCTGCTTGTGACTCAAGAGCCTGGGAGGTATTTCTCTTGCTAGTGTTGGAACCAATAAACCCAGAAGGGTTTTGGCAGGCACAGAGGTACTTATGAGAATTTTCTAATGATGACACTGGAATTGGAAAGCAACACTTGATTAGGTTTCCCAGTACTGAGCCTTTAGGAGTAAAGCTGCCCATCAGTTAAAGCAGAAGACACTGAACACTCATGAGTGATGCAGTCAAATCCCCAAAAGTATCTGCCACCAAAATCAGGAAGTTTTGTTTCCAAGAACTACAAACCCTTACAAGCAGCAAATTCTTCAGCCATTATACTTTCTCCTTCACATCTGCTAAAATTTTACTCAACTATTGCCATCATGTCCCTGCCTGGAAAAGAAATGGGATTCAACTCTAAAAGCAAAAAGTTATTAAGAATACCAAGTCTTTGTTTTACAATTAAGTGACAGGAAAGAATGCTAGCAGCTTCTTTCTCTTCTTCTATAAACTGTTGCTGATGAGTGCCATCCTGGCCTTTGAAAGATAATCTGTTGATGTTTAGAGGAAACACAGTAAACAAGAGACAAAAAGTCAAAGGCAAAGTAAATACACACACTGGCTTCATCAATTCTGTATCTTAGCTGGGTGATAAAGACAAATGCAGTGCATTTAACCTCAGCATGCCTCTCTCCAGTACTGACACTGCCCTGTGTGCTCGTGACTGCCACAGGCTCTCAGCTAACCACGCTCAGCTCCCACATGGCCGTGCCAAGGCACGCAGCCCTGCACCACCTCTGCCTCAGCCAGCCCCTCTCAGCTCCTCTGGGTGCAGCAAGGCACAACACTGCTCTTCCCAGCTGTTCTTCTCCATACTTGGCTCCCTGGCTGCACTTCTCTGAGCAAACAATCTTCTCCTTCTTGGGATGCGTATTTTTGTTGCAGGAAGTGTCTTTCAGAGATTTGCCTTCCTGGCAAAATTGTGAGGATGGATTCTCAGCTGCACTCTAAATCTGCTGGGAACAGCGAGTGGGGATAGACAGCTGATGTAAAATTACTAATTTTGCTTTTCTAAAGCTGACACTGTACTCACTGTGTCTTTTGGACAGCCTACACTTGCAAATCCCATCCACATATGGCTGTTTCAGTGCTTGGTAGACACATGGAGAATTCAGCACTGGGTGTGGAACATTTTGGAAGTTTCTGGTCCCAGTCTGAGCCTGACTCCAGCATGACTCTAGCAGAACAGTACTTTGTGACTGCTAAGAAAACACCTGGCCTGTTAAAACCAAGAAGAATTCAAAATCCATTTGCTGCTCCTGTGACCTGAGCTTGCACCTCTACATCATACAACACTGTGGTGACCCACAAATGAAAAAGAAAAAATAAATATACCTCCATAATAATTTCTGAGTCTGCGCTGGGGAATAACAGAGCAGGGTTCAGGTGTCAATCCTGCACTGATGCTGAGTTTCCTCCCCCTCTGAGGTTACTGAGATCCTGACCAGCTTCCTTCTGAAATGAGTGTTTGGGCTCCACCACTCACTTTCAGTATCAGTGAGCACGAATCCTTCGCAGACCATTTTGTTTCAGTCTTCACTCCTGCCAAGTGCCTTCTTTTTCTGTTTGTTTTATATCCAACAAAGCTGTTGCTTCCTCTGCCTGTTCTTCCCTCGCACTCCTGTCTGTTCCTGCCATGGTGGGAAGTGCTGTCTTTCATTTCAGATCACCACAAAGCTGCAGGTGAAATCTGTTAGATCACAGAGCAGCTCATGTACAAAGAAGTTTTGACTAGAGAAAAGTGTCCTGTAGATTTTTGTATCAGTATCTCAGCTGGACCAATTTGTAGCTGGTTTGTGCTCTGGAGCTCCTCACTGAGAACATAATGGAGCAAATGAGGGCAGGTTTTGTCCACTGTTGCTGGCCCAAAACATTCATCAAGCTTGAGCTGCAGACCCAGCAACTGCAACACTTTGCTCCGGTTTTGAATACGAAAATGTCTCTATGTGAGTCACCAGTACTACCAGCATGACCAATTTGGTTTCTACTTTACCAGACATCCTGTAACTAAACCTCCAAGGGAGAAGACCTAAACCTAATGACTGTATATAAAACAGTGGATCTCTCATGTTTTTCCCAGGTAGTCCTAGAAACAAAGAGTTTGAGCTGAAATAGTGCTGGTAATAGCTTTGCAAAAAATTAAAATGTGTTTGTATTCAAAAAGTAAACAGGGAACTTAAAGCTGGCCTATCATTCACCATGGAAAAGGCACTTACTTTAGGTTTAAGGGGAACTTCCATGGTACCAAACCACAGATACTCTCTCTCTGCTTATACCTTCAGACATCTCTGCTTGTGTATTTTTAAATTACTACTCAGCACATTTGTTTTTCAGGTTTGGGTCCAATCTACAAGACAAAGTCTGATTGAAGAGACAGAATTTAGAAAGGACAAATCTTCACCAAAGAGGAGAAGATCTAAAGAATGTCTGTTCCCAGATTTCTTTCCTCTAAGACATTTCTTTCTGTTTATTACTTACTAATATGTTTAAACTGTGTTGATATCTTACCGTGACATTTTAAAGATCTATATTTAAAAAAAAATATCTGTCTCTACTAGTAATGCAAATCAGATTCAGAATCACAGATTGCTCTCTGTGGAAGCGTGTCCGTGTCCCCAAGACACGAGACACCTCGGTCCCGCTGGGGCCACGGTGGCTCAGTCAAACCCTAAATAGCTGGGGCAGTTTCAGATCTAGGCTGGGGCAGTTTCAGGTCCAGGCTGAGGCTCTGAGTTATGACTGAGCGCCTCAGCAGCACCTGCACGTCCCATGCTTGGCTGCCGCTCGCTCTCTCGCTTTCATGAGAACCAAAATTCAGCCTCCTACACAGCCACCGCAAAGAGGAAACTCGACACAGGCGCAGCCAGATCCATCCTGGCCAATGGTCTGAGCACAGGGGAACGCACCAGGCAAAGCCACCAGGGCAGTGACTCATCTGCTGGGTGAAACGTGGCCAACCTCCACCACTCTGATCTGTGAAATCACGGCCTCCTCCATCCCGGGCTGATTCGCCCGAGAAAATAACGCAGCTGCAGGGTCAGTTTTAGCGTGGCTTAAGCTCTTTTCCTGCTGAGCTTAATAAAAGATGGAGAGTACTCAAGTGATTGAGGCATCTCTTACAGTGGGTTGGTGACTCATCTGGGTTTAGAAAGAATTCAGGGTTTTTCCTTGCTCACAGGCCTATATTTCAAACAGTGTTTTCTTTTGACTATTCTTGTTTTCATTTCATCTGGTTTCCATTGAGCAAAATTAGAAGCATAAAGCTTAAACTATATTGTGGACTGGTGAAACATTCAAACACACAGAGGATTTATATTGACACATTCAATTTATATTGAATGCAGGCCATTTGCTGAGGCTCATTATCAGCTAAGCATCTCCTAACGAAGACTGCCAGATTAACTGTCCTCAGCCATGCAACAGTAGAACATTTCCCTTGTCTCCAGCTGCCTATCCAGGATTTTTTTCATCCGTAGATGTGGCTTATAGCACAGAGACTACTAGACACAAGAGCTCAGAGACACAAGTGAGCTGCTTTGGTTGTACTCAATGTAATCCTGAAGGAACCTTTGAACATTTGATATTTGCTATTCACCAGCATCAGAAACATGGCAAGGCACAGGTAACACAATAGGAAAGTGTATTTGGCAATAACAGTAAAGGGAATAAAGTAGATTTGCTTTCAATATACTGAAAAATAAAGCAACTTTCCAGAGTTTAGAGACATGGTTCCTCTAAAATCCAGATGCTAGATCATCTCCATACTGAGGTAAATGGTCTCAGTTCATCCCCATACTCAGATGCCAGAGTCTAAACCCTAGATCCATGTAATTCACTGGAAAGGAGAGTGAAAAAGACTTAAATAAGAGACCATGTCAAGTATTACTGCCTTACTCATGTTAAGCATTGCCCTGTAAGCTATGAATACAAACTTTCAGGCAAACTCGTTTGAGACTTTACCAAGCTGTAAAAGGTCTGCACTTGTGTGCATTCTACTGAAACACTTCCAGCTCCCATTAATGGAAAAATGGCTGAAATTGGATTCATTAAGCCCTGTAGGGTGCAGAAAACTCTTCCTGTTGAGAGAACTTTGTGCTGCTGCAGGTAACCATGTAACCATTTGGGAAAAGAAAAGCCAAGGAAGAAATCAAACATGACTGCTCAGATACTTGTCTCAGCCATGGCAGCACTCTGCAGAATTTGCCCAGCAGTCCACAGCCTGGCAAATCCTAAGGGAAACCTTGCAAAAGAGCACCTGAGATGGTTCAGTCATGGTGGTTTTGTTCATTTTTGTCTTATGTTATAATTGACACCACAAACCTGGAACCTTCCTACTGCTAGTAGTGGAAGTTGCTCTTTTACCAAAATATTGTATCATTTCTGACATTAGCAGTATGGGAATTCACTGTAATAGAGATCTATATTCCCAGGCTGCTTTTAGACTGGGTTAGCAAACAATGTATGAATGCTGAACTATTCCAACAGATCTACTATTCCCACTCTTTTGAGAATAACAGAAAAAAATGCAGTTAGGCAGGCAAAATCCTCTGTTTTCTATATGAGAAAAACCCTGTAATGAAGAAACACTTTTTTTTTTTTTTAAAGCTCTGGATTAAGTCTCAAAAATCAGCCTATCAACACAATATAAACACTCTTGCTAATTAGGAAGAAGTTCTTATCTATTTGAAGAGAACTGAGACCGTGATCCACATTATCACACTATGAAGACGGATCTTATGCCATGATTTCCACATGGGAATGCTTTTTCTTTTTTTTTTTTTTAATAACACCACAACACTTCTTTAAAATGGTGTGACAAGTGTCATGGCTCTTAACGACACTTTGTTATCTGAGCAGCTGGCTTTGAACAGGAGATGTGGCACCAGAACCCAGGGTGGCAGAAGCAGCCTGTCAATCACAGGCACATCCCACAGCCATCGCTCCATCTTGGTCGTAACTCACCCCTGCCCTATTTTGAAAAGAAGGCAAAGGACTGGAATCTGTTATTTAGACGAAATCTGACATGTTTGTTTAACATTCAAGCCGTTCTCCAGGGAATCATGGCTCTGGGATCCACCACAGCCATGGACTCCCCTGGGAGCTGCTGGGCTGGCCGCTCGCCGGGGTCACAGCTCTGCCTTGGTCACAGATTGAGAGGAGCCAAGTGCAGGCATACAGCTGAACTCATTATTATACTTTAAATGTTTCAGGAACCTCAAAAACACATTAAGTAATGCAATAATAAAACTCTCAGTGAACCTGTGCAATAAAATCCATCAACAGAGGAGATGGGTAATATAATCTCTTTAGAAAAAAAAAAATCCTCTGCTCTATGCCTGAATTACCTTGTGCACCACAAGATAGAGGATTTAGACTATGGCAACGGACTGAAATCTCTCTTCAGGGACATCCTTCTCATAATTGTACATTCATGCCTCTCTCCCCAGTAGTAGCCTAAATACAATTTACCGTTGCACACATTTTTATAGGGTTTCTGCAAATCCGCCACTTTATTACCACCCCGGTTATAAGGGGCCACACGGCAATTCCTAAGGGTTCACTAACTGAGCAAGATATTAAGCTTGAATAAAAAGAATCAAAAACGTCTATCTACAATTTATAGTTCTCTATAAAGGACCTTGGGGAACTGCAATTTGAAGGTGAAAAGTAAATGGAAAGCAGATTTCAGCTGAAAAAATTCCATATGATCGATGGAAGACTTACTGAGTATTATCCAGAGAGGTTTTTAAGGTGTGCTAGAGGTAAAAACATCCAACTCCAAATTACACACAAGACACACAACATCCCGCTGTGGATACATCTGATTAATCAGGTCTATTCAGAGCTTGGTAACAGCTGCCTTCTTTATGCGCATCTCGTGAAAGCAACCCTATTTTACACCTTTCTTCAGAAGAAAGAAAGGTAAAAAGAAGACTTGAAAGCCCCTGAAAGAGCCCAGAGTACCTATCACTCTCCCAGTTTTTCTGAGAGATCCTGAGGTGCAGAGGTGAAATCTCTGCTCTGAACCAAGCCATGACCACTTGGGACTGGAGCAACTGACCTAACTCAGCTGTGCCTCTCTTTCCCTCTTGGTGAGTGAGGGAGTTTCAAACCATTCACCATTTCTCTGTTTTCTGAAGCTGGCATGAAAATGTTACAGGAATGAAAGCTATTACATCCGTGTTTTTGGTCTTCCTAAAGTTATAAGAACAATAACATACAGTCACTGTGACATCTAATTATAACTAGCAAAAATGGAGAGAAAAACTACGCAGTTGATTACAATTACCTACAGAAATTAGGAATAAGTTCAAGTATTTAATAGAAGCAAAAAAAGTGAAGTGTAGACAATGCAGCAGATGCATGCTCTTGCCAGACTCAGAAGGTCTGAATGTGGCAGTCCATCACTAACACCATAATACCTTGTAACACTTGAAAATCAAGATCGGATGTTTTAGTGAAAGATAAACTATCTCTAGTGCTCCAACACCCCTTCACGTTTGGCTGAGTGCAGCCCCCCCTGGGGCACATGAGGAACCAGGAATGGAGTCCTGATAAATGGTTCTTACTTCTGAAGAGAGGGGCCAAACCCTCTGCTGTGTTATTCCTCAGCTGCAAAGCATCCAGTGATCTGCTTGGCCCACTGAATCTATGCAATGGAATGTGCCTGCAGGAATGACTCTGCACTCTAATGTTTTTCCCTGATCCCAGCCACTGCTCCAGTACAGGATCTTGCGTGATGGAGGGATGGGATATTTCCAGGCAGTGAACCTTCTTGTTGATGAGAAGCAAAATATTTATCTCTGAATCTTTGGCAATTTTTGAATAGTGTCATAATCCCCAGAATCTGTGGAATCTGAAACACTGACATATGGTAATTAACCCTCTTTTCATCTCTTTTTGATTCAATTGCACAGGATAAGTATAGTAATACATAACAGGTGGGAAAATCTGTATCTTATTTATTTATTTTTGCTTTGAGGTGATGGAGATAAAAATCATAGACTGTATTTGATGCAGAATCAAATGAAGACATGCTGCACTCAGGCTGCTGTATATCCATTCTGCCATGATGTTTTTATTAGTTCTCCTCCTAAGGCTACTGCTGGGTCCAGGAATAATGGCTCAGAAGCTGGGCTGTGAAGGTGACACTCTTCTGCATGTGCTGTGACCTTTATGCTGGAGCTCTGGACAGCAGCACAGCTCCACCAAGACACTTCCCATTATTTATGACATTTCAATTTCAGCCTTAATAAATCATGCTCAGAGACAGCGTGATTTCCCAGCTAAGGAAATGCATACAAGGAGGAGGTAGGTGCAATCAAATGTCTTGGGAGTCCATGGATGATGGGCTATTAGAGGAAGATGTGTGGGGAGGCAACCTTGGTTTTACATTGGCAGACTTTCAGTGGAGGTTTTTTCTGGAAATCACATTCCCTGTTGGCGCTTGGTTCGTCATCCAACCCTCCTTCCTCCTCCTCCTCCTCTCCCATCCTGCTTTCCCCCTCAGCTATCGAGAAGGCTCTTGGCAAAGACTGGCTCTAATATGTGCTTGCATATGGCAGAACATCTATCTCGATGGAAGCAACCACACATTAATGTATGACACAAATAATGAACAATGATTCATCCGAACAGCCTTGATAGGAAGGGCTGCTTTTTTCAAATCTGGGCCTCAGTAAAGCTTTGAAGGATAATTTCCACTAAAAATTGGATCAGGTCCATCAAGAAGAACACAAATCCCTGTTTCCTCCAGATTGTTTCACTCGATTCACTAAAATGTTTATTCTACACTCAGAAAAAAGTTGCTGGAATTTCTAAACTGCATTAAAATTAATCCTTTGCTTCTTTACAGTTGCCTTTTTCAGTGCTTCCTTTGTTCCAAGCTGGCGCTTACAGGAGCTTTCATAACCAGCAGGCAATCACATACATCCTTCCTGTTTGCAGTTTTACTGTACTTTACACAAACAAAAAATGTGGAACAGTCCAAAGTACATCCCAGACATCTGAGAAAGAAGAAGGTAAATGCTGCTAACAGTTCCCAGCAGAAGACAAGAAGAGGATAAAGCCATCTAAGCTTTGAAATGGAGCTGCCTTATTAACCCACATCTACCTTATGAAAATAAACTCATGGGATAACCCAGCAAGACTCACAGAACCCCACAGTGCTCCTGAAGCACAGATCTGCTCCAAAGGGACCATTGGAACACCAGGATAGTGGCCTTACAAAGGAAAGAGGAAATTAGTACACAGAAAGCCCGTGCCAGATCATAAAAGCATTGGTCCTGGCACCTAGGAAAGGACAAGGCTTGCCCTACAGCAAATCTAACAAATTAATATGTAAAACACCAGAAGCCTCCACTTCCTGCAGTGCTCTTCAGCTATCTGGCCCGTATTAGGCTCTAATTCCAAGTGAGTTTTAATTAAGGACTCTTTCCTGTGCATACCTCCAGCAGGTTGGAATAGTTTGATCTCAAGGTACTGGTCAGCCATGAGAAATGCTCAGTGGCCAGTGTCACTTTTCTGTCCCTCTCCTTAACACATGGAGACCAGATTCAGTGAATGAGCAGTGAGTCACACACTGGCTGACAAACGTCCCTCCCCATCAGCTGACACTGAAAACAGACACCCACCTCTGCAGTGAGCACTCTGGGATGGTTAACAAACCCTTATTAACTTTTGTGAACCTGTGTCTCATCAAAATTTAAACAGACACATTGTCACACTTCAAAAACATCCTATTTCCTGCCAATGAAACAGCGAATTGCTGCTTAATGTTCTCCAGCAGTATTTGTTATAGACCAAGGAGCCAGCTCTCTGGTACACTACAAAACACACTCATTTTCCAACAGCCGTGTGCATCTGAAAATAGACAGGGCTCAGGTGTTTTTACTACAATGCCATGAAAAAACCTGTGAGCACGCAGAGAAAATAGGCCTTGTCTACACGAGCATTTGATTTTTGTTAGCCCTGGTGCAGCTGCACTGCTGCTGGAAACAGGACAGGATATTCAGGCGTGCACAGGCCTTTAAGGAAAAAAGGAGCTGTATGGTTTTATGCACCTATCTGATATGCATCAGTAGGAAAGGACTGGCTGATTGCTACAGCTTGAAACAGAGGAAATACTTCTAGTTGCATCCTTATTCTTCTATCTACCAACTCACCTATCTACCTGCCTGCTGATACAATGGGAAAAAATAGTTCTCCATCATTTGCCCTTGCCCAAGCTTTGGCTGTGTGCCACACCAAAATATCATAAAAGACATTTGCTAATCCAGAGCTAAAGAGACAGCAGTGAATGGCCATGGGCAGGGTTGTAGAAGCTTTGGAAGAGGAGCTGAAGGCTCTCAGTACTGCTTTTCTAGTCACCACCACCACTTCATGCCCAGGCTCATGCTCAGTGCTTCAGAGATGGCTGTTTATTCTTAATGCGACCATATGACCAAGTAGGGAGGGATGGAAAGAAGCTTGATCCCAGAGTGTACTAAGCACCTGGATGGAAAGCAGCACCAGAGGGTAAAACTGTCTTTGCTCTTGCAGGAAAGGTCTCTCTGAAATTACTGTCCCACAAATGTACAAAGTTTGCTATCACACAGCTACTGCTTGACCATCAGCCACTTGTTGCCTGGGGAAGTGGTGGAATGGCTGTCCCTGGGGGTGTTAAAAATATGTGTGGATATGGACTTGAGGCCATGGTTTAGTGGTCAACATTTGGGGGTGGTGCTACATGGACAGCTGGACTTGATGATCTTGGAGGTCTTTTCCAACCTTAACAATCCCATGATTTCTATACTTTACTCTCTTTGGAGGAGGAGAACAATCCTTTAATTATGGAAAACAACAGTTAAAATATCTTTGCAAAAATAGGGGAACAATAAAAACGCATATATGTATAAAATATTACATAGTTGCAGTGGACTAGAGACAACTCTTTGCTAAGAGGCTGCAATGGGAACAATATGCAGTCTGGATGCCTTTTTTTCTTTTTTTTTTTCCTGGTTTATTGCTTAAATGAATGATGTTCATACAGTTTCCCACAACCCCACGGAGTACTGACTGATATCAGTGCCAGCCACACAGGTCAATAAAGAGAATTTCTCTATTACCACAATGATTCATGAAAGTCATTACTCCCACTTTGACTTGCTTCCCAAAAAAATCTGCATGTAGCAGCACACTTGCCAAATGCTCCGTGTGTGCTCTTGGTGAAACTGATGCAGACATGGTTTTGTGAAACAGGACTGGAAATACTGAGAAATGTGGAGGACACAGAGTACATGCCATCTCTAAGGATAATTTTCATGCTGCTGGACTGAGCAGGGGCAGCTGCACAGTGGGGTCCAATGGCTCTCCCCACTCTGTCACACCTCCTGCCATGAGGAATACAGAGAGATGGGATGAAGTCAAGGGCCACTGAGGAGCTCTTGGCTCTGTCTCCAGCCCTGCTTCAGGATTTCACAAAGAAAAACCATCTCTACACAGCTGGAACCCAGACCCTGCCCACCACACCCAACATCTCTGTCTGTCTCTCACACACTCACACATACTTTCTTTTTTCCTGCTGGCAGGAGACACCTTATCTAGAAGGTTATGCATTACTGTGATACATTTGCTTTTGAAGTACTGAGTGGCTTTTAGAGTCTGGCATTTTGAACTTTTAGGAGGAAGAATGTTACTCTCACAGCAAACTTTGAAGTCTGTTTCCTGAACACATTAACTGTTTACTCTCTTTTTCTCTCCCTTGGCCACTTTAAGCTCCTCTAGAGTAAACACCGTCCTCAGACCCAAAAAATCTTATCATCCAGGTATCAAATAACATCCCAAACACAAGAAATTAACCCACCTATTCAAAACACATGGAGTCTGAGAGGGGAATGACACCACATCTGTAATAGAGGCTACAGTACTCTCTTCACATACTTGTCATTTACACTTTATGAATGTGGCATCTTTTGCCATTTATGCACATAATAAGAAGCAAAAGCTATCACCAAATATTCTTCCTTTTCCAAATCTCCTCAATACAAGCAAATATGTATCTCAACTCTTCTTTCAAGATCAAGCATTTTGGTTCCTAATCATCACCTGTGTCCCACGGATTTTTAACAAAAGCTTAGTTGTGTGTTTAAAAACTACAACTGCAAAATGAAGAAGAAGAAAAAAAAAGCGACATCAAAGAAATCTTTGGCTGTATTTGTGTATTCGACCACTTCCAAAAAAACTAGGTCACAATTTCATATTCAGTTACACAATCACTAAATCCAGCAATGAGTACAGAAGAACCTGATCCTGTAATTTATTCTATTCCAAACATAAATTTAGGATAACAAAGATTCAGCCTGATAACTTCCCTCATTTAATGTAATTCTTTGTCATGAAAACAGAAACAAAAGCAAGTTCTTTGCGTTAGGCTGTGTTGTCAATTTAAATACCTTTGAAAAGACTTTTGTGGTTGAGTGACCTGGGCTGGCTACGTGCTCAAAACAGCCAGCTCTCCATTAAAGAACAAAGAAAAGTATGCTTTACTTCTAATCTGATAAACTTGTATCCTGATCTTAATTGGTAAGATCATTTTGCAAAATTTGACTTCTTTTGCATTAAAGAAACAAAATTTCTGACTAGTTGGGTTGTTTAATTAAAACCATCAATTTAGAAGATACTAATGTCAACAAGCATAAACCTGCAAAACTCCACCCAACACGGACAGTGGAATTTTGTCAGTGAGTCACCCATTCCTCCTTAGCAGAATTAAAATATATATTGATTCTTTAGCTTCTTTGCAGTAAAACACATTCAAAGCAAGTGTTAATAAGCATTTCTCAGTTTCTGCTTCAACCTGATCGTCTGCTTCTTGCTATCCTTCCAAGAAACAGGAGGAGGAAACTTGTTCAACTCACTGAAAACAAATGGCTTTTGCATAACTGTAACTTCTAGAGAAACCCAGTGACAAAAGCACCCCACAGAAGCCTGGGTGACATTGTAAGCCAGGCAACTCCTCGTGCTGCAGTAATGTCTGAGCTGAGGATTGCAACAAAAAGGTGCACCAGAAGAGCACAGTAGAAAAGACATAAACCCACCTTGCTCATACTCATTCCCTTTTTCCCTCTGCCACAAGTGCAGGCAATGAGAATTAATCAAGGAAACACATCTTGTACCCAAGATCTCCCTGGAGTGCCTTGATCTTAAGCGTACATTCCTTCCACATGTGTATCTTCTCAATCTTACCATATTGTTTTCCTGTGAAAGCTTATGAGAACATTCTGTGCCTTCTTTTTGCTCCCATCCTTCCCAGGAAAAGAGAGATCCAAGAATCTCAAGGCTTTTGAGCTCATACTTGCCCTCCACATTTGGGCAGAATTCCTACTGCTGATTCAGGAGCTTCAAAAGACAGAAACTGGAATTATATATCTTTTCATATGCTGGACACAAGGGCTTCTTTGCTTTAAGCCAAAGCTAGGGCCACAGTGATTATAAACTAATCACTGTTGTTTCAAAATTTCCCTCACTGTGTTTGAAGAGATTTAATGGTAATATAACTGGTTTTATTCCTGGATGAACAGAAAACTAAACAAGAAATGGTGGGATGGTAAAACTGGACAAATTCAGAAATACGGGGCAAGACGGTGGGTCAGTGCTGCTGCTGAAACATGAAAAAGGAGAAAGAAAACCAGTGGATTTGAACCATCCCTAAGACAGGGCTGGAAGCAGCTGTGATATGCAGCACATGCAGGAAAGGAGGCCAAGAGGTATCTGTCCAGCTATCCACTCAGAGCATTCCCTGCCCCATTCCCCGGCCTAGCTGCTGTGGTTCATCACTGCCCAGAGTCTTCTGATGCAGACTAGAAGAGCTGAGCATGACGTGAACTGGCCAAACCCAAGTTACCAGGCTCACAAGACTGAAAGAATAAAATTACCTAGTTTGGGTTATACATAAAGTGTGAAAGGAACTGGCTCCATCTGGCCCTAAAAACTACTTTTTTATGAAAGAATATTCTGTACTTTACTATGTTGGCTTAAAACTCCCTAAAGCTCTTAGCCACCTGTATTTGATCACCTGCAGTCTGACTGCGAGGTGGCTGCTCGGCGTCGCTCATCCAAACACCCTCCCTGTGCTCAGCCTGCTCTCACACCCACACCCCTCCCCGTTTCACACCTCCACGGCTGCTCTCTGAGTCACAGGGATCACTTTCGTCCAGAAATTTAAACATTTTCTTGAAAAACCAGGATGTGAAAAAAAGGCAAAAAGAAATAATTAAAAACCGGCTTGAGAATCCAGAATGTTACGCTTGCAAATGCTGCGCCAGCTTGCCTGGTTTTTCTTAAAAAGTCATTCCTTCTGCCCCTGGGAATGTGATTTTCCTAGGAGGAGACTTGGAGGGCTGTTTCCTTTTCCAAAACCCCACTGCTACCAGTGCTGGTGGCTGTGCTCCCTTGCAAGGTGATGGGCCTGTCCCCATCCTGACTGTCACTGCACGTCAGCCGCCGCCACGCTCAGCCCAGCTTGGCCTCTGGCCTAGAACCTGCTCTCGCCTTCCTGGCTGCCATTTGGCATGTTTTGTCTATTTTTGTTTTAACTCCTTTTCCTTTCTTAGAACATTTTCCAGGCTGGGAAATTCAGTCGGAGGCTGCCCCCAGTGGCTTGGCTGCCAGCAGGGAGGTTTGCCAGCCCGGAGCTGGCAGGGTGAGAATTGGACGCTTCCGCTCCCGTCTCCTCATGGACCTCCTGCCCCTGGCTCGGCCTGGGCACTGCTGCAATGGCACCGAGAGCGTGGGGTGTCTCTGCCTCCCCATTTCCCCTGGGGAACACAGCCAGCACTCCTGTTTTTCCAGTAACTTGGCCATTCCAGTCAATGGCAGCAGCTCACCAACTGAGAGGCACGAGGGAAAAACACATTAAAGGAAGATTGTTCTTTTGCCTTGAAGAGGCTGTTCAAGACTCAATAGCATTGAATAAATGTCAAGAAGGTGGAAATAAACCCAAAAGGTCCCCAAAGTGTCACATGCCTCCATTGCTTCACCTCCAAGTTGCCACCACTTTGGTGGTTTTGCTGACACAGAAAGCTTGGACACTTCATACATGAATGTCTCTCTCTTCTTACGGAAGATCCACACACAAAAGGTAAAATTCTGGGGTGGAATCGAGGCAGTGCCAAAGGACATGGTCCAGAGGGAAGGGAAGCTGGACTGCAGTTTCAATGCTGCCATGTAGGTCCCAGAACTGACAGCACGTTAGGCATGAAGAGTAGAGCACTCAAAAATCCTAAGTAATATAAAATATTGGAATTTGTCCCTTTGGCAAGAGAACTTACTGTAAGAACATCAAAATCTCCACAATTCAAGTTAGGTTTCCATACAATTTTGAACCAAGTTCAAAGCCTTGGCCCTTATTGCCACAGCACTCCCCGGCTTACATCCAAGTTATCTAAGAGATTATTGAGTGCTCTGGGATGACAAAGAAAATGTTGACATATTTACAGTTAGCTTTCTGTAACTTTTAAGTTATGGAATTGATGTCTGGTATCTGCAGACAATGTGCATGATACAGACACTGCAGAAAAGGTATTTGCTCATTTGCTCCTTAGACCTTTCACTGCAAGCATTCATGAAATAAATAAAAGCTACAAATATTATTTCACTCCCAATACAATTATTTACGTTCCCCTACACAGCCTAATAACAAACATATTTCTTTTCAGCCAAGAGAGATCTCAAGTGGTTTAAGGACTATGCTGCTTTTATCAGAATGGCAAAATGAGCTGCAGCCGTGTCGTAGGGCAGACCCAGCCAGGATAACCCTGTGGGTTATTAGAGGAGTTAAAAATATGTTTAGACCACACAAAATCCATGTGTGTGTGGATTTTTTTTTTTTTAAGAAAAAGAGAAACCAGACATTAAGTTTTGAAGGCCCAGGATCAAAACTGAGTTTCTTTCCTGTGACTGAGACAACACAGGAGAGCATGCGGTTCATCAGGAGGGTCTTGTCCTGGGGATGCTCCCCTGGGGACAGGGCAGGTCACCACATCTGCTTCCAGCATGAGACAACTGCATCTCTCCTAACACACTCACATTTGTTGGATTTCCTTTGGCAGAACCCTGGTGTGGCATTGCTGGCCCTTCTGCTACTGTTCCCTGGGAGAGGAGTCTCCTCCACAGAGAAAGGTGACATTCCCACCTCCTGCAGGCAGAGCAGGAGATCTGAAACAACCTAAGCAAGGTAAATATTGTGACACAAGAAGCAAATACCACTTTTTCTGCTTAAGTCATGAGCTGTTGCCTATCTTGTTTTATCTGTATCCGTGTGAGATGCAAGAGAATTTAAAAGAAATTACTGAAAAGCGTTTTACTTTTCTCACAGAAAAAAAAAAAAAAAGCCAAAATAAAACCCCCAAACACCAACAGTTTGACAGCAAGAGTAACCTCCAGTTCAGTGTCAGCTTTAATGGAAGAGAAAACATAAGGAAACGTTTTCATTTTGAAGGTCCCAAGAGACTATTCCAAACAATACCAAGAAAAAACATTGCAGAAGTGCCAAGAATCAGGGGAGTGCTCCATTTACTTATTTTTATGGTCAGTTACTGATCATGCTGATATTTGACTTTAGCTCTGAAATCTTAGCTGTGTTAAAATAAAGATAATACACAACTCAGGGTAAATCCAAAAACAAATTGAGACATTCACAGAACCACTGTTGCTATCTCTGAATGCTGAACTGTAGTTGATATTTTATATTTTCCTACCTTACTGATTTTTAGGACAGTGATCTTCCTGTATTGCATTCCATGCAGTGGATCATTTTCTGTTTGATTTCCTATGCAAGTAGCTAAAACACTTATTCTTTTGCCAGAAGAACAAATCTGAATTTATACATTTAAACCATCAAAATGCTTACCACAAGTTTTAAGACTCTCAGGGGCATCCAAAGGCTTTCAATAAAGTATAGGGTGCCACAAAATACAAAAAATAAAGGCAAGTGGCCAAATAAAAAAACTTGCAGCTTTCCTCAGGGTCCTTCAGACTATGGCATTTACATACCTTCAGACAACAGCCAGCACTGGAATTATCTTTAAGATATCAGCTGTCTCACTTGCTCAAGCCTCCACAAATATTCCACCTCAGCAGTGCCTGGGAAAGCCACTGACCCTGGGATGGTGGCCAATGGCCACTGGAACAGAGCCCACGGGGTGAGCGAGTTACAGAGTCAAAACCTGTCACAGCAAATGGGCTCTCCCATTGTACCTGGTCATGCATTATACAAAATTCACCATTTCTACTGTATTGCTGTCCCTTGAAGCAATGGGGGAGATCTACCAGTGCTCAGATTAGTTACCACCCACTGAACAAAGCACTCAAGGTGGCACGCTTGCTCACTGCTGAACTGAAGAGTAGAGCCTTATTCTAATTTTACAGCGCTCCTTCAACGAAGCATCTCATGGCATCTCAGTGACTCTGTCTGGGTTTATTTGATGCTGCCAAATTTCCTCCTCCAATCCTGTCTATCTCCTCTCTCACTGGCCTCTGTATTAATGACAGTGAGCTAACAGATTGTGGCATGTCAACATGCTGAGCTGACATCCTGCTGCCCCCTCCGTGTCTGCCTGACTTTTAAGCTTTTTCTTTCCATTTCCCTTTTGGATTATGTGTAACATGCTCTGTAGTCCAGGAATGCCTCTTGCTTTGGCTGCCTTGCCTCTCTTTTTGGCATGCTCATGGAGCCACAGGGAATCTTGCTGAGGCCAGCTAAGTCACATGTTTGCCCTTTAATGAACATTAAAAAGAAAGCACAAGCTCTGCCATTTTGATGTTTCTATTAATACAGGCCACAAGAAAGCTCAGGTTCCTGCTACGAAGATCACAAAAAAAACAAAGGCTTCTGTAGCAGCTGATGCAGAAGGGCTTGATCACATTGCAAAGAAAAGATCAATTATCAGGCAGTACAAAGCACGTGCACTCAGTTTAAATTTGTTCAGCACAGCAATTTGGTAAATTTTGCTGTCACTTTCTGGCATTTCTGAGCTTCATCTTGAATGACCTTTACTTAAGGATTTATTTTCACTCACTGAACTGAAGATGCTCAGCACAATGGAAACATTTATTTGGGAAGTCACCTTATGGGATACAGCTTGAGGTTGGGAGCTGAAACAGTGACATTCTTTCATAACCCTTTCCTCCCTTCTCTTGTATTCAGCAAAGGTGCAGAACACTTGGGGAATTATAACTTGTTTTTCCACAGATGCCCCACACAGGGACATCTCTTCTGGAGACCAGCAAATGCAGGTGTGCAAAGACCAGGGGGAGGCAGGGAGAGGGAAGGACAACATCCCCAGCACCTCAATTTCAAGTTTGGCTACAAACACGCCCAGGAAACTCAAACTCCAGCTCTCTAACAGTGATTTGCTGTGTAAAAAGCAACCACCAAACCAAAAATATGACCGTGTTGAGCTGGAGTGACCTTTGCAAGAAATCTAGGGGAAAAGAAAAGAGCAGAATCTTTCCTTCCAAGGGAGGATTGTGAATTGTCTCCCAACTGCACTCCTGAGCGTGAATCAATTTTCTTCCAGTCGATAACTAGCGCAAAGGTTCTAACCTTCATTTGTGCTCCAAATACTCAATCGGGGATGTAGAACACATACCAATTAAGCAATTCAGCTAAAATAAGAAGGCCGTGAACCAACATCGTTGCTGCAGCTGCCCCTGAGGGATCGAGGGTTAGCAGCTTGGGGAAAAGGTAATTTATTGAGCTTAATACTCTGCGAAATGTTCTCATGATAATAAGATTGTAAGATCGTTTTAATATCTGAAGTCATGTTGAAAAGGTCATTTCTCACTTTTTACGCCTACCTAAGTCATGTAAATTAGAGCTACTCAAACAGAGTTGAGGATGTTTGCAGCCTAAGTTTTTCTACATTTTTGGACGACAGAGAAGAATGTCAGTAATCCCATGTGGTGGACACAACCAGCCAGTGACCATGAGTTTTAGAATGGCAACAGTAATGGAAACAGCTACTTTTGCTGTGCATTAGGCCAGCATTTCATCTTTGACCTAGCAGATACTATTCAGACTTTTGTCCTCCTTTTTAATGTTGTGATTTGTTAAAAAATTATTTCGAACACACTACATGTAATCTGAAAGCGGAGGGGAATACAGCTGATGTGTTTGCCAGAAGTTTTATAACCCAGGGAAATGGGGCATTGGCAATTTCACAAAGTATTTGCCTCTTTCCCAACATGTTTTTTTCCACAAGAGAATTAACTTGGAGATTTTTTTTTCTTTCCTTTTTTTAAAATGCTTTCTAGGCAGAAACTCTGTAGACTTTGCCTCCACATCTCCCAGCCAACATTCCTAAATCACAACTTGCAGCTGCCCTTGCTATTGCAGCCTCAGAGCCTCCATTTGGCAGAGCACCAGCACCATGCCAGGATGTGATGTTTCTGTGATGTGCACAATTACCCAACAGGGATGGAGCAGAGATCCCCAAACGCATTTCACTAAGGCCCCTGAATCATATTTGAAATCAAGTCTTCAAAATTTATAACAGCATTAGGCTATCTAGGCCCTTAGTTTCATTTATGTTTTGAAGCTTCAAATCCATCACACAATGGAGCTAAACGAGGGCATTATTCAGAGCAGTAATGCACTTGATCCCACGGAGGCTAAATGATAGAAATCCCATCCTGCTCTCTTCTTTTATTTTCCAGCATCTTCTTCCCTCCTCATCTTTCAGCCCCAACTCTCGTCCTTTACAAGCCACTATAAAAAACAACCCTCCCAGGAAAACCTCCCTTGCCACCCCCCTTCCTAATAATTTTTCCATCTCCTTTTTCTCCTGAACCACTGCCCCATTTGTGACTCCTCACTGGTCAGGCCACAAGCTTCTCAGAGGAAAAGTCGCCTGTTTTTCTCTGCTTGGCAGTGTGCTCCAGAGGTGCTATGCAAACGATTTATTATAACAGATTATGGCCCAGAGTAATTTAATAGACTGGAAAGCCCAGCTGAGGAGAGCCAGTGATCCAGCATTCACAAAGCGTGCCACGCTTGTATTTTTCAATACATAATACATAAATCTCTCTGCTGCTGTGGCTCTGTTTTCAGATTTGTTGGGTTTTGTATGTGAAAATTTTCCGACTATTTATCAGCTTGATCTTCTCTGTCAGCCTTTATCATCCCTTACAGTCCTCCTGAAAACTCCCTGAAACAGAGAGATCAAGGCAGCTGCCAAACAATGTCACAGCCTTCCAGGGGTGGGGCTCTGCACAGGGCTGTATCCCTCCATGACAAAACTGTCACCCTTATTATGATACCAGCAATAATAGCAGTAACATCAAGCTGAACCACTCTATCTCAGCAGAAAATCTGGGAGGGAGAAGAAATATCTGCATGCTTGTCTTCTGGCTTCCTTGGTTAGGTTCAAAGGGTTGAGGGAAAGACATGTGGGAAAAAATAATCCCCCTCTGTGACATTTGGGGGATTCACTGAGGATGACTCTTCCATGATAATGGTTCACCCCATTACAATCTGTTTTGCTACTAACTGGCCACACCTAATAACAGGCCTGCCAGAACTTCACCAATTCCTGTGAGAGCACTCAGCTGACAAGAAGTTCATGCCAACTTCCAGGTAACACCCTCCTCTCCCAGCTCCATCAATGCTCACTTTGCTTTTCGGGCTCAGTTTTGCTAAGGAACACACAGCATCCAGATAGAAAGTTTTTCCACTATGAACTGTGCTTTCAAGGAAGGTGATTCACAAAGCTGGAAAATATAATCCTGAAAAAATGAGAAAATGGAGATCCTGAGCAAAAGTGAGAAAAGTTTTCATTTGGCCAATGGATTAAGGGTTAAACCTGAAACCTGCCTTTCACTTGGATAGGTAAGTGTGAGAGTGTATTTGCATGCAAGGCAAAAAACACAAGGAGCTTCAGTTTTGAAGGCTGTCTTCAATGAGAGGTTCCAGTCTGGATGTTGACTGCTCCTAACAGACCATCACAGAAGGCTCTTGAGCACTGGTGCTCACAGGGTGTCTCCTCCTTTCCCCCTCTCCTCAGCAAGTGAAGTTTCCAAAACACAAGCAGAACTTACGCAACTGTGAAACAATAAATCATGTTTGCCTCGCCTTGGCAGTCTGTCTGCTTTGCAAATTTGCACCCTGCTTGGGATGAATGTGGCTGTAGGTATTTTCATGGGCAGAGCCAAGCAGTGGTTAACGGGAAACTTGCTGTCTACTCCTTCCAGCACGTGCCAGGCACTGCAGCCTGAGCACTAATAGATGATGCATCGCTATTTGGGAGAAATATATGTTTTACATATAGCTTAATATGAGTTCATAAAGAAAGGCTGAAACCTGTTAATTCCCAGCATTTATACCTTTAGTAGCCAATTTAAAAAAATTCCCGTACAGTTTTGGAGGAGCCAATATTTCCTTGTAGACTGGAAAAATCTCCACAAAAGGGAAAAATAAACCCTTGAAGTACAAATGAATAGTACAAATTACAGAATACATTTTCTGCAATTCTCCAAAACTTATCTGGAATGCTACTTAAAAAAAATTGGTGAGGGTGTAAGATTACACAGAAAAAAATACACACCTTTCCCACATGTCTTTTTAAAGTCAGCATTTTTGTAGGGAATTTTGCAGCATACATAAAAAAAGTGCAGAGAAAGGCAAGGTATTTCAAATAGTTTCAATCTTTTCATTAAGATCACTATTTCCTCTAATTCTTTTCATAACAACAGTGAAGTCTCTTCCTGAGTTTTTATAAGTTTTGTATGGCACAATCTCTCATGAAGTAAAAACAATAAGTGATGGTCTAGTGGAGTTACTGCAGTCAACAAAGAAAAAGGAGTGTTTATTGTTCAATTAGTGACTTCAAGAAATGCCAGGTCTGTAAGAGACAGTCAAGACAGGATTCATCTGGCTGTTTTAACTCCAGGCGCCTGGTTCCTGTCTCTGGCCAGTCCTTCCTTTAGCTCCAGCCCTCCTCATGATCAATAAAAGGACTAGGACCATACTCAGCCAGATTCTGAGCACTAGAAAACCACAGCCACACCACCAGCCAGCCCCTCTCATGCTCCAGTGTCTCACAACGCAGCAGCAGCTACGTGGCAAACTCCTGCACGTTACAGACAGATGGGTTTTAAATAAAAGCACACACCAAACCAGATCTCTAAGAAACTCTGCTCCCAGGAGGCCATCCAGAGCCAACCTACGATGCTGGAGGGAAGAGCCTGGTGCTCTCCTTCACAGACCATTCAGCCCTTTGTTAACTGATGCCTGTGCAGAGCACAGCCAAGAAAGCAACCATAGACAGTGCTGAATCTGGAAAACGTGAAGCATGAAAGAAGTGTTTAACTTCATATATTCAAGCAGATCAAAGATTTCTAACTCAAACTTTCTACGCGTCAAACTTTGCAGCTGTTCCCTTTATCAGTTCACTAGGAAAAAGTCTCCGTGGATTGGTGCCATTCTTCATAAAACCTCAATTGCTCTGCAATAAAAGAGGTCTAATTTTTACAGTACAGTTCTGCTTATATTTAGTATCAACATCTGACCACAAGTGCCAAATATAAAAGTTACTGGGACTCACTTTAATTGCGTTTCGTGCTCTCTTTGTGCACCAAATCTTTCAGCCTTACTCAGTGAATGCTCAGGCAGCTGACACTTGCTTCTACCAGTAAATACTGAACTTCCCTTCAATGTGGAAATCCAGCATTAACTTCCACTGCTTCAGACTGGAACCAAAATGCTCTTCACATGTAAAATTCTATGTGTAATACAACACGACGAGAGCACTATTCTACCTCAGCTGTCCTCCCTTTAAAATTTTCTCTAAAGGAAGAATAAACATAATAAAAAATGCACCAATTCCTTTCTTTCCTGCTCTCCTCCTCTTGAGGAGTTCTCAAAGCCAATTAAGACATCATTAAAGAGCCAGGCCCAGCAATGGAAGGCAGAGCACCATGGAGCACCTACAGCAAGGCTGCAGCCGCTCGTTAGAGCAAAGGCCATCATCCCAATTAAGGACGTTCACTGTTTAAGCAGCACAGCAATTGCAATCCTTTTGGCATTCAGGACTGTGTGACCCTGGCAAGGATGAGGGTGCTGAGATCCTGCTTGGGAGTGCAAATTAAGCTTCCTACAGTTGGGTGCAAACAGGCTTTCCATTAACTTCTTCTTTTCCCAATATTTAGTTTAACTACCTGTGTTAAAGCCAGGGGGACATTTACTGCTAAGAACATTCATTTGCAGGCCCATCTCTTGCCCAAATACCTAAAGTAGTACAGCAATAGTTTCATGTTAATGCACATCTTGGTTAAATAAACCAGTTTTCCAGGCTGCTGGGTTTTCATTTACATTTCTGGTAGATTAGTCTGAGCTGTGGAACTGAACACCACTATACCAGGAAATGGGAAGAGGTAAATTAGTCCTTTCTTGCACAGCTTCCCACCTAAGAGCCAACTGGCTCCACCAAGTCCCAGCCACTTGAGCTGCCTGTGAACCTCTCTGCTTCTGGAGGCAGTACACAAACCCCCTTAACCATGGAATATAAGTACCACCCTCAGCTAATGAGATATACTGGGGGCACTTTCCTTGGGCTTTGAACTGGGATGTTTATCCAACCTACCTGAGGCAGTCACCAAGAGGGAAAAAAAAAAAGAAAAAGGAATGATAATAAAAGGTTGATTAATTATGTGCAATAACTGGGACAGCATATCATGAAAATTCCATTCTTGTTTACTCAGCTAATTCACTTTTTATGAGTGTTTAGGCTTTAAAGCAAAACAAAGCACTAATTACCCAATTAACGAGCAATTAAGTTACTGCAGCCTAATAGCCTGTACAGTGGCTGCCTTTATGAGTCTGATGGTGAGTTAGAGACCCATTAAACAAATTTATACACAGCTGTAGCAAACATTACATTTCCAGAGATGTTACATTACATGCTAATATTTTCACAGCCTTGAAACATCATTCACTGGTTTAGTGACTAGTTTGCCAGTTTACTCAGCCGAGCTCTGACAAAGGGAAGGTCGCTCACGTTGTACCAGCAGCTACAACCCAGGGATGGATGAGAAGTGGATCTCTGTATTTCAAAGCCTTCTTGAAAAATCAGGTGACTTTTAACCAAGGTGAGTAATATTTACCTTAATTTTTAAAATTTTGCCTTAGTTTAGGAAGAAATCACAGTGCAGTCATATTTAACAAATAATTGCACTTATTTCAGGAGTCTAAACAGCTCTCTGCAGCAGGTGGAAGTTTTAGGTTGGCAATTGGGTTGTGAGGATGAGGACATTTTACTGTATGGAGAGACAAGATGTTTCTGTAAACTCCTGTAAGACAGATGGGATTACCTGTGATGAAGCACGACAGCCCTGAGTGATGGTGCAGTATTAGAAGCAAGCTCTCCCCTCCTGCACACTGAGCAGCAACAAAGCACAGTGGCATGAAAGCTAAGGAAGAGCTTGGTCTTAGCTTCAGTGCTCTCCTCCCTTCAATGACTACATCAAACCCACCATATTATATCTGTATCTCAGTGTGGTTCAATTCTCACATCAATAATGGGTGTATCTTTTAGTGCAATTTTGATTGCATGGAGAAAAGCTCTATTTGTAAAGCAACCATTTCATCACAGTTTAAGAAAATATATTTTTTTCTGAGTGAGACTAAATGAAACTCAAAATAGATCGATCATTTCTTTCTGCCCATATGAGACAGGTTTCCATTTATCTACTAGCACATGAAAAAACCTTAGTTCACCTCTTTCACAGGTATAGAATCACTTCAAAGCACAGGCTGCACTACGTAAATAAGGAATGTTTCATAGACCCAAATCATGTAAGCAGTGCAGTATTTCCCTACCAGGCTGCTGCATTTCCCCAGGAACTCCATGGAAACATGCTGTAAGCAGTAAAGATTATTTGGCATAGTGGTGGCCTGACTTTAACCTGATGTTAAAGACAAGCCATTACTTGGAAATCCAGGAGCTGGAAGTATATAGTTTTTTCAAGTTGCACACATGCACGTCAAACCTTCAAAGCTGGTGTCATCACAGTCCCACTGAATTCCATGAACTGGCCAGGTCTGGTTCCTGTATGTTCGTTAATAAATACAAGACACACCTGTGCTAACAAATTCAAAAGCATGAGGAGATCTCATCTGTCTTATGGATAAACAGAGTTCTGCTCACATCCTGGCCCCACACACTTACCCCAGCAGAATTGCTAACGAGGCCCCACTGCCGTTGGCCTGTGCTTAGAGCTCCTTCTTGTGTAAATTCTCTAATATCTAATAAGGCCTAAGCTTAAGCTTCAACATTTTCCCTACTGGGAATACTGAAGATGTGTTCTTTTCTCTTTTTCCCCCCCACAGACACTCTAAGAATTTACTGGGTTTGAGATATTTATTGTTCCATCAAATTTGATGGACCAATTCTCTGATGGGATTAAAAAAAATATTAGAATGGGGAAGTACAGACACAAACACAAGGACATGTGATTGCACAGATCATGCCTTCTTAGGAAATCAGGCTAAATGAGAAAAGCAACCATCTCCTTTGGTGGTAGATGGCTGCATGGCTAAGTGTATCAAGGTAAGTTTTGTAAGGTATTTAAAACCAGAATGGCATGGAAAAAGTATGGAAAAACATCAGGAGCAACAGCACAAAGCCAGAACAACCCTCATTTTTGTGATCATGAACAGCATAGGAAGGTAAATGGTCAGTCAAAATGAAAAATGTGGAAAACAAGCCTGAAGGCAACAAATAAAGAGTCAAAGCAACTACATCTCACCTAAATAGGGGACATCTTTTAATCATGTATTTATTAATGCTTTCTTAAAAACTTCATCACCCATCAGCCACTCAGACTGGCAACCCAGCAGCATCTGGTTTTGATTGAATAATGTCTCCCAATTTATCTTTAGTTTTTCATTTTTTAATTTTAGTTTTTATTAAAGAAAAGGTCTTACCTGGCCTGTTTTGTATTGTTCTCTCTGCTCTCTTTTTTTTTTAATCTAAAGTAATTTCAAAGAGTGAGCGTCAGATATCAAACCCAATATCCTTTTTCTCATTAGCACTTTTCCCGTGCAGACCTTCAAATGTGGTAATAATTAATGAGTCTGTGTCAGAAAATGAATAAAAGATGGCTCAGATGCTTCACTGTTCAGGGCTGACCTTTAGCTGAGTCTACTGTATTAATATATTCTTGTGTTGTCAGACTCAAAGAGCTAACTGCCTTATGAATTATTTATCAACACAAAAAGTCTTAACCAGAAACAGTGTTAACATTAATTTCTAACCCTCTGTGTCACAGCAAAGCCTGCCTGCACTGCATAATTGAATTTTAGTTTTAGACAAGCAATCAAAGCACAAGTCGCTGTTGTTGTAAGTGTGGCTGCCTATGATAGCAAGAGGAACGGCTGCTCTTTTTGCACATCTGGTGCATTACAGGCAGTTCAGGTTTCTGTGAGCAATAAGCCCAACTGCAGACAAACGTGGAATGGGTTTGCAGGGATGAGGAGAGCTGTGGCTCCCTCCTCCCCAGCACACTTCTAGATGCTGAGCTGCTTATCTCCCTGCTACTGCTGTTTCTGAGTGGGGCTTCTCTGCTTTGAGCACCCTGAGGGGCTGCCTGCTACACCTCACCTGGACCACAGGGGTTGAGGCTGGGAAGACTGTCCAGCTGGCTCTTGGTTTTGCTCTTCCACCTGGTCTCTCCCAGATGAGAGTCCATCCATCTCCCTGCTTTCCCCCTGTATGCTCCCCAAATGCATGAGCTTCTGCAACCCCATCACTTGCAGCTGTTGTAGAAGTGGGTTTCAACGGCTGTCCCCAGCCAATTCTGAGTAACTGTCAAATTGATTTACAGGTTAGGCTTAATTTGTGTCACACCAACCTTACTAAGGCCTAAGATTCAAGTGCTCAGTTAGGACTTAAGGGCTGCATTCACAACTCTTCCCTGCAAGAGAGTCTTGGGAAATGATGCTTGTGCTGGACCATGAGCAGAGATATAACCACACATGTGAAGGAGGGAAATGACTCTATTCCCTGGTGGAATACATCAGCCTGTGCTCACAGCTCCTGGAAAAGCAGCACCAGTCTAGTACCTTTTTTTTTCAGTGCACACTCAGTGACTGAGGTTTGTTCATCCCTGAAGAAACAGTTCAGAGATTACCAACAGAGCATGAGGGCCTTACCGAAATGAGACATGGCTTTAGGCTCTAAATCCTCCAACAACTCAGCCAAAGAGCAGCTTTGGTAGCTTTCTCCCTCTGTTCTCAGAGTCAGCAAGGGCAAAAAGAGAATTAAATCCCTTTGGCTCTTTCCCATCTAAGTAAAGAATGAAGTGGGAACTCCATAGCTCTGCAAGATCTCTTCTCTTACTTTTCCTGGGAGCTTAAACCCAGAGGCTGAATGAGAACCAAGAAAGGCCAGCACAGAGAGCAGCTGCTGCTGATGGACCTCCATAGGAACTCAGGTCTGAACAGGGGTGATGGAGAAGCACCAAGAGCTCAGACAAGTGACTGTGCAGCTGAGGTGAGGAAGACAGACATCCTGAGAAATGCTGCAGCTCCCTCAGAGGAGAGGAACCCCACCCAAAGAAAAAAAAGAAAAAAAACCATGTCATTCAGCTGTGCATCGTCTTGGTGCCTGATACAGGGAAGCAAAACCTGTTGTGGCCTCACACTGAACCCAGCTCCTGCTGGGGATGTTGGGATCCAGAACAAAACCCCTGAACTACAGGTACACTGACTCTGAGGAGGAAAAGCTGTTTTTACAAAGCTACCAGCAGGATTTGGATGCTTAATTCAAATTAATGGAAACTGGGTGCCTTAATCCCCAAGAGCTTTGTGAAATTTTAATAAAGAAGATCTCTACTGTCTCCAAAGTGAGGAATGAGCAGTACCCCTTACCTAAGGACTGACTTGGTAATCAAAGGTTTGCCCTTCCCAGGAGCTGTGTGCATCATGCCTTTGCAAGAAGAAAGCAGACAAGTATGAGTGTTATAATCTGAGCTGAAAAGTGCTGAGCTTTGCGGGTGTTAGGCTGTGTGATTCTGGGTTTTCCATCCAAGATTGCCAGCCAAGTTTCAATGGAAAACAAGACACGACATTTTTCAACACTCTGCTAACTCTTCTTAAGACTAATCTTTTATAGGCGCTGGGATCTTCAGAGCAGATTATTTTCTGTAGTTGTTTTTATTTTTACTCTGGAGCCTATGATGGAATAAATCAGTCTTTGCCAAACCAGATACTTTTCTTTGGCAGACATTTGCATATTAAATCTAAAATTGTTTGCCATGACACAGTGAAAAGCAATTCTTGAAAGCCACTTCACATCCTTCCTGCAAGATCTCACTAGCACCTCTGTTAAGTAACACCAACCTGTTTTTTTGGAGGCCTGATAACCTGGCACATTCAGCTGTTCCTTGTACCGTTAGTGCTCCAAGCAAAATCGATGATCAAAGGTCTGGAAGACACGCACTCCTGCAGTAAATCCCCAAGACAGCTCAGGTCTCCCTTCAGTTTGGTATTTATTAGCTTTTTTCCCCAAACACAGCACAAGATGGTGACGACTAATTCCCATCTGTACACGCCTGCTCCCAAGCTATGGAAAATGACTCTACAGGCCAACTGGAAGCTGAATAGTTTATCCATGAGCCAAACAAGCGAGATTTAAGGATGAGTGATACACTGGGATTGACTCTTTGCCCTGCCAAAGGCTCCTGGAGGGTATATCCTATGCAGCACATCACAACCTTGGCAAACAGATGGAAACAGCTCTTTGCTTTATGGCAATTGCACCAGCATGGTGACCTGCGCCGGATCCTGCTGCTTCCCATGTCCCAAACTCTCTCTGTTGGTTGTGTAAAATATGTTACAGTTGGGGATATATATATTTTTTTTAATCTTCCACTTCAATATACCAGACTAAGCTAGTAAAAAAATGAGACGGTCATGCTCTTTTAAAATAACAAAACACCCACCCTGGCAGTTATGACATAACCCGGCAGATTTTTCTTGTTACTTTGCTGTTTTAAGTGCCTCACTCAATGTGAATCCAATTACCAAGGCCTTTGTTTTCCCTAACAAAGGGACTGTGTTTCGGGGCTCCGACTCATCTGGCTTTAATCATCTCTCATGAGGGGAGCTCACTAACAACCACCTTGGGATACCTTTTATGACAGATTTGGGAAGGCGCGTGAAAGAGGGGGTGGTTGGAAGAAAAAGGAGATGAGGTAGATCCCCTGCTCCCTTTTTTGGTTGGTTTTTTTTTGACAAGTGCATAAGCTTTCCACAGCGCTCCAGTAAACTCGAGTATGACATACCCCCGGCCACGGATGGAAGTGATTTTAGAGTGGCTATTTTTTTGGACTGAACTGTGGTTTATTTTAGAAGTCTCCAAAGTATTCTGAAAGAAGGAAGGAAGGGAAAAAGCCCAGCTCTGAATCTTCCCTGGCCCATGTGGCTGAAAATTACCCATTTTACTACCATGCAGGCCTGTGCCAGTTGGCCAGTCTGGACAGACATGTTTTCTTTTCCCTTTTAGGCATATTCTATAACAGATTTTTCCTCATAAAAGTTACAACTAGTGCAGCTCCTCTCAAGTTTGAAATGCAAAACTTTTGAAATCCATAGGATTCAATTCATGTGGCTGAACACCACAGATCCTTCGAGCGACACAAGGAACGAGACTTTGCTGTGGTAGAAAATGGGAATTTCATTCTCTCCCCCTTCATTGCAGGAGGCAATCAGGGTTGCTCAAGTCACGCTTTAAAAGTAATCATTTCAATACCAGACTAGTAAACAAAGTCTTATTCCATTCTGAAATGTTGCATTTAAAAGGGAAAACCCTTCCCCAAAGCAATCTTTCCCTGCTAATTGCAGTGTAAAAGACCATCAAACATACTGTAAGTATTATTTTCTCAATGTTGCATGGAAAATTTACGGTGCAATTTCCATTGTATTCAATAACCAGCACAAAGACTAGTGTTAAGCCTAGAAAAGCTTGTTTTAATCACACATTAATATCAGTTGTTTTGCTTTCATTGAGTTTAATAATTTTTTTTGCAGGGACATGAGCTGTTTACAGCAATTCCCAAATACCTGATAGAGAAAAGTACTTAAGGTTTCTGGGTCAATCCTTTTTCACTGCATGTGACAAGGACAGGAATCTGCCAATTACCCCTTCTCTCAACATTTTGGTAACCCCAGTAAATGGTCCACAGTCACACAAAGTCTTCTGAAGGCTGGTCTATTGTCTCAAGGGTTCCTGGCTGTTGCAGCACTTGCTCTCAGAGCCCATTATCCCTTGTGTACTGGGGGAAAAAAGAAATCCCCAGCTGCAATGATAAAAACCTCATTTTTTTTTAAAGAAAAAGTGAGTACAGTAGAGAACTGTCCAACTTTGATGAGAATCCCAAATGTTTCCTGAAGGCCCACAAAATTAGAAGAATGAGGCAAATAGTGAGAAGTACCAGACTCCAGGCCCTGCCACCCAGCTTTGGCTTTTGACCACTTAAACTGGGATTTTGGGGAAGAACTTCACCCTGCCATGTTCACAGCATCCCAGCTCTGAACAGGACCATCTAGGCCCTCCTTTCTCTTAGCAGGATCAACTCTCTTTGCTGGAAGCATGGCAATCTACCCCAGCACCTCTGCTTTTTCCAGAAGCTTTGGAAAGCTTTTCATGCACTCACTTTGCCTCTGCCTTTGAGAAATCATTGCAGATCAATACAACCATTCCAAAAACACAGGGGAGAATTTCTGCTCTGGCACAGCCTATTCACAATTTCTTTTTGGGTCGGAAAACAACACACAGACCTCTACCAGGCACAGCACTGCACTGACAACCCCACACAAATCACAAGAGCTACTGTGTTAGGCTAATGTGGGCAATGACCCAGGCAACATGATTTAGCAGTACAGTAACTATCATACATTTCATGTTGATTTACTAAGTCCTTACATAAGTGCTGGAACTAAAACTTACACTGGATGTTGCAGAACTCAAATGAGAATTGTTTTGGTCTACTCGGAGCACAGGAGCATCCCTAGGCAGGTCTCCAGCTGAAGCCCCTCCACTCCAGACCTTTTCTCCTACTGATCCCAAATGTCCACAGTTTGTTAAACACAGGACCATACAAAGGCAACTGAGTGAATCACAGACAAAAAATTAGATTGTTCCTCTAAGAGGAGAAGGTTTACCTAGTTATGAGCTTTCCCACCCAGCTTGAAAAGTCTGCTGAAATGAGATTGCTTGGCCAGGCTCACAGTAATGAAAGGGGATCTTCAAAATCAGCTCTGAAGGTTCTGTAGCTGAGAAACATTCAGTCCACATGAGCTGATGGATGCCATTGCAGGTTTCCTGGTGCTTCAGCCAAGACTTCAGGAGACCACCACTACTTACCACCCCCTATTATTATTATTATTTACTATCACACAAACTAATCTGCTAAGCTTCAATTGATTAGCTTTCATTTTAAGAATTTAGCTTCTCTTCTTGAGAAACATATCTGCAGGGCTAAAAGAACCCCAACATTGCTCCACAGTACAATGCCTATCAGGCTGGGATACCAAGAGTTTACCTAAGATTTTGATGGAAGTTCCTACACCTCTCCCACTCTTGGTTCTGCCCTAACCCCCTGTGCTTGTAAACAGTTGACATCAACTGGACAGTGGAACCATCAGGGCACAAGGTAGTTATGCCTTGGTTTTGTGGTTTTTTTACTATACAGAAAGATCAATGCAGTTTCCCCATAAAACACTAATCATTCTAACTCTCACTATGAATAATTAAGAGCATTAATCATATTTCAAGCAAATATTTCCATGCAGTTTATTAATATATCCCAATCAGATCAGAAAGACTCAAGCTCAGTAATAACTGGGATTCTAAGTCCTACTAAAAGCAGCTTTTTAAGACATACTGTGGTTCCAGATGTTTTGCACAGCTATTTATTTAGCTTGTAAACAAGCCACCAAAAACATTCCACATAATGATGGGAGAACCGCAATTACATTGTTGTGGGGATTTACAAAGAGCTCAGCATACTTTTGTGATTTAGAGAAGAGAAATCTCTCATTCTTTCTGAGAGCTGATTTCCAGATTTATGTCTGTGCTGTGAAGTGCCCTGGGAATCATTAAAATGGTGACAAAGAAAAGTGATTTTCTTCATTAAAAGAGGAATGAAGGAGGGGAGGGTGAAAGAAGAGAAGCCTCCCTGCTCTCCCCCACAACAGATTACTTTCCTCCTTGTCACGGAATTTATATGGAGTCAAATGATCATGAGGTAGCACTGATACTCTTTTGCTTCAATTTTTTTTAATGCATATTTATTAACAACAAATTGCTGCAACAGCAGCACTCCAGTCTATCCTATGACACAAACTCCATCCTCTGCCTTACCAGGCCCTGCTCAATGAAAAGTTCCAGCAGTGTGCCCACCTCACAGCCTGTTGCCCACATGGTACCTTTAGGGTGCTGGTGCTAAAAACTGGAGAAGTGGCACAAAATTCAGGGCACACCATGGGAGGCTCTTGCTGCCTTGCTTCCACGTGGCCACATCCATGCTGGGGATGACCACAGATGCTCCTTGACTAACACCCCATCCAACCTGGCCTTAGACACTTCCAGGGATGAGGCAGCTGCTCTGGGCAACCTGTTCCAGTGCCTCACCACCCTCACAGAGAAGAGTTTCTTCTGTGTATCAGTGAATGCTTCAGAGAGCAGAGTCCAGTTACCCTGGGGCCAGTGCCACTGCCAGAGTTTGTAGATAGCACAAACCACTTGCTGGGACACTCTGTGCTGTCACCTGGAGCATTTCAAGTGTTCAACAGGCATCAGGCAGCTGCAGTTTTTAACTGATTCTGATTTGAACTGCCCAGTGAAAATGGAAATCTCTGTATCCCACTAGCAGTACCCTGAGCTGGGAAGACCTCATGATCACCTTATCTCATTTTGTCATTTGTAATACAAGCTAATTGCTGCAAGCCAAACTGGGTTCAGCCTTCATCTCCAGGTGCTCTCTTTGGTCCTTCAAAGGGTCACTTCAGTTCAATGTTCAAAGCTTATTCTACTTCGACAGCACAAAAAATAAAACCAGATATTCCTCTAAAGAAAAAAGAGACCAAAGAACCAAATCAGCATTTTCAGCACTTCATAGATTTGCTGCTTTCATTCAAATCCAGCCCAATGGCTGCAACTCCAGCCTCCAGCTCTGGGAAATGCTCCTGTTTATGGTCCAAGCCACACGTGGTGTGCCCACTGAGCTCACCTTTGTGCCCTGACCCTGCCTGCCACTGCCAGCAAGGGGGGACAGCATGTCCTCAAACCCTGCCCCGGGGTCAGGACCTAAAGGCAGCCACCTCCAAAACCAAACGCTGCTAAATCCTGCTTACAAGGACACAAAGGTGCCTTTTTGAGTCTAATTTTTTTGAGCTATTTCAGTGAAATAGTTTTATAACTCCTGGCTATGTGGTGATAGCTGAAGGTGATGATTTTAATCTTGACAAGAGTGCAGAGCCCCAGGGCACTACAATTGCTGAGCTGCAGGTGATGTCCTCCCAGGGATGGGGCTGACCTGTGCCTGGTGCCCTGCAGAGCATGTCCCTGTGTCCCACTGTCCCCAGCCAGCACCCACTGCACAGGTAAATCCTGAGCTTGCTGTGGTAAATTAATGAAGAAGTGACATCCCCACCATAATTCCTAGGGAGAGAGTGATGAGAGGCCTTAAACGTGATTGCTTTCCATCTGTATATGTGCTTAAAGACTGTAAAATAAATTAATGGGGAAATCTAAAACATAATGATAAGGATTCCCCACTGAACAGGTGTTTTTTCCATCCATGAAATTACAAGTTGCCAGGAAAAGACATGGGCCCAGCTCAGCTTTATTTCAGTCTCAGCTCCTTCTGTTAAAATAATAACAGGCTTTATGTTCCTGAAGCTGTAATTAAACAAGTGCTTTGCAAGGAAGACCTACAGCTTGTTGTACTGGAAATAAAAGGGAAGCTACAGCAAACTGCTCAGATTGGTCATTCCCACTTCTCCCTGCTTCCTGATGTGACTTCCTAGACCAACCTCTCATTTCATGCTGCTGGGTTTATTGGTTTACCATCATATGGCTCCCCACCTCTCCTTTTTTTAATGGAAAATATGTAATCATTGAAGTACGTTTAAAATCTAGGCAGAACACATAAACTAGAAATAAAGTAGGTCCTCCAAGATCTGCACAGACAGTCTTTGCCTCCAGTATGTGACAGGGACACCCAAACAACTTGTGTACAGCACTGAGCATCCTTCCAGTCACTCAGAGTGTAAATGATGAATTCTGCTCTCAAACATGTAACATAATGTATGGTGTGAAAAAAGAGAAAGCCCACGAGTGCTGTCGCTGCATATTTATGATATAAAATAAGAATTAGCATATGGGAGAGCTCTAAAGGGAAAACAGAGTGCAATTTTCTTCAAATTTAGGACAATTGGATCAGTTTTAGAATCCAGGACTTCCAAGGGAAACATGCATTTTTACTAAGTCAGAAGTCAATTAACCTGTCTATAAACCCTTTAAATAAAATATTCTCCCTTCACCATGCATGACAGGAAAATAATAACATAAGGCAAGATGCAGTTTAACTTACGATTTTTAGTTTTAAAATATAATCTGGGAAAGAAGATAAGGAGGATTTTCTGACTCCTCTGCCCATCCACTTTTCTAAGGAAATATATTTATGAAGCAACAATGAAACAGAGAGAAGACAGGCTATAAAGTGATGATAATCACTAATAAGCAACTACAGTGATATCTTTACTTGCATGCTGAGTGCAGAGTTGCACATCACCAAATTAAACATGTTTATGACTGAAACTCTCCACTAATACATGCAGCTGACCTACAAACACCTTGCTCAACAGAGACTCTAATTATTAAGGTTTACATGACTTAGCAATACAATTGAAATGCAGAACAATTTAACATTGTGGGAAGAAAGTGGCTCTGGCAGAGAGTTCCTGAAATACTGGGAGCCCATGGCTGGGGAGGGGAGAAGTCATTCTGCCAGCCTAGACCCCCAGGCAGGACTGACCCCCACCTCCAGTGTGGTTCTGAGTCTCCTGTGGGAATGTTCTGCAGCCCTTCCTGCCAGTATCCCAGGAATGACACAGAAACCTCTGCAGCCTACAGCATGGATTGCTGCAGCATGAGCACAGCCAGGGCTCTGCAGGCAGGGGTGGAAAGCAGCACTCCCAGTGCAGACTCCAGCTAAGGAAAAACCACCACATGCAGAAAAACCATCACCAACCCAGGACTGGTCAAGCCAAATTCCACATCTGCTCTGTGCAGGTTTTCTCCACCACTGGGCAAAAAGGCAGAGCTTTTTTGAGCTGGACAATGTACAGCCCTGCAGGACACATAAATGTCTGTACAGACTTCAGTAAAACACTGATTAAATGAGCCCTGCCTGCTTGCTGCAACTCTGCCATTTCAGAGTGCCCAGAAAATCAATGGAAGTTTAAAAAAAAATCTCTTCTGGTGCTTCCTTAAAGACCTACAGCATGAGGAATTTCCCCCTCTCTGACTGTATCTTAATTGTTGCCCAAATTGTTTCCTAACAGATATCTACATGCAAATGTAATGTTTTGGTTTTATCTTTCAGCTCCAAGATAAGGCTTCAAATTAAAATGGAAGGGTTGTGTTCCAGACTTCAAGAAGTGAGGTATAAATAACGTCGAGGTAATTAGCAGTGTGCTGATAGGTGCCGGCACCACAAAGACAACTCTCCTGCATTCTGTGCTTGGTGAGAGCTTGTGGGCTGCACAGAGTGCTCCTGACCAGCCCTTCAAAGAGGGGCACTGATATGGGGTATTTCTGAGGGCCACAACAGGGGAGATGGAAACAAAGGTCCCACATGTTGATAAATGCTCAGCATCGTGGACGAAAACGCGACCTCAGGAGGCCAACAGTGAGTTTATCAAAGGTCTGTGCAAGCTTTGCCCACTTGGAAAGGCAGGGCAGGCTCTTGCCAGATGGGAGGAGAGGAGGAGAGCTACTCCAATTCTGTAATTTAATGTTGTCTTTTTCAATAAAAGTTAAAGATACTTGGAAGCTCAGGGTACATAAATGCTGGAATTTATAGCTGTCTCAGAGACAGCTGCATGATATACAGTTCAATGAGAAGACCACCACAATTAGGCTTCCAGGACTATTTTATTGGAGGAAGGGGGTGATAGGCACTGTTTAGAAAGTGGGAAGTAACAGAGAACAAAGTCTGTGTTTAGAATCACTTTACAAGCCTGTACAAGGATAAGGTGCACATACAGGCAGCTCCTCTGTGCAGGGAGGGTCCCGAGGAGAGCACGACAAGGGAGGGAAAGCAATGCAGCATTTGTCTTTCTAAAAACACAGTTTCCTGCTGCAGGATTATCCCTCTTTTCTTGAGTTGTTCATTATAAAGACCTGCATTGCCAAACTCCCTTGGGAGGGTCAGACACAACACAGGCATGTTCCTGCTCTGGTGCCTGCAGAGGGAACACAATGTGCTGCAAAGTATTTAGGAATCTTCAGACCATAAGAGCACAATGTACAAAGAAAAGCATGTGGGTCACATAAAATAATTAATTGCTAGAAAGTTGCCCTTGTAAAACTCCCTCTCCCCCCCGCCCCAAAAAAAAAAAACTACTTTGCAAATACTGTCAGCATGTGCATAGGAGGTAAGGAGGCACAGATGGTGAGTACCCTGTCTGAGGTCATACTGGGAAGATTTTATAGTGTTTGCAACTGGGGAAACACAGAAGTGAACATCAAGATAAAGACTGTGTATGCAGGACTGGCTATTGGATGAGTGTGCATGTTTAACTTTACTTTATTGATTTTCATAATTCCATTAAATTAAATTTATATTCCTTTATGTATCTAGCTATACAACTTTAAGTACATTATAATGGAGTGCTACCTGCATTGGGTTCAGTGCTCCAGTACAGATCCCACACCAGCAATAAGGGGAGGAAGAAGCTATCATGGCCAGGGAGGAGTGTGGTTGAAAAGCTTTTTTTTTTTTTTCTTTTGGAAAATAGCTATTTCAGCATGCAAAACAGGTATTTTCTGTGTCACTTAACACTAAGCCACTTCCCTGTCCATGCTAGGATAATTATTCTGTTTTCATGAAGAGCTGATCCCTCACAGATTGAGGCCAAGTTGAGAGAGCTTTGAACCACGTGGCACATGCTCTGCCTGGTGTTTGTGTGAAATACCTAATGCCTTCTGAGAACACAGAACCACCTAGCAAGGGAAAAACATGCCATGTCGTGAGCTCTCACATGATGAATTAAGCTGGATTTGCTTTTGCTTCTCCATATTTTTTTTTTCAATAAGACTAGAGGTGCTTGAACACAATAAGCTCATCCCATCTACCCGTTCCTAAGCTGCACTCAGCAGGAAGTTTGACACTTCTGCTCCAGACCTAAAGAAGAGCTTGTCTGTTTTCTCCAGCTACAGCAGTTTGTCCAATAAAAGATTGTCTAGGTACCTCACCTCTTCCATAACCTTTCCTGAGAAAGCTTTTACTGACATCTCAATGGTAGGCAAAGTGAGAAAAGGATAAAGCTACAGCTACTGACTTTTAGAGGAAATAATTGCACAATCAATTTTAGAGGGAAAAAAAAAAGGTCAGGATTAAGCTAGCAGGGCTTCAAATCCAAGAGCTGATGTGGTTTAACATTCTCATCAAGAGATGGTGACAGGTCTGTCCTCTGAGTGAAGTACCATACCCCTGATCTCATCCTCACAGCTGCACCAAGGCCATCCCTGTTATGCTGAACATCTTCCTTATTTTAACTCTGTTTTTCATAATAATGAAAACATGTGATAACAACTCAGTTTGTCCATAAAACAGGATTAATCTTATCATCCCTCCCTTGAATCTAATTGATGTGGTAATACTTGCAGTGTGTTTTGTCTCATTACCTATAAAGGTAAGAAAGGAACCAGGATGATTGAGAGCAGCTCCCAGCACCAATGCTTTTTGGTTTTCCCACAAAAGAAGCACTGGCAGAAATTTCACTCAGCTCATGTGAAACTTAAGGGAGGAGTAAATGAATTGCTCTTTTATCATGTCTTATTAAGAATGCTCAGTATATAATCCATTCTTCAAATTATGCTCTGTTGAAACAGTCAGATAATCATATTAAAAAGGTGAATGGAAGAGGAGAGCAGCACAGTTAGTACCTGTCACTTTAGTAAAAGCAGATGTAGGCATGCATAATACATTTGTTTCTTAACCAGAACTCTAAAATAGTGTCTTTTAGAGCCTTACATTTCACTAAGTAATACCATGTACTGTGATAATACACTGTGACATTCCTCAAACTGCTGTCACAAATGAAAACTAAAGCTCTTAAATATTGAAAAAAAAATTGGCTACTATATTGCAGTAGAATTTCTTCAGTCCCCTACCCCAGATCATGGCAATATGAGAGAGCAGCAAGACATAGAGGGAGAGAAAGGAGCTCACAGTAGGAAACATGAATGCAATGAATGGCACCATGGAGAAAGCACTTCCAATCATTTGAAAACAGAAATTTTGAAGCTGGAATAAAATATCCTCACCTTTCATTGATATACAAGTATCAAACAGTAAAGTACATCTACATAATATGTATGATGCAGCCTTATTTTTTTCACAGGGTTCTTCTAGCTAAATGCACAAACTGCTTTGCCTCTTCTGTCATGATTTATTTTATCACCCCAAAACCCCATAAAAGGGAACCTTTTATCTGCTGTTTGACAAACTATGGGCTCTATTTATTTCACACTACAGCACAGCACAAGGATGTTATGTTGTTCCTCCGTCCAGGAGACCCAGGCTGAGCTTTGTGACTCTCTAGTCTCTTCTCATTTCTGCATCTCTGCATGTGAACACCTGCCATGGTCCTGCTGGCTGCCCTTTGATGCTGGGCACAGTGGCAGCAGCAGGGTCAGGTCATCGAGTGACTTCACCTTTCTTGCCTTTCCCCAACAGATTACTTCAGTCACACTCTTTACCCAGCTGGCTAATGAAGAACTGCATTGCACTGAGGTGCTGGATCTTTTTAACAAGAAAACACTTTCAAGCCTCACACATTGGCTAAAACTCTACTTACTGTGCAACACCACAGCTCTCACTGTGTAAGTGAAGATTTTATGATGTGATTTCTCACCTACGTCCTCAAAACATCTGGTTTAGGAAGCAAGTGTACTTTCCAGTGCTTACAGGAATGTTCTGACACCAAAGGGAAAAACAAGCATTCCCTTATAAAAGTTAAGGACTCCTCAGATTTCTAAATTTCTCACTTTGCATGTTCCATCCAGGCTTTCCTTATGTCTTTGCACCTTCCAACGACAGAGCTCCCTCTCCCACACTTTGATTCTGACTGAGACTGCACTTGTTTCTTTTCCTACTTCAAGAACTTTCTTTAAATGATCACTGAATCATGAAATACCATTTCTGCCAGTCCTGAGTACTTCACTGTAGTGTTCCCACCAGATTTGCTTATCAAAGGTCATAAACCTTACACTGCTGCTAATAACAGCAGCAGCTCTGTGCTATTGTTCTGTCAAATTTCTGTATGCAGCTGCTGGCTGCAGTTAAACTTCTGATCCCATTTACAGTAGATAACAATGTGATACCATTTCACCTGGAAACAGCTGTTCAAGTGCTGATGCTGTGGGGTAACTTTATTTTTTTTTAATTTAGCTTTTTTCTCTTTCCCAAAGATAAAGCTTCTTTAGTTACAGCTCTGAAGTGGGAGTCTGGAATTTTGGTTCCTGTTCCAGTGCTGCTCAAATTACAATTTTCCATGCTAAGAATCTGTGGTTCTAGCACTAAGGTTATCTACATACAAAATATATGCATTAGCACGTAGATTTGACATGTGCAAGTATGCCTATGTGAAAGCACACACACACATAAAGCTGGCAGGTTAGAAACAAAGCTATTTGGAATTTGTCTTTTTTGTCTAAATCATTGACAAACCTCCTTAAGAAGTCGCCAGTAAGGCAAGTAAGCTAATCAGTCCACTGCTAGTATTAAGTCTAAAACAATCTCCAGCTGAAATGTGATTAATCCATGCATGACAGCTTAAAGGTCAAAGCTAGAATGCAGAGCTTCTCGACTGCAAAGAAAGAACTGACTTATTTTTATCTCTTCTTTAAAAATTACAGCAGCCATGAAGTGGCTCAAGGAGCAGAGTAATGAACGTCATAAACCTGCCTCATAAAAATGGCATTCATGCAGTAATACAGCAGGTCAGATGAGCAGGGAACATTTCATTAAAAATTCCCCTTCTTGCCTACCCAAGAGAGACTTAAAACTAATCATATAAAATGGCTGAGTGACACCATTAATGAGCATTAATATTTTAAAGCTTTAATAGTACAACAGAGCTAGGCTGTTACATCAAAATTATACAACCTTTTTAGACAGTGCACTTGGCTGCATTGTACTTGAACTGTCACTACCCCTGATTGGAAATATTAAGGTGGCCATGAACCACAGCAAAAATACTTTGTTGACTGTCCATACTTCGAAGGCTTGGTAGTTTTCTGACATGAGCCAAATTCTGGATGATTTTGTGAAGAACAAACTGATTTACCTTATCCATACCAAAGGAGGGAGACCTTTACTGGGAGAAATGGGAAAGGCTGCTTTCAGAAAGCTGTTAATTTTAAAAGGTGCTCATTAGAATTCAGATTCTTGTGATCTGGATTACAGTTTTGCACAAAATTAGCACAACCATGTGGGTAGAAAAACATCTAAACTTTCCTTTGGCAGCAAGATGTGAAAGGAAAGATTGGAGAAAGCAGAGAGACTAGAATATAAGACAAAAGTAAATGTCACTCATATCACTCATGTCACTCAAATGTCACCTGGGGACAACTAAGGATGTAGATGACAAGGTCAACTAAAACCTTCATTGGGGATTACCTGTGGTCACACAGTAATTTTGTGAGTTACAACCATTCACCTCATAAACAGTTTCCAATTTTGCCTCTTTTCCTTGTGGCAAGATCAAATCTCAGTCATAGTTTCTGGACATGAAACACACGAAAGGGAACTGGGAGAGGAGATACAGACAAACAGAAGGGTTAAAAGGAGTAACTTATCAATATTTTATGAGTAGTGTAGATCCTATCAAACCTCCCAAATGTATGAAATGCTCTGTGCCTCCACTGGTGCTCTCTTCCATGATGTTGCACTTCTAAACACACACAGAGCTAGTGACAGCTAGCGCCGCTCCTCTTTTAAACTTCAATGACTTGTAGGGCAGTAATTAACCAACTGTGACCAATAATAGAGCCTTACCCTGCAGCCTTAGCAAGCATCCTACTTTAGGATCATCCGAAAGATCAGCAAAGTTATCATTTAAGAGAACCTCTTAATTACTCTGGCATTATAATGAATGTTTCTGATAGGCACCCAGCTGTTTTGTTTCCTCTTGCATAGAGGCAGAGAAATGAATTGCTCAACAACTGCCTGAGTGATAAGACACTGGTATTCTTAAGATTGAAGAGATAATGTTGATGACTGTGAGCTGTTTCCCTCCCCTAAATGCTGTAATTTTAGTGAGCAATTCTAGATGGATTTCTCAAACAAAAGAGAAATGGAAGAGTTGGCTCAGTGTTGGTTACTTAGGCAATGTTTATAGTAAATTGATGCTGTGATTTTCAAGGAGGAAAGAGATTTAAGAAAACTGCAGTAATCCAGTACTTGACAGCCTTGTCTTTGCTAAATACTGCACATAATTTTCATCAGCACAGCTTTCTGCATTTCATCAATGTGGACTTTGAAAGAAATACTAATACCTCACATCTACGAATGCTGTTTGGCTCAGGTAACAAATTTTCTTGGCTATGTGCAATTACCAGTTCTTGAGTCTGTTGAAGGAACCACATCCAATAGCATCCCTCTCAAAATGCATGAGCATCTGACAACATGACAATTCACGGGATCAAGCAATAAAATGATAGAAAACCAAGGATGCTGCCAGAGACCTTTCCTCAAAACAGAGGAGACAATAAAACCAGGAAACGAGTAGCAGTAAAAGTGGGTTAAAGCCTTAAGGCATTTATATTCAGTCCCATCTTTTCAGCACACACCTGTGGCAGCCCCTCAAAATTCTATTCCTTTGCTCATCCAGGACAGGTAAGCTGGACATATGCATGCAATGCTGCAATATTTTTGTCTTCTGTTGCCAAATCACGAGCATTAACGTCAGTCTTAACTAAGACCAGCTGGCTGGGTCATACATTTTCAGCTCAATCCACTGATTGAAAAAACTTACAGTAACGATGTATCACTGTGACGTATGAGCAGGCACTACATGATAGAGAAGGAGAGAATCCATCATTTTGTGTCTAACAGCTTTGACACTTCTCAAAGACCACGGTCAGCAACAGACCTTCCTGAATTACAATGCTGCTGCTCAACTGGAGAGAATCAAACAGGAAAAATAATTAGGGAACTGAAGCAATCTCTTCATGACTTATGACAGAATGAATTGAACAAGAAGGCCTTGACAGCAACAGCCATGCAAAAATGCCATGCTGGAGGGGAAGTAGCTTGTCATTAAATCACGTTACGAAAAGCTACAACTAACAATATACTGAAACATAGACACCTAAAGAGGGGAAACATTAAATCTGTTATTCTGGCTTGAGTGCAGTGGAAAAATACTAAGATTCATTAAATAAATTACAATTTAGAGCAACTGCAGGAGTTCAGCAACCTTTCCAGGGGCGTGCAGAAAGGCTGCTGGTGCTTTGGCCACCAGCAGCCAGGCTGCATGTACACAGCTGGGCACAGTCTGGTCACCTGCAACGGGACAAACTTGAACAAACTGTCTTTCCCACCTCTGTTTTCCACCATTGTTTGAAATTCAAATCTGACCTGCCTGTAAATAACCTCTCTCCCAGCGAGAAAATAAAAAATCATAGGAAACAGAACTTTTCATTTATGACTGCTTTAGGATTCAGACTCCCCTGGGCTTCGTGTACTTGGTTACACAAGAAAGCTGCAAAAGCAAAGAGAAACTGCTGCTAAGTGAGCTGACAGTAGCTCCACTCAAACGTCAAAAGGAACATAATTGATAGGACTGTTTGGAAGCATACAGGCTGAGAAGTATCTTTGACAACTGAAACTGTGCTAGAAATATGTAGTAATTTGCCAGATAGAGTTTACAACCCATAATCATTTCAGAAGTTCCTCTTTTTCAATAGAGCTTGACTGAAAATTAGTACAAGACCTGCAGGGAGCAAACATCCATTATTAGCAGCACGTAAGTGTAGAGTAATTGCCACAAAGCAGGTGCATGGCTGCTTTGAACTGCAAGAGGGGATGAGGGAGGTGGGGTAGGACACCTGAATTCAGCAACCAGTGCAAAATGCCTGGCTTTAAATACGATATTTCAGCCCCTGCCAGGCTTGCCCTGTGTCACTGATGGATTTGCTAAGCAGCTGCTCCTCACAATTCTCCCCCACACCTCCAGGTTCTCTACGTCCCGACTGGTACAGAAGAAATGGGAAATCAAAAAGAGAGCAAAGGGGCAGCAGAGAAAACAGGCAAACATAAAAATGCCAGGGCTTTCATCGAGTGTGCAGACTTTGGGAATCATGGCATCTCACAGTCTGCTCTGGAGGGCAAGGGGATGTGGTTTCAATCAGCCTCAGCAGACTGCTTGCCACACAAATGCAGAGCAATTTCAAATGTTGTCATGGGGGCACAGTCTCCCTTGCTCTTCAAAATACTTACAGAATAATACAGGAAAAGAAACCTTTCTCTATCCTCTTTTTGCTTTTTAAAGTACCCATCAGGTTAACTGAGGAAAGCTGTACTTCTATCTGATGAGTACCCTCAAAAGGCGTAAAAAAAGAAGGGAGAGAAAGTCATCCCACCCCTGCTGCTGTCAACCAGGCCCAGTTTATGTCATTTCCAGCTTCAGCCTGTGTTTTATTCTGCAAGGCCCCCAAAACCTCCACTTCCCAATTTCACCTTTGCTTCTCTTACTTTGTTCCCAAACCAAGTGACAAAAACCCACAAGGATGGTTTTAGTGATAGAATCATTATGGATGGTACTGCTAAAAAGAAAAAAAAAAAAGCGCTGAACTGTTCACTTGCCTGAATAATTACTGAGGATGAAGAATCCCCTTCGTGGGATCTGTTCTCTGTGGTGGTGAGGACGGGAGGCAGAGACAGTCTATCAATCAAGTCAGACAGAAAGTGTCTGTCCTTTTTTATTCAAAAAGGATTTTGCATTTCCAAGTGTGTTGCTCCAGTGTAATGAAACCAGCGGCTGCAAGCTCCCATGTAGCACTTCAGCTCCGTGCAAGGACATGCAAAGCCTTCCAGCCTTTTACACAATTTATTTCTTTATCTAATAAATCAAGTCAGGCCTTTTTGAGTAAAGCATCACTCCTTGTGAAGGAGTGAAGAACCGCCTCATTTGACAGTGCAAGGAAGGGGAAAAAACCTAATGGGGGAGCCAGCTTCATTTCAAGGTGACACTAAGCAGAGAAGGAGGAGAGGCAGCAGATTGGTATTCCGTGAGGCTCCACGCAGGCGTTGGACAAGAGATTCCTCTGAATTGAGGGAGTCTCACTCCATTAATTCAAAAACCGATTGAGGTGGAGGGAAAGTAGAGCAATATGCATTATGTATTTGTTACAAAACTATTGTGTCAAAGCAATATTTAGTGGTAAATTATGGCACTATCAGGAGTAGGATGCCACATACATAAATCAATTTGTCTCCTCTGCTGGCAGGAGTGTGACAAAAAGATAAGAGCTCATCAGTGCCATTATTTCCCTGGGCTGGAGGAGGAGAAGGGACGAGGGGGTGGGGAAGAGCTGCTGGGAGAGCCCAACATACCAGTGATTGTAAGTGACAAAAGGAGGAAGGCCTTTAACTTTGAGAAGCAGAGTTAAGATGCTATCGCCAAGTTAAAACAAAGAAACCAAACCCCCGCTACGGGAAGGTTGTTTAGTACAAATAAACTTGACTCTTCCCCACAGGAGAGGGAAGGGGAGGACAGAGACAGACTACTCACTCATCCTCATTTATTTTCCTAAAGTCAGCTTGAAAAACTGATAAAAATTGGAACAATGATATTTTCCGTGGCAGAAGGATGACATAAAAAGAGGCTTTATCAGAAAAAAGGGAAGTACAACTAGCGGCCTGCTAAATGGTAATTATGCCTTTATGGAAATATCCTGTTAATTACTAGGTCATTTTTTGTTTTACAATTGAGTTGTCAATTTGCAGTTAATTTAGGCCATGCCAGTCTAATAGCTATTTACAGATCACACAATTGCCTATACGGGAGGAGCATGTGGCCTCCGGGCAACAGATGCCATTTTGGGAGAGCTGGAGGTAAAGTATCATTGAACAAATGCAAGCCATCAACCCAAGGCGGCTCCGGAGGGGGGACACGGCACAACAACAATAAACACAGCGAGTGCAGTGACAGAGAGGCTTCTTCACTTCACTCAGTGCTCAGTTTATGATAATCAGATAGAGCAGCGTGTTAGAGAAGCTATTAAATAAAATCATAATTATCCTGCTCTTTAACAGCACCAAGCAGTTGTTGGCTCCTCTCTAAACGTGACACATCTGAAGTTGCAAACCCAAAATAAGGGCACTAAAAGCTACTGAGACATCACCACAGTCTTTGCATAAGCTTGGCCCTGAGACAGGTGAAAGCCTCTCTACTCCTGGCACCTTCTTGGCACAGGTGCCTTCACACTGGGGTAATGGGCACAGCATGGAATACGAACCTGAGAGCCAGAGATGTGGCTGAGAGGTGACAGCTGAAATGGCTCAGAACTGCCAGCCACGTCACAATGAAATCCTGGGCCAAATGACCAATTTGCCACAGTACCAGGGAGCATCACTACCACTGAGGAGGAACACAGAGTTCTTGGCTGCAGAATGAAGTGCACACATAAAGTACCTCCCGAAACTGCTCTCCTCTCTGAAAATACAAAGATCCTTTAGGCATCCATAGGGACTGCATCTACAAGCCATTTAGAAATGTAAAATACAAACCCAATACTCAATGATTTTCAACAGGCTTGTTCCTCTGTTCCCAAATACAGCTTTATGTATTTCAAAGGATAAATCACTACGCTGTGTCCATGTCATGACTGTAAACAAAAAAGCCCATTACGGTCTTGCTGTAAACTTCAAGGAAGGCCAAGAGTTCCTCCAGATGTTCCCTTCCTCAATGTCTTTGAAGGACAATGGAAACATGTTTTATTGCTCAGTCCAAGCCTTCGAATTTTTAGGAATTTTAGACAAGTGAAGTGAGATGGTTTCTTGCCAACATCTGTTTGAATAAAAGGGATCTTATGCACCACATTTCACATGGACAACTTCTCCTAAGACCTCCTGAGGTGCTGTCATGTATGTTAAAAGTTAAAGTCCTGGTTTTGTTTGATAAAGTGAAGTAAGGGGCTCTATTCTTAGTAACATGTTGAGGCAACAACATGAATAGTCTTGACAAGCTGTTCTACTTCCAGCTTAGTCCAAAGCATGATATCAACTTCCCATAATAACTACAAATGCAAGTAATGAAGGGCAGAGAGGAAAAATACAAAATAAAATACAACAAACAACTCAAGCAGATTAGCAGGCACTTTATGAAATTATCAGTTTGCAACAGTATAAACAATTTTAAGTCAATTTATAAAAAATATTCCCAGAAGGCAATCAAGTAAATCAGGTAATTATATCCTGTAAAGGGAGATAACATCAGGAAAATTAGAAACACTTCTGCACATAAATCAGAGGAAGGAAAGCCTTCACACTTCATTTACTCATTATCACATTTTATGTATTTCTTTGCAGAAGACAGGGAGCTGGCATGGTTAATGTTGGCTGCTGGCTGCCCCGATTATCATCTGTACTTATGGAAATGGCTTGAGGTCAGCTTACATAATGTTGTCAATCAACAAAACATGGAAAAATTGACAGACAGATGATGGAGGAAAGTGACAAGACTTTATTCCATAGGAACAGGAATTTACACTGTGAATACTGACATGGGGAGAGAGGCTGGGAATGCAAAATAGAGCCTTGATGAGGCAGGATTGAAGACATCCAAGGTTTTGGAGGAGCTTGGGATCTCAGACTTCTAATTTCACTTCAAGTCCTGTCAGCAACACCTGCACTATGTCATTTTTCTCCCTCTACCTCCAGTCAATCAAGGCATGTCTCCATGTCTCTCAGTAACCATAACCATGGGGAATTACTGTTTCTCTTCTCACCAGAAAAAGAACATCAGTGTCATGTATCTGAAACGTAGCTTTCCACTCAGCTGAGCTGTTAAGCATCTATTTAAAGTTAGGCACATGCTTAAATTTCATTAAAATTAACACGACTTAAAGAAAGTGCCTGGAGCCAAGAATGTTTTAAGTGCTTTGTTGAATAAGAATGTACTTAAGCAAATGCTTAAATGTTTCCACGAACTGGTGTCAAACATACTAAATCAGGGTCCTTGCTGTTTTTATACCAGTATGTCACAAGTCGTAAAGAAAAGAAAGAGTTTAACCAAATCTTCCATTTTTTTTTTCCTTAGGATACATAAGAGTTGTGCTATTTCCTGCTGCAAGCAAAATATATAAGAAATGTCAATGGGGAATTACTAGTTGCTGAAGCATCTCTAAGATATTATGGCAGATAAGCCTTTTAGTAGTTAATATTCGTCCCCAGCCACATCCCTGCTTTATAGATTATAATTTCTCTTTAATAAAGGAAAACCCTAAATCCCGCAGCTTCAGCTGGAGATGGATTTTCATTTATTTGGTTGCAAGAAACCAAATTAAGAAAATTACTTTCTAACTAATTTTATAGTGCTAAAGAACATCTGATCATATGCTGGGGAAAAGCTTCAAGCTTTCCGGACGAAGCCGTTAAGACATGAGTAATAATTGGAAATTTACCGTGCATAAATCTTGATGAAATTAAACTGCATTTAAGTATGTTCTATAAAAACCAGGTCAAACGGCAAATGACGAATGCCCTGTGTCACTCGGCGTGGGGAAAGGTATCGCAGAAAATCAGAATAATTAATTCTTCCAAGTACTCAGCACAGGCAAAACTTCATTTTTCCTTGTGTACAAGAAATCTAAGCATTAAATTGCCAGATATTTCTCTGTCATCCCTGACTCAAGACTCAGCTCTGGAGGGGAATGGCTGGAGCTGCACATGGCACAGGAGGACAGGAGACACAGCCTCCCTAACAACACGTTCACTGCAATTACTCAGTGCTCACAGACCAGCCCAAAAACAGCCCAACTGCTTTTCACATACAGCTAGGACTTTGTTACATCAAAGTTATTCCACAATCATTTTCATTGGTTGGTCCAGACCCTTAACTGGTGTGAACTAAAGACAATATAGTTCAGTTAATCCCAGCTGCTGACCTGCCCTAGTGCACAAAGCCCGAAATCTCCCAAGGATTCCCATATAACTTGCAGATAGTACACAGGTGCAGTGCAAACCAAAACCCAATCTTTTATGGCAGAGGTTTAAAGTAATAACTAAAAAGGAGAAGATCCTGCTTGACTCCCATGGACTAGGACTTTATCAGCATCTGCAAAGCATCATCACTACAAAACAAATACTCTGAACACAGACATCTCTCTGAGAGAACAAAAAATAGTTAAAAAGGACAAAAAGATAATTCAATCACAAGCTACCATCCTTCTAAAGACTGTCACAGTACATTAAAACAATAGAAAACTACAAATGTGATAATCAAATGTTTTTTAAGTTAATAATTTCGGCTTACAGGAGCGATTTTTCACTGGTGAAAGCTGCCACACTCAGTTGAAATCAATGGAGCTATGACAATTTACTCCAGCTAAAGGTCTGGCCCATTGGTTTTTGAAATTTAAGCTGAATTGGAGGAAGAAAGCATAAATTTACAAGCAAAAAAAATTGAGAGAGGCAATGAACCATCCTGACCTTTACTTTCCAAGTCACACACCAGAGAGCACAACCCAGAATAAGGCAATGGGAAAGAATCTGTGCTCTTCATTTACTTCACTTGCACAGGTTGCATCATCAAGCTCAGTTCAGCATTAAGTTACAAAGGCATCCTTCTAGAAATCCTCAGCTGGAATGATGGAAGTTGGGACATGGCAATACCAGAAAATGAGAGGGCATGGGGAAAGAAAATCAACTACCAGCATGAGACACACCTGCATTTTGATGGAAAAGACAATGAAGCTGTGACCTGCACCTTCTTCACTGAGGGACTGAGGGCAGAGAAGGGACAGGCCAAGGACATGGCTCAGAAACTGACCTGGGCTTTGTTTCCTGCAGCCCTACTGCCGACCTGGGCTTGGAGCTGAGCTGCATGGGAGGGGAGAGGGTTTGGCAAATTTCATGGACGTAGGTCAGACTTCAGCATGAAACAAGAATATTCTAAATTAGCATGAAAGGCAAAGGTAATTCCCAAGGAAAACATTCATACTGTCCTTTCATGAGATTATGCAGCAAATATCTACTCGCAGGTACGTGTTAAATACCACTAGTTTTTTCCTTCACAGTATGTTGCATTTAGTCCTGTGCAGCTAAAAACAAAAACCCTGCTGATCCAAACCCTTTCAAGTAATGTTTGTTGTGTTCCTTGTTGTTACTATTTGTCCAGTAATACTTTGCTATAGCAATGAGGCAAACTTGCAATGGAAAGTGTCTAAGAAACCCCCCAGAGACTGGCCCAGAGCCCTGTCCCTGCTCTCACAGCAGCTCGGGTGCCCACCAAACTGCAAGGCATTATTATTATTTCAATCTAGAGAAAAGGAAGATAGGACTGATGCTATTGATCAGCCCAAAAGACCATCAAGAACTACCAGATATGTCTGCTGCTAATCTATACTTTCTGGTTCACAGGAAGGTAACTGCACATGACGTATGTGCCATTCATCTCTGATAATGTGCTGAGAATAATTAGCTCGTGACATTTCTTTGTTCCAACTTATCTTTGTATCTCTGCCTATCTCTATTTCCTTTTCTGAGACATCCTTTTAGACTACCCTATTTCTGATATTTATTTGCCATGAGCACACCATTGGCAGGCATTGTTAACTTTAAGGCACCAAGAAGAAAGAGCTCTGTGCTATCTGAATTATTTGCCGTATTTCTTGGCTGAATGTGGGTGTTTAAAAAAATATATTTCAGAGCATCAAACAGGAGAGAGAAGGATGAGTTACCTGAAAAGACTTTATAAGGGATTTGGGATTTAGTAACATCTGCTCATGAGGAGACTGCAGATCTTTTAGGGAAAGTTGGAAAGCAGCAGCCAAGCCTGTGAATTGCACATTATACCCTCGTGAATAGAAACAGCTTTGTGGAAACAGAACATCCTGTCAGCAAGGCTATTTGACAGCCTCAGGTAGCACTTGCTAACAAGGATAAGTTTTATTTATTTATTTTCCCAGAAACTCATTTTTATGATTACTCCAAACCAAAGTGAGATTTTGGGATTGAGTCTGAGAAGTATTATCAAGTGCTGCACAAATGCAGGGACTCTTTCTGGAAGGTCACATCTCAGTGAAACAGGGAACCAATTATACACCTGCTCCCACAGCATGAGCTCAGGCTACACAGACATACAATGACAATTTCTTCTTGTAAAGACTGCGGAGAAATCAGCTCTGGGAGCAGAAATCACCATCCCTTTAGACAAACAAGGCTGCAGTTCCCTGGACCAAACTGTTCAACTCTTGCTTTCTTTAAGGGAAAGGATAAACCCTGCAGCTTCCCCCGGGGTCAATGTTGCTGCAGACCCAGGAGAGAAGGAATACAGAGCTCTCGCTGTACCAATGAGAAAATGGCTCCAGCTTCAGACTGAAACATGTCGTGGTGACATGAAACAGCAGCACCCGCTGCCTTCTGCCCAATTATTCATCAGCACCTACCACCAACCGAGCTGGTCAAAGGCTGCCTCCGACTGTTTGTTGTCCTCCAAGAAGTCAGCAGCAGGATGCCGCTTTTACACTCCAGGTTAGGTTTCCTCTCCCATCTGGCCTCTGCTATGTCTTCAGAGAGAAGATTTCATTTACAGGCTCTTTGCCATGAAGGAAGGAAACTGCCTGCTACTTCTGTTCTCTGCAGGGATGATGATACAGCATGCCTGCATGCCTGCTCTCTAACTGTCTGCTGCGCCTTTGTGGCACACACAGAAAAAGCCTATCGACTGCCACTGCCTAGTGAAAATACTCATGAGAAAAACAACTCTCTTTTTCTCCCATGAATATGCTGCTCTTGAGTTCTCACTTGGATTCAAATTGGTATTTTCAGAGGCAGCACACTGGGATAGGCAATGGGAATGGAGAAATACAGGACTCCCTGTTACTTGCAATTCAGCTTTGTATGAAAGAGGTGAACACAAGTTTTTCCTTGTGTTCTCTTCAGTCATCAAGTCCAAGGGACTCCATCACAGTCAAGAAGACAGCAAATGCTGCTGCTCTTTCTTTGTCGTGCCTGGTTCTTATTTCCTCTGAAAAACACTTTTAATCAGCATGCTGCAACTCAGTACCCTGGATAGGAGGAAGGGGAGGAAAGAAGATTTCTTCCCAATGAGGATTTCATGCATGTGGCACGGCCCCATCACAGATCTCCTAAGGAACTGGCACCATCTCCCTATGGACATCAGACAGCTGTGATCCTCTCCCATCCTTTTCAGTTCAAAGTGTGTGAAACTCTCCCCTCAGCTACAGCTTCCCATGGCTCTGATCCATGGAGCCAAATTCATACACGCATCCTGCTCACATTTAAGACAAAGGGATTTTAATGATTAAAGTTGCGAGAATGTAGCAAAGGATGTTAATCATTTTCCCAAGATCCTGAGCCAGAAAATCTAACATTTAAGGTTTGAGTTCAGGTTTGGGCTTGTGGATTTTTTTAGCCCTCCCTCAGGCCTGAAACCCTTGAACAGTCCTGTTATCCTCAGCTGAGCTGAGGCGCCTGCCGTAAGCCATCAGTTCCCTCCTCCTTCCACTTCCAGTCTCCTTTTAATCGCACCAAATCCCTTTGGCACTTGCCTCAGGGTAGTACATAACTCTGCAGGAATTCCATTGTCATGTAGCATTAATTTAATGTCCACTTAGTATAAAGTGTTATGGAGAAATAATACACTGTTCCTGGGTGAATTAGAAACCTGCCTGCATAACAAAGATGCCGTTTTGCAAGGTGCTGCCTATTGTTCAGCATCTTAGGCTCCGCAGAAGGAAAGTGCTGCTTGTTTTGACAAGCAACTGAAATTTCCATTTGCTGCTTTAACAGCAATGTTTTAACTGTCATCCTGCAAGGATAGAAATGTTCTGTAGTTCAAAACACACTTTTCAAGGATTGATTTGGACACACTTACTTGCCTGTATATATATATATATATATTTAAATGTCAAATTAGCTTGCAAGTTTAATTTTCTTGCCCTGGTTGAGAAAAGGACTTCAGGGCACAGGGCCCAGAGGCATTTTAGAGACCAGATGTGTTACGTGACTAAAGAGCAGCCTGCAGCTCTCAGTTTGATTTTCCTTTAAAATACAGCTCCCACCATCACATTTTAATAAATGTACTTATAACAGATAACTGGGAGAGCATATAGCTGTGCTACAGGATAATTATGTACTGATAAGGTGGTGCACTTGAACTGAGACACTTTTTTCTGAAGGGGAGCACGTGGCTCAGAGAGGGCCCCTGCACGACAAAGGGAGCAGGGTTTGCCTGACAGACACTGGGGTGTGACCCTGTGCCCTCCCAGCTGTGTGTCCATGGCTTTAGGAGCAGGAGAACCCTGCCACCAGCACACACCTCACCCACAGCCAGCCAGGAGCACCATCCTCAGCTCTTCCTCTGCTGGCAGAAATGGAGCAGCCCACTCCATGGGTGCACATCCACCCATGAGGGCTGTAAGAACTGCCCTGGATCATCATTTCTGAACCAGATTTGGTGTGTACTGGAGGTTGTTTGGTTCCTGGATGACACTAATTTTAACTTCTCATCTATGCCCCATCTGCACTGGCACAAGAAAAGCAGATCTTGGTACTTCTATAACCATAAGCAATTATTAAAAGATCCTAATGACTCTGGCAGCCAGTTTGAGGAATGACAGAATGACCAGTGGAAGCTCAGCAGGACTGAAGAGGACAATGCAGTTCATTGTCTGGAGAATGAACACAGGACACAGCAGTTCATGCAAGTGTGATCCTCCCACATTGCCACAATCAACACAACTACTAAAAACAACAGGAACACAAAAATAACCAAATCCACAGGCAACGCCTAAATAAATACAACTGAGGGAGCACTGAAGTTACTGGAACAATGCTCCTTCATCCCGTATTTTCCTGTTTTCATTTGCAATATTGCCAACAATGTGAATTTCACAACACCAGGCAGGAGGCTGTGATCCTGCCAGTTAGAAGACTTTAATTTTTGATGCTGTGAGATATAACCAAGACACAAGCTTTTTGCATTAAGATGCCCGAGTTTGAAAGCTGGAAGTGCTTTTCTAAAGCAAAAGTCTTTCAATGACCAGCATTTAAGGATGTTGCAGGATGAAGAACAATAATCACACAGCAAACTCACCACGCTGGCTTCCAATGCCCCCTCCTGTGCCTATCAACTCCTTGGTTTAGTCTCAAAGCTATGGAACAGAAATGAAAAACTACGAAGAGAAGCAGGGACTAATTTAATGTCAATTTGTATTTAACCCCATGGGTCAGTGCAGAGGAGGGGAGACTGCAGGCATCATCCACTGGGACACAGCAGAGCACGACTAATGTAGCATCTGTTCACAGCGGGGACATGTGGCTTTGGTGGCACTTCAGCCATTTTGCTTCCAAAAAATTAGGAATAATTTTTGTCTTGTTCCAAAGATCATCATTTCACACATAATTTTAAGGTGTTTTAACTTAATGAAGTCAATGGTGTGAATAATTAAAGTTACCTGATAAAAGAGAAATCCAAAACCACTTTCCTCCCAAGTCTGAAGCAGTTACAGGATATTAATTAAAAAGTAACCAGAGGAAAAAAAATTACATCACTCTCAGATAAAACTCCCTGAATATGAAGGGCTGAAGTGTAACTAAGAAGATCCAGGCAAGACAATGCAGGTAGTTCCTTCCAGTTTCTCCAGAATAGTTTTTGGACAATAAAAGGAAGTGTTGGAAATGCAGTGCCTGCAACTTTGCTGACACCGTGACAGTGATGAAGAGCATATGTCTGTTTAGCTTGAACGAAAGCTCTGTACAGACTGATGGTAAATAGATGGTTGTCTGAACAATTAAATCAGGGGCAATCATGGCCAATCCCTCTGCCAAAGTTAAAGCAGAATGAGACAGACACTCAGCCTCTCTCAGCACTCCCCTCCTGAGTGGTGGATGCAATTCCCCTGCACCAGAGCCATGGCAGGGAGCAGAGCACAGACAGATGATGGACTGACCCATGGCATGAGGACAATCCCATGCCATGGAGCCTGTCTCTGCAACCTGCCACAGCCTCTCTTCTTGCTGGTGCACCAGCTTTCCTCTAAATTAGGCACTTGACCATGGAAATAAATTCCTGCCCAGATCCCTGCCAGGTCTGATAGCAGCACAGTTATCCCTGTGCACCAGCTGCATCCCAGCAGCATGCTGAGCCTGGGCAAAGCCTCATCCTGGGGACAGGCAGGGGGATCTGGGGAGGATTTCAGGCTCACACAGCAGCAGGACTTGGAAAGAGTGGCTTGACTGACAGCTTCAGAAGCTCACTGACTACTTACAGTGGTGTATGGCAACAATCCACCAGCACAAACCCAATGTTGCAAGTTATCACAACTATTTAGAGATGAGTGGCAGCCAGGAGAGCTCCCAGCAGAAGGGAGGAGGTAAGAGAAGGTTCTACAATGAGAAGGAAAACACAGAGTGGAACAGAAAAGGAAAACATAAACTTATCCCAGTCTGTTTTTTTCCTCTGCTTTGACTGTTACCTCTTCCTTCTAAAAATGCAGCAGGCTGTCAGAGACTCATAGCTTACAGGATCTGATGGAACTGAGGGATATCTGTGTAAGTCACCAGGCACCAGGGTATGAGCACACAAGCTGCTGAGGACCAACAAGCTCTGCTTCCCTGCTTGATCCCAGCTTGAATCCCATGGCAGGATTCTATCACAGGGAAGGATGTACTGTTTGGGAGCTTGTTCCTCATTTAAATGGATGAGACAGTTCCACCGTAACCTAAAGACCCACCAAAACATTTTAGGAGTCCTTCTCCATTCAGCTCTTGCTATCACTGAGTCAAACAACCCACCACAGGAGTGAACTGGAGAAGGAGTGAAGCTGATGGCAGTGGCTCTGGCCAGCAGCCAGGGAGATGGGTTCTCTGTCTCACCTTACCAATTTTCTGCTGTTATTGCAGGACTCTCTACATCACACACGCCTTGTGCTCCACCAGTTGTACCTTGGCAACACAGAATTCACACCCTTTTTAAAGGTCAGCCTGTATAATCCTGCAGCTGCGCAGCTGTAACTGTAATGGTGCACAGAAGGTCCACAGTGTTCTCCAAAGAGAGTAAATAGCAGCCAAAACTAAATATTTCAGAGTTCAAAATAAATTATCTTCTTCCATACTCACTGGGCTACAGTTCAGTGAAGTCTTTTTCAACTTGAATTTAATACAAGACTCTGCAGTGGCTTTTTCAGCACATCTTGAAAGCACCCGGGTACTTGCCAGAGTAGTCTGCTCCCATGCATTCCCTGTGTAATAATTCCTTTCTAGCACAGATCACCCCATAAATGTATTTTTCAGTGCTACAAGGCAAGATTCTGATCTCAGTCACGCTGCTGTAAATCTGTTATAATTCCACAATCTAGCCTTTAGCATTTTTAATTTCTAAGAATGCCACTGGGGTATATTTACTTCCTATTTTCTACAGCCTGTTAGGTGAGAATTATAGTCATGTTGTCCAAAGCACACTCTAATCTTATATGCATCCATTAGTGGCTTAAGAAAAAATAATCAGACTGTCCAATCAGGCTAACAGATAACACACAAGCCATCATTTACCTGTTATCCCTTTCTGCAATATTGTGATTTCCACTTGGCCCCAGGGTAATACACTATCGGTATTAGCAATTTTCCTTGTAAATTAATCAGAACCACCTAGCAAATAATTACAAACTTCTCTTCCAAATCTATTATCTTCAAGTTTAAATGTGGGCAGATGGTAGGCCTTAGGGCATGTTTTATTCCAGGTATGGAATTAATTGATGATTTCTCACATTATAAACAGAGAACTTCAAAATATTGTTGAACCTCTAATTTTTTTCCCTCTCATCCTATTAATGTTCATCCTAGGTAAATGTCTGGCAGCAATGAAATGTGCATTTTAAATACTTGGCGAATTTTGATTCAGGTGTGAGAATCACAAGGTTCCTTCTCACCAGCACACTGATATTCAGAGCTTCTCTGTAACACTCATCCACTGATGGGTAAAAATTAATTTATTCCTCAGGCTGCCTGCCCTTGAGTGGAGTTGGACACTTTTCTAAATAGGACTTTGACATGCACAGTAGTTTCAGAATATAAATAGTCTAAGACATTTGGGTTTGAAAATCAATTCTTCCTTCAAATTGATACCCTAGAGCTGAAAACTGATTACCTATTAATTAATTAAGATTTCAATGAGCACAGGATCTTTGGAAGCCCGGGCAAGGGGGAGGGGAGCTCGTGGAATATCTGATCCAACACAAACATGGAATATCTGACCTTTATGATTTAGGAGGCCTCTTCTCATTAAGCCAACAAACTGAGATACCACCACCCTTAAAACCAGCATGTAAAGAGAGGTTCATGCAAAGGGCTTTCCTTTCCTGTTTGACAGGTCCTGAGTCTCAAGCCTAGACACCCAGGGACCTGGGAGTCTCCACTCAATTTGAACACCCACCTATTACAGAGTTCTACAATTACCAAGGTTTGCCTCAAAGGCAATAATGTTGTTCTGCATCATTTAAAGCCACCAGATCAACTAAAACAGTTTTGTAATTAAGAATGGTTCATGCTCAATACCTTTCCCTCAAAACAGTGTGGTACTTGCTATTCTTTACTACTCATAAAATGGAGATATTAAAAAAAACAAAACTACTGTCTATTGCCTGGACTTTGAGCATCAGTGCTATTGTCAGCTTAGAGATACCTGCTGTATCCTAAATAAAATGAATGTGAGCAGATCACAGGCAGCCAGGAGCCGGTATGGACACAGAAATACTTTATTTTTAAACGCTATTATTATTTGTCTTACTCTGTGCAGAGATGTAAGAAATAAATAAATACCTCTTTATAAATCACAGCCACACAACAAAGCACTGAGAGTTGAATTCATTGCTTCCTTCCTTTATTATTTTTCTTTATGACTTCCTCATTTGGAACTTCTCCTATTTCATCACTGACATGAATAAAAACGATCTTATGCAATCATACATCACACTTCCCTCTCTTTCCTGGAAGGAGGGGGAGAAAACTGGCTCAAAACAACCAAAACGATCAGACAGAATTTCCCAGTTGAGACAAGTGACAAACGTGTAGCCAGCACAGTGTCCCCCCTCACTATCATCTCCCTACAACAGCCTATCAGCTCTGCACATGGGAATCCTAAACTCCTACTACAGCCAAGGACAAACCCAGCAAAACAGCTATTGGAGAGTATTTGTTCTTAGATGTTTTCAAGACCAATGTCAGTATTAATAAAAAGCCTGGTTAATAGAGATGGTGTGAATGCAAACCTTTGGTTCTGGCTTTTCACTTGAGAAATGCCTGTTCTTTGTCAGCAATTCATGATTGGCAAAACAAAATCAGAACAACTAACTGGGCAAAAGACAAAAAGACAAACAGCTTTTAATAATGTAGAAAGTTGATCACAGTGCATTCCCAAGACTGAGATCCAGTGCCTCGTATCCAGCAAACAAACCACCATGGCTGCAGTAACAGAAGATGCCTGATGCACAAGGAACATGATTAATTTTAAACAAGTAACTTCACTGACAAAAGCTCTCAGGAGCCTTCTCTCAACGAGTCACGTCAGAACACCCAACCTTTTCCTCACGCCTGTCTACAACTCGAGATGCTTTGAGAGAAGCCCTAATTTCAGAGTAGGAAGCTTATCTTGAAGTATCTTGAGCTGTAGGTGAGAGGGAGGGTGGGTGTGGCATTCAAAATTGCTCCTGGTAGCCAAAACAAGAAGCTTTCCTTGCAATCAGGAGGTGCTGGGCCCAATGGGAAGGGTGCTACAGAAACATGTTATGCTGCTCAAAGCAACAGCCTGAAGCTGCACGACCAGACAGATCTCCCAGTGAGAGTGGTGAAAGATCCTGTGATGGCAAATAACTGCTTACCACACTGACTGTGTATCCTGAGGGGATGAGGAAGGATGCCTAAAGAACTAGAGTTTAAGAAGCAGGCAAGCAAGAAGATCAGGGTTTCTATAGACCAAATTCAACTTCCCTGAACAGGAAAAAATTGATTTTGTTTATTTATGTAACAAAGCTTCCACTGTCCCTCCTGTCCTCTTCATTGATCATAACTGTTTAGGTAATGCTTGGATTGGGAAAGACAGGTATAACCAGAAACCATGAACTGCAATCTCTCAGCAACACATTAGGCTCTTTGAAGAAAAACAGGAACATTTAATAATTCCTTTTTAAATTAAAAAGAACGATGGATGCAACTTAATTCCATAATTAAAGGGTTAATTATATGCATGATAAAAATAAGCTTTATGTTTTACTGTGCACACCCAATCCCTATAATCTGGTCATAAATAAAAGGGCTGGTGATAAGGAAAGCTGCAGGCAGGAGAGCAACTCACCATCTTTAATGGGCAGTTATATGACATGCTGCTAGTACATTGGCAGTAAATCAGCAGAAACATCTTTTATAGAGTTCTAGTTTTTATGATGTCATTAACTTTCCTCCTTATACTTAAGGGATAATGAAATAAAGTCATGAGGAGGGATCAAAGGATGAGCCCGAACTGTGTAGTTTGAAACAGCCACAGGGGAATGAATTTTGCCCACGCTTTCCTGCAGACATTTTGAGGGCAGAGAGGAGTGAAGAGCAGAGGAGGCAAGACAGACCACAAAACTTTTGGCAAACCCTGAATATCACACATATTAATGAGCTGTTTTATGAGAAGAGTTCTTTAAGCAATATTCCTGTGGCTTCAAAACAGTGCAATTTAGCAATAATTTAAACACACGAGGTGGGATCCACACCATGTCGAAAGAAATGGCAAGGCAGGCTGAAACATTAGCACACCCATGTTGCAAAGATCACAGGCACAACAACATTGTCTCAGCCTCTTGTGTAACCAGCAACGCTGACCATGTGCCATTAGCAGCACCCAACCAGTGCACACCAGTAAACTAAGGCAGTAATACTGGGAAGTTGTGACAGTTCTGAACCATTTAGGTCAAGTCAGGCATCAATCTAACACAAATGGAAAAAAATGTTGCCAGCGGATCTGTACGTAATTAAAAAAATTAAAGTAAACCTCCCCTTGCCCAGAAGTGGTCACTGTGATTAAAATCCTTCCATAGGGCACCTATCAGACAAGCCTTAAAAAGCAGGATGAAGGTTTAGCTGATAAAATGACATCCAAATCTAAAAATCGGTAGGCAGAACAACTTCTTGACTTCCTGATCATTCCTTATTCTCATTTATACACATAAAAGAGGAAATTTCGTGTCTTCCCTTGAAGATACCCAGTCCTGGCTGGTTCTTAACACACAAATTACATGTAGCCCAGGTCTCCTCCTCCTCCTTACAGCCCAACGTTTTCTTTCACTTGCTTTGCATAACTCCGTTTAGTGGATTTTGCCAAGGAAATGAAGATGGAGCAGTTAATTAGCCCATCTTAGGGATCTGCACGAGCACGTGGGAAGCTCTGGGTCAGCGCATCTGTCTGCAAACACAGCGGTCAATTAGCACGAAGAACATTTATCAACAAGTGCTGTTACACTTTCCACAAGCAACCTTCCAGCAAACTCCCAGCCACGCTGTACGGCAGGGCTCAGAGGTGTTAGTTAAGATTCTGGAGGCTGCTCTCCCCAAGCACTGACTCCACTCATCTTCCCATTCAAATTGAAGCTGTCTCTTGTCTGATGTATGCACGCAGTGGGGCGATGGAAGAGTAACCCATCCTGGCTGCCATGGAATAATAATGGCTGTGTCAATGTGCCTGTCCATCTCCTGCCTGAGCATCTCTCACGTGCTCCCCATCTTCCTCACAACTGCAGCTGCAATGGAAGCTCAACCCTGACAGGGCAGAGTTAAGAGATGAAGGGAAGCTTCTCTCTGGTGTTATTAACAGGAAGGGGAGGGAATGGAGGAGCTAATTGTGCACACTGCAACTCCTCCTGAAAATAGGAAACTGAGTTATCTCAGTGTTTCTTATAAGGCTTTATGCATTCAAACTTCTCTAAATGAGGAACTACACCATGCATTACACATCGCCATAGAGATGATTGTATACCATTACCCAAAATTGAACTGAGTCTGTTCAACCTACCCTGCACTCCAATTTGTCACAGAAACAGTTTCCCTGGCCCATTCATGTAATGAATGTGGATATGAAGTTAATGCCAAGGAAGATAAGCACCCTCAGGGTTATTTAAGCCTACCCTTCTCTGTCATTCCCTGCAATATTTCTTAGGCAGCATTATATAGGAGGGGTTTTTTTTAAAGAAGCAGAAGTGGAAACAGGGTAGTGGCACGTCATTCAGATCTGATGCCAGCATTTAGTGACCTTGCTGGGTGGAAACTATTTTACTGTTTTTTTACTATTTTAAAATCCAACAGCATCAATCTTAAAATCTGTTTTGTTTTTAGAGAAGATACTGAAGGACATAGCACACAAGCATACTTTGTCAGGCCAATATCTCTCCTGTTTCTACAGAAAACTTCTCAGATTCTTCATATAAATCACATTCATCAAGTGAAGTGTGAAATGCAGACCAGGTTCTACAAAGCAACAAGTCATATTTCAGAAGCTCTGTGCTTTGTCAGGGCACTCCAGATGAAATCCTGTCCGGGTAAAAGGAAAGGCTCAGCTCCCATGAATACCATTCAGGTGAGAATTTAACTCTTTTAATTGTCCCTTTTAGTTTCAACACAGCCATACAAGCAGTAAGGCAAAGTAAAGCCCAGGAAAGTGACTGCAGCAGACTCAGAGAAGAATCACTGTTCAGCCAGCCCTTCCAGCCGTTGTTGAAGTCCAACCAATCATTACATCCAACCCAGAGATGATGCCTACACTGCAAAATTTCGCAGGATTCTCCATCAAGGAAGCAGCAGCAGTGCCTGTGTGCTGGATCAAGCCTATACTTGGAAGACAGCAGCAGGATGGAGGTGCCTTGAGATGCAAGGCTTGTAAGCTGGGAGGTTAAAAGCAGCATTAGAGAATTAGGTGTCCAATTCCCACTGAGAACTACTGGTAATTAGTATCTACAATAATACAAAGACCCATGCAATTAGTATGCAAAGAAGCTTGTGCAGAGGGCAGGCAGGCTGAGATTTAATTTTTAGGGTTTCCACAGCAATTTTATTTGTGACCTAACACTTGATTTTTACCTTCAATATTCCTCTATATCCCACCTACTGTATCCTTACTGCACGAGCCAGCAAGATTACAAAACAGGGCTTATCTACAAAGAGCGTTTTCCCAGCTATGGAGCCTGTGATGTCCCTCAATTTAAATTGCAATGGTTTCTTCTTTGAAGGATTGCTAAGTGGCAAGAACAAAACCTATGACTGTCAGGCTCTAAGCATCACAATTTCTTACGGCTTTACAGCAGAACATTAGGACAGGATGAAGAATTAGCTGTGTCAAGGAGAAAATTTGCTACTGTCAAATTTGTTTAGTTATTCAGAGTTACAAATATGATTTGCAGCTACCAAAAAATCAACTAGGCTGTATTAAAAGTGTAATTTGATACCCGGCTATAGATCTCTTTAATAAAGGTGTGGTGGAAATGATGTTATCCATATATAAAGATTAATCTCTATTTAAATATATATAAATTCAGGAAGCTGAACGATGCCAAAGCTGAAAGGCGTCTTCTAAAGTGCGAAGGTGCTTTGTTACTCCTGGTAAATGCTAATTCTTTTTGCTGCCACTTGGTTGTACTTTACATTTAACCACACAGTCCTATTTATTATTCTCACCCTGAACTTTCACGGCATCCCTTTCATCAGTTAAATTCCCCCTTTCGAAACAAACATCTATTTGAACAAAAACAGTCTTTGGGGGAAAAAAAGAAAAAAAAAAGAAAAAAAAAGAAAAAAATAAAAGAATCAAAGCATTTTTAGTGAAATGAAGTTTTCTGGACTGAATTACCCAGCCTACACCATAGCATGCTCAGCCAGTGGAAATTATTTAGGAACAAGCGAGGGATGGGGCCAAAGGCCCGAGGCCTTTATCTGGGCGGATGATTGATGTGCTGCGGGCCCCGCTGTGGCGAACAGCGATTTTTATCTGTTGCCAGCAGCAACAGGCCCGGGGCGCAGCGTGAGGCCCGCGGCCGGCGGGGCGCGGCAGCGGCCCGCACACAGGGACACACAAACGGCCTTTTCAGCCGGACAGGTCTCGTGGGGGGCTCTGACATAAAGGGCCCTTTGGAAAGGCTGGAATTGTCAGCCCTTTGATGGCCGCATGCTGGGCCATTAGCTTCTGTTACTAATTTGCGGTGCATGTGAGAGGGCAGAGCGGCGGGAACACCTGCGAGCGGCTCGGGCGCATTGTGGGACGGGTTTTGTCAGGAGAGACGAGGAATAAAGGACGAGGCATAACCCTTCCCTCTAAAGGGCAGATGACACAGGCTATTATCGTTTCCAGCCATCAAAAGGAGGGCTCTGAAGTAACATCAAGCCGTCTAACTCAAACCTGGAAAGGCAAAGGAACTAGGGAAATTCAGAGTTAATAAGGGGCCAGCTGTAACACAATGTGCCAGGCTTCTGCAGGAACTTTTTGGGGAGAGGCACCCTTGCACACCAGGATACTGAAGAACAACACACAGAATTCAAGGATAAACCATCATCTGTGGTTGTATCAATTCTGAAAGTCCACATCTCCTCGAGCTCCTGTGTGCCAAACATATGAGGGGGGAAATAGAAGTGGAGATGGGGCTGCTCACGGCAGATGCCAGCCCTGGCCAGAAGTGGAAGAAATGCCATTCTGGGGTAACTTCTACACCCACGGATTCCTGTGCTCTGAACACAACGTGACATTTTTCCACCAGCAATCCCATAGAGCATCAAAGCTTCCACACAACTGGGCCAGTAAACACACCCAGAAGGTCTCCCTGCCCCACGCATGAGCTAAACTGAGGCACAGCAAACAGCACGCCCCAGATCCCAGAGCAAGATTACAGGAGCACTGGGAATACAGCACAGACCTCCTGTCTCCTCCTCCTGGCTTTGAACACAAAACCTCGCTTCCTTTGTTGGTTAATATTCAGGATGCAGAAATTATAGCCATTCAAGGCCGAAACTTTAAAGATTAATATAAAAGCAACTTTTGTATTAGATTTGTGCAAGCAACCAGAAAAGTACATATTGTAAAATAATCCACAAGTCGTACTACTGTGGGCCACTGCAGTGACTAATGAACATGTTAACTTTCAGGCTGAGTTTTGCTGGAATGCAATTTTTCCCACCAAATTATAAAGTCTACTTGAGTAAAAGAATAATTTACAACTCTCACAGCACCATGGTGTCACAAAAATACCACTCCAGCAAAATTAAATAGGCGTCAGAAAGCACCACAATATCCAAACAAATCCAACCCTAACTCCAGTCAGAAGGAAGAAAGTCCACTGCGGTAGACATAGCTGCACTGATGCTGGAGACATTTTTATTGAACAAAATTTCTGTAAAACATAGTTTGCACAGCCTGTATTCACGGTACAGCAGAGCCAGGAGCCAGAAACAGGGCCCCACTGCATTAAGCTACTGGTTTTCAGCCCTGGGACATGAGACCTCCAGCTTTGCTGAGTACTTCTTAAATGAGCTGTAAAAAGGTAGCTAAGAAAAGCAAGCCTGTGGTCAAGATGGCTTTGCATTCAAAATATAGGGCTCTGCGACTTTAGTGGTGTTTTTCTTAGGTTGTTTGCAAATTGGAAGAGGTTGAAAACCACCAGCAAGACTCCAAGTGAGGTAGGAGAGAAACCTACCATTATAAGAGAAATTTGGGTAAAATGGCAACAGACTTCAACCAAACTGAAACCCAAATAAGTATTAAAAACACATTACTAGGAGTCTGGAATCAGAAAATGCCATCAACAAGGCTCCAGGAAGTTCTGATTCTGCCTCCTCACAATGCAACTTTAATTGCTAGTCTTTCCTACCTGTGCTTCCAGCTTCACAGCAATTGAACACATTTAAATGTCTGAAAACCTCAAATCATGAGATCTTGATCAAACCATTGTAAACTTATTTTCAATGACATGTTTGCCTTAAGTTTCACAACCACTGATTAGAATTCATTCCTTTTAAAGCAAATTCTGACAAAATCAATCAACATGAGAAGGTACTGGTGAGTGAAAAACACCACTGAGTAAAGCCCCAAGTCACAGCCACTCCGTGCTCCTGCTACAGCTGATAAAGACCCACTCCCTTCTCCAGATTGCATTTTCTTGGGATTCCTGCAACTTTCTACTGCTGTCATTGACAGAGATGAAAATCCTACTGTTCTTGCACTCATTGTCCAAGGCCAGTGAGGTGAAGAGCTACCTGAACAGAATACCCACAAGGATGTTTGCTCAAGGCAGACAGACCAGAGATAAGGTTTTGGTCAGATCAGGTGTAAACCATCTGTGATGTGAAGCAGAAACTAGTCCTACTGAGGATCTTTCTTTCACACTCCATTTCTCAAGTAAAACAAAGAAGAAAACCTCTAAAATCCCTTTCCTTGTCCCCCCAAACCTCCAGATAAACCAGTTGGTAGAGCCAAATGTGCTGTTCAGAGGCTGAACCATTCACACACCTCATAGATAATGATTATCCTGTCGGCCCCACACCTCAGAGCTGGCAGGCAGCCCCCAAAGCAGCTTTGATTCTGCACGTCTTCACATTACTCAGTCCCTCCACACAACCATCTTCTGCTCACTTTCCCCGGCTGTCCAGTATAGCATTGTAGAAAATTAATGTGAAACTGCCCTTCTAATTTTTCTCTCTCTTTGCAGAACCTGCCCTCCTCTTTGATCTCCCTGTGAGCCTGTTTTGATGGGTGACCCAACCACCTGAACAGAAACTTTGAAGTGCAAGTCACTGAGGCAGCGTCTCAGAGCACTTTGGGTCAACAAGATGGGCACCATGCTGACACTCTAGTTAAAAACACACCAAACTCCTCCTTTTTAAACACTAGATTAATCTAAAGTTCATTTGCATTGCTCTTCATGCATATTTGAACACATCCTCTTCATTTAAACTGCATTGCCTCAAACAACTTCCATTATTTTTCTCATTCAATGCTGCAGTAGTACTGGAAACTTCTGAGGAACTGATTTCCTTTACATTTGCAAAAGTGTTCAAATTTCATTATTCAGTTCCAAAAACTAACTATCACATCGATTCTGCCAACCCAAGAGCTCATTGGCCATTATCCAACTGAAGAACTCAACAGAAACACTTCCTAAAATCCCTGAGCTGGGTTGCTGCTTCCCCCCTTGCCCAAGATGATTTAAAACCCCCTGAGGTGAGGGATGAAGTGGGGCCTGACAGGCCACTGCCTGCACTTGTGCTCTCTGCACCAACCAGGTGCAGCCCATCAGTGCTGCAGAGGGTACGTGTCAGCTTGTGCTAACATCCTTCAGATAAAACCATTATCTTTACATCATTCATTGGCCTTTATACAAATAAAGTCACTGAACTAAAACACTGCTGCAGAATCGATTTCTTTTGGTGTTGATAATGAAGGCTTTGGCTTTTATTTCCCACATAAATGCGTACTTTTTTTTCCAGGGAGGAAGGAAAAAAAGGAAGGAAAGGAAGAAAAAAAGGAAGGGCCTTCCTTCTCAGTAACTATTGTAATTTCCTTGAAATATCAATCAATTCTTACCCTCCTTTCTCACATGGGATCAAATATATGTCTCTGTGAGAACAACCCATTTAATTCCCTCCCTGTAAATGCTCTAAATAGGATCCATATTTAAATAGGATTCATATGATGAAGCTGATTCTAGCATGATGGAAGAAGTTCTGCTTGTTAAGAAAAATATTTGAAGAGTGATGTACTGTGAGAAGTACCATTGTTTGTGAGTTCTGAAATGCAAATATGCAAATACGGACACAATATTTTTTTAAAATAAACAAAGTCTTAAATAGCTGCCCAAAAATAATGCAGCCAAGCTGGAGAAATAGATGTAGATATAAAAGTCATAATTATCCAGCAGTAGGACTAATCCAAAGAGATTAGTTGGAAATGGAAAAAGAACGAAAACAAGGGAAGTGATAAACACATGAGACGCAGCATTTGGTTTCGAAGTGGGCCAGGTGGCTTCCTTGGCACTCTGGCAGCAGGGAATTCTTCAGACTCTCAGCACATTCCGAAGGCAGAGAAGCTGCCTGCCCCAGCTCCAGCCCATTGGGTGGGCACAGCTTCAGGGATCACTCTCCCTGTCCTTTAAAAGGAGCTGGATTGGAATGCAACCACAGAGACCTTCATACTACCCTGCTGCAAATCTGGGCAATTACTCATGCCACTCCAGGCTGCAAATTAATCTGAATTAGGTGTCTGATACTCTAGTTCTAGTCACCACACAATCTCCCAGCGGGGAGTACTTGGAGAGAGCCACCAGGGCACAAGGGAAATGCCAAGGAGCATTTGGTTCTGCAGCTTCACAGAGTCCTGAGTGACTTCACCAGAGCTGGTGACGCCTGGTCCTGTCTAATGCCAGTGCTCTGCCCTCTGAGATTCAGCCTATGCTCCACCCCATCGCATCCCTTGGAACACACTCTGGGGGCAATTTTGGATATGGTCAGGCCCTGTTGGTTCCAGCCTACATGAACAGGCAAGGACACTGACCTGATATTATCCAAGACAGAGGGCTGGGAAGAAGAGAAAAAAAGGAGGAAAGAAAAATACCCCAAAAGTTCAGTTTGTGGGCAATGTTTCAAGAATGAAATCTTCCCAGCTAGTCCCTTCAGGTGGTCTCCATCCCCCAGCCTTCAAACAGACATGTTCTGCTGCAGCAACGAGCTTCACAAGCCTGATGTTCTAGGAAGGGCAGTGGTTTAGCCACCTGCACAGTGTTCTGCACAACAATCAGTAGGAGGTTCATTGCTACACATCAAAGATGTGGTCTGGCTGTGGATAATTTTTCATAGAACTCTTAAAAGTGATGAGTTAAAAGCATTTATCAGAAAAACCAATGTAACAACAACAAAGCCTGCAAAAAATAAAACACAAGAAACCAACCACACAGGCACACACACAAGCTTCCAGACATTTAATTACAAAATAAATGCATATGACAGACATCAACAAGCCTACAGGAAGATTCCTGCTTCAGTATTCAATGCAGCCTCAATAAATATTTCAAGGTTTCAAATGGATGCTTTGCAATAGCACAGTTTCCATTTGCACAAGTGCCAGAAGGAAGAATTCAAAACAGGCTTAAAGCAAAACCAGAGTATTTTCCTGTAAAACTTTAATTGGGAAACTGACACTATATAATCTGTACATCATTGCCTTCGAGCTGTTGTTAAAAAATTAAAGCTGTATCAAAAGAACTGCTTTGTTAAATTAACACGTTATGCATACCAGACATAATCTGCAGCAGCAAAGGAAATAGCTTTGAGTCCAAAATGCACTGATTGCTGTGGTTGTCGTTGACAGAGGCTGAGCCAAACAACGTCAGCAGACTAAAGCATCTCTCATGCCTCCTGTACGGACACATGCCCTTACAAACACCCAGCCTTGATTTCAAAACCTGGAGAAAAGCAGCAGATGAGCAGGATTTCATCATGGTGAATTGTCACAGCTACAAATCACACATCACACTGTGTGGATTCAGTGTGCAGTTTTGAGATGTGCAGGTGTGGGGTGAGGCTGTGCTGTCAGAGCCCAGCTGCCAAGCCCACCTTTGCTTTTACACCAAGACCAGCAGTGAGGAAGGGGCTGGAGTGCCCAGGGCTGGTGTGATGGGCATGAGGGCTCTGAACCAGCCATGGGGGTCTCACTCCCATGGAAAAAGACACCCCAGCCACTTGCTCCAGCAGGAGGCAATGCCTTTCCCATGCTTGCTCAGCAGCATCTGCAGGAGCCCAGGCAGTACCAGGACAGACACCTGCAGCGTGGGGAGCTGGGCTGTGGCCTGGGACAGAAGCTGAGAGGCTTGGTTTGAGGGGATGGATGGTCAGACAGGGACATGAGACAAGCAGCACAGAGCTCCTTATACTCTAGGCACAAGACAAAAAAATTAAGTGGATCTTCCAAATTACCTTACCTATTTTAGTAAATACCCAGTAAAACACTCTCCCATCTACACACCTCAAGACAAGACCTGAGTACTACTACCCCATTTTAAGGCCAGAGATACTCAGGCACTGAGGCTCAGAGGAACCTGCCCAAGGCCTCTCTGAAAGTACATTTAAAACCTCATTTACTTAAGGCTTCTCTCTGAAGTCCATTCTGATGCTGAAGTCTGCTCAGCAAATACATGCCAAAAACAAACCGAGTGTCCTAAGTTGTCCTCAGGGTATGACCACCTCCTGTGTTTAACCTCTGCAAGCCCTTGTCACAGTCACCATCAGTTTGGCTTCAGATCAATCCAAGCTCATCAAACAGGCTACACTTGAAAAAGTGATTCATCACTTTGCATGCCCAAACTCCTGACAACATGACAGACTCAAGGAGGCCAAGTTTTCTAAAAATATGGAGCACATTTGCTCAGAAAAGCCCAGTTCTCTCATATGTTTCAAGTTGTTCACCTCTGAATCTGAAGTGCCAAAGTAATTTTGGAAGATCTGAATGATAATGTTTCCTCAGTAAGAATTCACAGCTTTGCTCTGTACTTTGTTCTGTGCACCACGAGTCTGAGGCAGTGCTGTGGTCCGCAGTGGTGAAGGCGGGTTAACAGTTTTGAGGCTTTCAAGATAAGCAAAATTTCCCTTGACGTTGTAAACTCTTCAGGTGGTTAGAGACAAGTTTCTGCTTTTTTGATGTCTTCTCAGAAAAGAGCTCACATAATTTTATCAGTCTCTGGGGTGACCATCAGATAACCAAGCTATTCCTGCCGGAACCACTCAATGCATCTCCCCCTTCCTGTCACTGGCAATCCACAAGACGACCAGGGGATTCGAGCTAACCGCAGGGCTCACAACTTAACTGATTAAGTAGGTGGGAACTGATGCCAGCTCAGCTCAAAGTGTCTGTCTCTGCTAACCAGAAGCCAGCCACAAGCTGTGGAGGGGAATGACCACAGATAACACACTGATACTGAAACCGTTTGGTGAAGCTGCAGCTTCCTGTTCGAGTGCTCTCGCAATCTCTTCAAAATGAATCTTCAGCAGGAAACTGGCTGCAGTTAAATAGGCTGTTTGGGTCATCGTGTGGCGTCTATTGCTGCCTCTTGTTTTCAAGGGACCATTTGTTATTCTCTCCTGCCCTCTTCCCCAGCTCTCTAGAAATGAACTGAATTAGGGCTCCTCGGAGAATTAGTCTTTAGAGGAAAAGAAAGATACTCGGGCAAAGTCTGTGAGCACCCTGCACCCATCACAGCTTGATGCCTGCCAGTTACACAGTACTCTGTGGCCTCAGGCATCTCCACTGTGACATCCTAATCTTTGTGACTACAGCTCGTTTTCTCTTAAACCAGGATGCTATTAAGCAGCTTTGGAAGAGACATGAATACATGGGGTCAGTGTGTTGGTTTGATCTAACTTTGGTCACGAGCCTTATAACCGAGCTTGTGTCAACACCTGCTTGTATTTTGCTATGAGGAATGCTTACAGAGAAAGCCTTTTAGACAAGTGATTTCTGAGACCAAATTTTGAATCTTTGGTTCATTGCAAGTATCTAAGTTTAGCTTCTCAGCTGTTCAGTGCTGCTGCTGCCCTGCAGGTGATGGCAGAATTTCATCAATCCAGTAAAACACATATATGCTTACCCACCTTAAATACAACAATTTTTTCCTTTGGTGATTACCAACTGGCGTGAGAATGCTGCTGCACAAGTTCAAAGCACATACTACACAGTCTGAACCATCCCTCACCTACAGCACTCTAATTGCTACAGGATGTCCAAAAATTATCCTGCTTTGATTAGCTGATTTCAAGGGCTGCATGAACCATTTCAACCCTGTGTCCAGAAAACCCAAGAACCACACTAAATAGCTTCTTAATCAACTCCAAAATTTCTTATTGTTTACAGATAACAAAGTACCAGTCTAAAAAAATGAATGGAGGTTTTCAAGTACCTAGCAGTCACATGTAACATCTTCCCAAAAACTGCCAGTGTCCTGAGACTTTCTGGTGAACACATGTGGTGAATTAATCAGACCAGAAAATTCCACAGGATACTACAGACCTAGGCTGCAAGTGTTCAGGCACACCAAGTCTTATCCATCATATAGCACAGAGATGAAATGCAGACAGTAAAGGTATGAATCAGGCTACATTCCTGTAGAAACCACTGCAGCCATGTCCACAGTGATGTAACTGTATGCCAATTTTCCATAATTCTGGTTGCAAACCTCTGAATATTCACAACCAGAAGCATGGCATCTGGAAAGTATCTATAAATAAAGCAGTTAGTTCCATCAAAATCTGGATGTGATACCTCTTCAGTGTGTAACTCAACAGCACTGTGTAAGTGCCTGCTGGATTTTTTATTATATTTTTGTGACACATACTAACTCCATAATCAAAAGCAATTTTGAGCACAAAATTGACCTCAAGGTCACAAGACTCTGTGGTACACTGTTCCTTTTCATTGGAAAGACATTGTACAGCCAGGACGTCAGCACATCCACACCGGATGGGCCACGGGGCTAATTGAAAAGCAGCTTTGGTGGTTGTATCTGTTCCTAGAGCAGGTTAGTAAACCAAACTTTATAACAAGTAATGAAACTGAAAGTGCTACAGAAGCAGACAATTCCCACAAAAACAAAGCAGAGCTCAGAGTGATGAACAATTGTTTTACTTCAACCTCAATGCCTTTGAGTTTTTGACCTGTGATGAGCTAAGAAGAGAGAGAACAGCTACAATCACCTGAAAACTGTGCTGAAACACAAGGTATTCTGAACCAGAACTTGAAAATTTCTCCATGAAACTTAGTATCATTGATCAAAGGGCTTTGAAACAACTTTTGGATACAGCAGTGGTTGAATTTCAGAATTACACCATTGCCTCCCTAAAGGAATTTAATAAAACAAAGAAACAGAGAACAAGCAGAGAGTATTTGGCCTTACCACTTGCCAAATGGTATTGCAAAGACCTCCCACCCAGATGTGATTCTTGTCTCACACCCAAGTTACAATGGATTCAATGACATTCCTGCCCTTGCCCTGCATTCCCTGACTTTCTAGAACCACAGTTGATCCTTTTACATCCTATAGGAAGTCTCTTACAGTTTCATTTATGCATTTGCTATAAAAAGGAGAAAGGACACCTTTCTAAAATGTGACCAGCAGGTCACGGTGACTGGGGCTGGTGTTGACCACGAATAGCTGTGATGCTGAAATGCTGAGGCAGCAGGAAGTGAAAACACTGACCCTGTGTAGAAAACATCTCACTGACCAGGGTTTCCATCTGAATGCTCCTCTTCCAGCAATGTAAGCACTGCAGACCAGAAAGCTGCTCTTCAGCAACTCCTCTACTGTTGCAGCAGGAGCAGAACAGTTCCTGTAAAGGCAGCCCAGGACCCCAGGCTCCTGCTTGAGCCACCTGCACAGGGACACCAGCATGGAGCTCCCTCTGTTCTCTCACCCCACAGAGAATGGAGGAGAGCTGCCTTTCCACAGCAGAGGAACCACATGGCCCAGTATATTCACATTTTAGCAGCCAGCTCGATTGCATCCAGGCTGAAACACGAAGTGAGGAAAGAAACCTCAGCCTACAGCAGATTTCCACCCATTTGCAGCTTTCACAGCAGAGCCCCCACACCTTCAGCATGTTATCAAAAGTTTTCTTTGGTGTGAGAGCTGACTTAGGGTTGCATCTGTTGTTTTGCTAAATTAAAGTTGCATTTTTGTCTTCTGTTAGGACAGGAAAAAACTCTCTCGCCTATAACAACAAATCTCAATTTTAAAAAAAAGGTGACAAGGAAGAAATACAAGTGATGAAATTGAGTAAAACCCACCAACCTACAGGAACCCTTCCCTACATTCTGGATGTGCAGTGACTAGCTTCACCATCACCCAAAGAACTTACCCTTTCTAGACTATTTTATTTCAGTACAGTTTAACATAGGGAAAATCATTTTGGGACTAATAAACAATCACGGTATTCCACTGAGCTGCACAATTAAATATTTATGATGCTTCAAGATGACAGGCAGTGTTCTCTAATGCCAATAACACCCACAAAGTTGATGCAATAGATCCATTTTCCTTGATCTCTCTTGTTCACCAGCTATCAAGGCCAACAAAACATGTTCATCTTTTATTTCTACAACTGAATTCTGCAGTGGTGGTGTTATTTCCTCTGCTGCTCCCCTTACACGCCGTGGTTTTGGGTGCAGTTTCTGCAAGGGCACAGTGAAATATGAGACAAAACAAGAGAGTGTGAACCCCTTTTCCACTCACCCCCATGAGTTTCCTCTGAGGGACCTACCACAGCACCCAGCACAGCAAGCACCAGTGCATGGGCAGCCCTCAGAAATGGACTGTTTTAACCCTCTCTGTAATTATAAAACATCAGAACTCCCCATTCTCACTGCACAAGGCTATCAGAGAATTGAACAAAAATCAAAAGCAATTCCCCAAAAGGCCCCACACTTAACCCCTGCTCACTGTAGTAGTTAGGTAAGGAGCCCTGATTCTAATCAGCTGTCTGCTTTAATCATCTTTTTGTTGGCTTTGGTAAAGGGAAAGAAAAGATAGTTAAAACAAGGCAATGGATTCTAAGGAAAGAGAGTCATGAGAGCAAACAACATAGCTGTGAAAATAGCTGAGACAGACAAGCAAATACCCTGCCCTGCTACACAAACAAAGCTACAGCACGTACATGACACAACTGGTTCAGGACAGTCTTAATCAAAAAGGTCCAGAAATAAAGACCAGATATTCTCAAAATCCTCTGCCTTTCCTCTTCAGCAGGATGTAATCCTTTCCAGGCTGGTGAATTCAAGATGGATTTAGGACAACTTTTCATTTTAGCGTGCAAGGCCAGTGACAGCGGGGTTATCCCAGCCCAAAAGCCAAGGAGCACTGGGAATTTCGGGGGATGCGTCTGTTTAACAATAGCCTCTTTCTAGTCAGATTAGAGGTCTGCTCCCCCCCACTGCCCCGAGCCCAGGGCAGCAGCAGGGAGATTAAAAACACGGGCAAAAATCACACACAAGTCATATGTCCCGTCCCTCGAGGGGCTCACGGTGTCAGCTGGCTGTGCCTCCCTGCAGCCGGGGGGTTTATGGAAATCAGGATCATCCCGCCCCACTCCGGCCACAGGGACAAAGGGGCAGCACTGCCGAGCCTCCAAGGCAGCCCCTCTGCCAAGGCCACTGCTCAGGCAGCCAGAGAGGGCCCTTTGTGCTTGCTTATGGCTGTGGAGATGAGTGAAAATCCATGGGACTTTTCATCCTAATTAAAAGCAGAGGTCATCTAAGAAGAAACAGACTTTCAGAAAAGGGAACTTCTAAAGGAAAATGCGTTGTAAGGAAGTTCATGGACTTCAATATTTGTAAAGCTGAAGTATGTAGTTTATTTATGTTTGTACTTCTGCTTAAGCTTTTCATGGGATGTTTCAAAAACTCTCCAAAGAGCTCCCACGGACCTGGAATAATATGTGTACTAATTACTCAGCTCAATTTGAGCTCATGGCTTATGGGACAGCCCCTGGAACCAAGGGGCCAGCTTCTCAGTTGGCTTACAGCAACCTGGCTCCATCCCACACAGCACTAAGAGCAAACAAACTCTTTATTTATTCTGTGAACTCAGCCTGTCCAGGTGAATTCAAGCATAGGGATAGTTTTTGTGAAGTGAGGCTATTCAGGAACATGGGAAAAGAAAACCAGCAGAAGTTAAATGCTTTGGACTGACACCCACCATTTTATTCCTGGCTCTCTAAAACTCCTGGTATCTTACAGGGAAAACTCCTTTCAAAATACTTCACATTTCTATTCTATATTATTATTTTTCTATCTTTTAAAAACCTTTGTGCTGTCATTGCACTTGCAGGCCACATCACTTTTTTACAGTCCCTTTTTCTTTTCTCCATCTGTCTTCAAAGAAGACAGAGTATTGTTCCACCTGAAGGGGACCTATCTGCCATTCTTTTTCTCAATTAAGAGTACCTCTTTTATGCTTGGCATCATGGCAAAAGGAGATTGATACTTATTTTGGAATTATTACTCCTTTATTCATAAATCTTGTCCGGAAAGTCTTGCTCACATTGCCAGCCCACAGGCACACTATTGTAGGAATTAAAAATTCAGTTTTATCATTTACCTTTGGCTCCAGATCAAGGAGTTTTAGATTCATAACAAGAGCCCTGTTTCCAATATTGATTTTTGGCACGGAAAAATGAAAATTTATCAGAGGTCCTAAAATACAATGAATTTTCCAGCCCAGCCAAGAAATGTTACCCACCTACAGAAGAGATTTTTCATTAGTGTGTGACAGAGCAGCAGGTGGAAAAACCCTGTTTGTCACAATTCCAATGTGCCTCTGGTCACTGAGCGTGCTTCCACACCATGAGGGAAGCACACTCAGGAATTTCCAAGTAGAAGCATGACATGCTTCATCTGCAGTGATTTTTTTAACTTCATGTAGAAATTTATCCTTCTCAGGACATCAGTTTCTCCATGGCCATCTCAAAGATGTCAAGGTATATATACAGTGACCCCTGGGATCCATTTGGGAAACGGTACTGACTCAAGGTCTATACAGAAAAGATGCTGTTAAAGGTACTTTTCCAAGTGATAATTTGGTTCCAACCTAACAGCACAAGAGCATCCTCGAAGCACAGAGTGGACTGGGGAATGCTGCTGGTGTGATCTTCAGTGAGCCTCTGGAACCACTACACCAAAGCCATGAACCTGCCCATGCTCACACCAAGGATTTCTGGCCTGAGAACAGTCTCCTTAGCAGGCACCATCTGCTTCAGGGTTTCACAGAACTGCACTGAGCTGGCACAAAACTGAGAGAGGCCATGAAAAGAGCTTTACAGGGGATATAATCCTGCAGAGTCAACAATTCCTCAGCTGATGACTTCCCAGCACTTTGCAGCCATTTGTACCTGTCCTCCCTCCCACTGAGGTCGCCGAGCTGGGCAATATCTCTGTGCTGCAAACCAGGGGAATGCAGCTCAGAACTGGCTGTCCCAGCAAGTGAACTCATGGGCATGAGCCAAAGAGATCTGATGGGGCAGGGTGGTTGTGGGCAGCTCTGTTGGGTAACAGCCCCACTGAGACACAGCACAGGAGAGGGGTCCTGGATGGCTGTAAAGATCTTTGACAGCAAAGGTCCAAACTGGCTGGAAAGCCAGTTCCAAAAATGAACAAGATAATTTGAGAGCAACAGTCAGGAAAGAGCAGACTGGGGTCCAGGCAGACAGTGCAGTGGGCTCAGGGTGCTCAAAGCCTACCCAGTGCTTGCTTGAATCACCTCAGGTTCAACTTCACCCAGGGGATGAGATAATTGTTCTCAGGCTACATCACCAAGCAGGAGGAATGAAGGCTGCAGATAGCACTGAGCTGACTCTGGATGACCCAAGAGTCTCTGCAAGCCTTATGGTGTTCTTCACATTCCTGTCTATCCACGAGCTCCAGCCCAAGTTATCTGAGACACTGGTTTCCGGTGCTCAACAAGGAAGATGTAAAATCAACAGAATTTGATCAGCTGCCAGGGTTTGACTAGGCTACAAAGACTTTGATATTTTACAGAAGCTCAGAATAAAAATCAGCTGCTGCTGTTGCCAAGTGTATGTTACTGTTTTTATTTAAAAAAAAAAACCCTTTCAAGAACAAATAAAACCAAACAACGATGTCTCATCCTCCTGTACTTTTGGTCCAAGGCACACTCAGACAGGTTGGCTCACTGGCCACCCATTTGCCATATGCTTTCAAGTTTATTCTTTTATTCACTCCCATATTTTAGCCCCTTCCATTTCAGAAGACAAACAGCTGCACAGATGCTCTATAAATAAACTACATAATTTATTGGAAGAGGTTTTTTGTTTATTTTTTTAAGCTACCACATATTCCCCAGCTCTATCCTTTTCCATCCTCGCTATAAAAGTGAGGCAAGTTCAGCTGCAGCTTGGGTTTGTCTCTACAGTCTCCTCAACCTTATAAACAACTGCAACTTTTTAGCCATTAATAACAAAATGTATGTACTGGTATTATATTCATTGTAACTATTTTATGTTTGGTTCTAAGCTAACTATCAGAACAAAAACTTGACAAACATCTACAGGGTGGATATTTATCAGTGATATATAGAAACCTCAACTAATTCTAATTCTAATTTCTGATTCTCTGTGTACTTGTTAACAAATCAGTGCATTTTCAGGTAGACAGGCCTCTCATCCTGTTACCAAAAAGAGAATCTGTTTTGTCTGCTCAGAGGACAGACAAGACCTCTCTGACTAAGATCACTAATCTCATCTGTGCATGCAGAAAATGTGACAAACGCCTGGAGTAGCTTATCACACAAATGTAACCATCAAGTCATAGAGAGAATGAGATATTAACCTCCATAAACAAACTCGTGTTCTGTTTCTCAGCACAGCGGAAGTATACATTTAATGAGATAAGGATATGAAACACATGCTACTGATGGGAGAAGGAGCTTGCAGCAGCAGTACAGAAATGTCTTGTCCTAGCCAAGTAAAAGTAAATGCCATTTGAAACTCCATTTTGGGAAATAGTGTTACAAGAGATTTTGCCCCTGGTATGTACAGGAGACTCTGAAACTATGTGCCAGGTCACTGTTACTGCTGGTTTTGAGGCTCAAATTAAATCTAGGTGCAGCTGGAGTTCACCAGAGGTTATGTGGTAACTTCAATGAGACCAGAATTTCACAGCTATTTCAAGCATGCTCCTTATTTAGGCACCTAATGTCCCATGGGAAGCCTGAAGTCAAGGAAATTGCTGAAATATCCAACACTCAGGAGTTAGTTATTTAGGCACTTGCATTTAGTTTTCTTCCTACCTCTAGCTCCAAAGTCTGCACTTTATGGATGAGGTATTTGTTGAGCTTTTTCACCAATGAGCCTGCTGACTGCCTGGACAGGCCTTGATGGCTCAGCTGGATGAGCCAAACCTTGGACTGAGATTTTTTCATGCAAGATTCTTACTGTAGGTTTTAAGTTCTCTCTTTGCAAATGCTCATTTCCTTAAAATGTGCATTTTCTACAAATGTTTCTGGAAGCAAACATCTCTGCAAGGACAGCTGACGCAAGTGAATGGTGAAGAGTGCGGATTCACAACGAGGTAATTAAAACTGAGCACGCACAAAATAGTTTGTGGTATTTAAACAGCTGCTGATGGAACCCAGTACAAGAACTTCACTGAGTAACAATACAGATCATCATTCCACAAGTCTTCCACAACACAAGCCATCAGCACAGCCATCAGGAGGAACACCCAGCACAGCGGCGTCTCCACCGTGCCTCCCGCTACCACTGCTTTCACCATGTCTGGGAAACAGCCCATCCCATGTAAACAGGGGCAGAGCCAAAACAGTGACTTCATGTTTCATAGACAGCTGCCTTCGTGAGAAAGTGGAAACTGTTATAGATGCTGTGGACAACTCCTGGTGTGGGGCCAGTTGTCTGGATCTGGTGGTTTGAATATCTCTGTGCCACCTGCAAGAAATAGCTTCCCATGAGAGTTTGGGCCAACAAGGTCTGGCAGTGCTGGAAGTGGCAGTCTCTGACTTTTGCTAAATCAGTTTAGAGCAGCATCAGAGTCTTGGGGGAAACAGTCAGCCTCAAGAGCTGGCACATGGTGGGGCAGAAGGCAGTTTAAGAGGGAAAATGACAATCCATAAAGGAAAGCAATGCCAGTTCACACTATTCATGATCTCAAAACACTGCCCTGGCATGCAGAAAGCTCTCACCTCCCTTGAGAAGTTATGGGTTGGTGAAATAAGAGAGCCTTGTCCCCACACACGGACAGAGAAGGAGCTAGTAATTTTCTCAAAATCATTTCTCTGAGAAACAAAAGTAAATTTCTCAATAGCCAGCAATGGAAGAAAACAGTCCTATGATTTATTGGCCTTGAGACTCTGAGAAGAATTCTTTCGCCTTTTTCTATTACGATTTTGCAACCTATGTTATAGCCACTGGGAAATTGTTTAGTTCCCAAACCAGGCCCTCAGTCATAAAATCTGTGAAGATGATTCATTATTATTTATGTGGTGCCATGGGCATGCATGGCATTTTACAGACAAATAGAAGATAAAGCATCTGGCTTTAGAAGCTTAGGTGAATCTGATTCTCCAAACGTATGGAAAGCAGCACTTAATGGGTCCTAGAGCAAACATTCCTCATCCCTCAATGAATTAAGTGATGATACTCACCTGGGATACTGGCAAGATTTAGACAGGAGGATACTTAGTAGACATGTAACTACTGTCTAAAAATTTGTGACAATATTTCATTAAAACTGTGAGACTTTTCGAGTCATATGTTATTTTGTAATGGTTTTATGATGAAAATGTACTTAATCTTGTATTATGAATTTCTGATTATACGCATGATAGCACGGGAGAGTGTTGCCATGAAATCAGACCATGAATTCTGCACTGCCTGGCAATTTTTTCTCTTTGTGCATTGGGTAGAAGCTAAGCAAGTTCCATCACCCTAAACTTACAACATAAATTATTGAAAGTAAGTAATTCTGGTGATTATCGTGAAAAGAAATGTGTTCCAGGCCTCCACATCAACTTCCTGAAGTACCTAAAATCCACCCTTGTTCTGGTCCTATAGAGAATGAGCAGCTTTAGCTCTTGATATGAAACTGTTCGGGACCATTCACCTAAAAAGGCAAAACTTTTTCATGGCACAGGTTGTGAAAACAGCAATTACTGTCAATCAGTGTAGGCAGGAATTGTTTGCTGGACTGAGACATTCACATTCAGATTTGCATATACCTTCATCTATAACCTTTGCACTACACATGACTTACTGGCTGAACAAGCAGGGTATCATATCTCCCCACCATACATTTGTTTTGAGAGTCAGATATAATGTGATTCCAGGAATTTTCGTGTTGACTTTGCTAAGCCTCTCACACCCTTCTCCTATTTCTGTATTACTCTACTCAGTGATGTCTGTGCCTGCCTTTTTAGACAGCTGAGCAGAAAATGTACCCAAACCAAACAAATTAATCCACCTCTATATGAAGAAACGTCATTATTGCACATACAAATAAGGAACATTTAAACAGAAATGGACAATTAAACATGTCTGGTACATTGCATACACAGGCAGACGTGTCCTGACCCTGTAACACCATCCTCAAACATTGTGGCACTCCTGTGAAGGAAACATCAGCAACACCCTCCCCTGAAAACAACTGAGCTTGTTTTGTAACTCAGAGCTTGTAAATAGGAGAATATTGACTTTCTTGTTGTTCACAATGACGAGGGTCACAATTCTTTGTAAAATGGGAGTAATTGTGTATTTAACACACAAATGAAAACCTGTATGGGGGAGGGAGGAGAGGAGGGAAGCATCTCCTGCTGGTGTTGAAAACTCTCCCCACTCAGGTCTTGTAATTCTCCAGAGGTGACTATCTAGCTGAAATAAACTGACCAAAAAAACTCTCCCTATAAGTATAATATTAAATTAAGAAGCCCCCAGGCTCTTAATGCACTCTCACATGTCAGAGCTGTCCCCTGCCAGGTGCACAAACAGCCCTGTGCTCTCACCCTGTTTCTGTTCTGCATTTCTTCCATGTCAGTGGCTGTGCAATAGGTAGTGTAAACCTCTGCAATCAACATCAACAGAAGTGAAAGAATTAGCTGTAAAATGACTTACGGAGTAGCCTCTTCCTGAAAGCGATTGAGCAGAACTCTGTGGGAGGAAACAATATGCCACAGTAAGTAATGCAAGAGATTCTGTGTAATGTAAGATAAGAATCATTTTGCGATTTCCCTCCCCCAGCCCAGTATTCCTTAGGGGAAAACTCCACAACCTCAAATGATCTCCTGATATTCTGCGTGCTGCCACAGGAGTAACAGCCAGAGAGCACTTCCAAGTGAGGGCTCTGGGGCTGTTTCAGACAAGGTTTGATTAGCCAGAGCAGGGCTTCGACAGCTCCTCCTGACCAAGGTAAAAGCTCTCAGCTTCACACATCTTCACAGCAGCAGGACACACACTTTGAACCATCCCTCTTGAGGACGTGACAGCACCTTCCTGGGACCAGCACACACATGTAAGGATGCTCTCCAGAATCAGGCTTGCACATTGAGCCTCATCGACTCCAACTCTCAATCATGTAACCAAATATCCCACTTTCTATTCCCCTCTATGAGTCTGTGAGCCTCCAGCCTTCATTGCTGCAGCATTACCATATGACAACTCTATCTGAAATAACAATAGCAGCAAAGCACTAATTTATCATCTCTCAGAACTTTAATAAGCATTCTGTCCCTTTTGAATAAGTTAAATTACATTGTTTACTCCTGCTTTTCATTTCAGCTCCTCCTGCTCCTTTCTCTACCACATCCTTACCACTTTCACATGCTGCCAAATCATTTGGTTCTTTTCCTTCTCATTACACCAGCTCCAGTCACTTGGATCCCTTTCCCCTCTCTACAACCAAAGACTGTCGAGCTGCTGGGTTTTGCTGGCAGTGGCTTTCTCAAAGCAGCTAAATGAATTCCACCTCTAGCTCCAGCTGCTGCTATATGCCTTCTTTTCGGAAATTAAAAAGGAGCCAGGAACACACGACACCACATAACCCAGCAAGTACTCTGCAGGCCAATTTCCAAGTGTGATTTATAATCATGATGCCCTCACTACATGATTTTATTAAACAAGATCCAGGGAGTCTTAGCAGTCCTGTTTCTAAGACTGATGCTCTAGTGGGTACCAAAAATACCAAATTGTTGCAGGCTGATCTTGAGAATTGTCTTTTTGCAGCAGTGCCAGAAGTTATCACGTTACTAAATCAGCACAGCACAATACCCCAAAGAGATTGATGCAAACTGATTGCAAATACTTGTAATTTTTCACCAGCAAGATAACAGCCCCTTTGTTCTAGCAGTTTGAAAACCTTTTGATCAGAGGATATAGATACACACAGAAACCTTTTCCAGACTGCTGCTCTCAGTGGAAGATGCAATTGTCTTGTTGCTCTGCCCACACAAGCTCTCTGCCACTGGCTTGCACCTACCTATGACACCAGACAGATAATTCTCCAGCCAAGTGCCCATGGAGGAAAGCTCCCAAAGTAAAGAAGAGACAAGAACTAAGTCCTACAATTATGTGGGTGTGGGAGGAGGCCTCCCTGTTAACCCTCTCACCAGCTGGCACAAGAATGAAGGTGGCAGACAGAAGGAAAGGCTCTCACACACACGTCTGCAGCCAAGGTGTGACTGGGTGCCAGTCCCCACCCCTGGCATGCTACACCTGCACCTCTGTGCTGCTGGAGAAGGACAGCTTCCACAGGGGAGCCTGAGGCAGCAACAACACTGATAACAGCATTTGAATGTTATATCTCACCTTCTGCATATTGCACAGAGATTTGGCCACCACCCTCAAACATTACAAAAAAAAGTAGGGATTTCTTTATAAACCTCCTTAATATAAACTGCCCAGAAACAAAGCTACAGACCAGTGAAATGGAGGGCAGTGGCATTTACCTCTATTTTTGAGAAACTGTGACAAACTTATCTCTCTAAGTACTCTATACCCCCAAGTACTCAGCCTTGCAGAGAAAAAGGTTAATAACAGTATCCTGATATCTACATAAGTATGTCAAACAGCTGAACACAATTATGTGTTCTGACACTTTGGAGAGCCTGATCAGGCAGTTCACCTAAAGTAAACACAGAAACGACAAGGAGGCAAATTACCTGCTTGGAAAGGCGGGAGGAGGAAAGGAAAAAGGGTGGAAGTTCTCACTCCAGCCCTCCATCAACTGAGATTTAACCAAGAATGACAAGCTCTAACAAATTGGAAATAATAACCAAAAACAGAAACAAGAGGTTTCATTAGAAGCTTCTCTCTAGGGAAACGGCCTCAGAGCATTTTCACTCTCGCAGTTATTTTCAATCTTTGAGCTTTGTGCACACACAAAATGTTTTACTGGGATGGAGCAGACTCTTGGACAATGAACTCAAGCACACTAACAACAGACCTGCTTTTCTTAAGACAACTTTCAGGCATCCCAAGCTGTCCAAGAACCCCAGGAATCTGCAGACCACTGATTTAAAAACACTGAGTAGAAAACAATAAAACCAGTTGTTGGATAAAGTGTTACATCAGAAATAATTAAAACTGAATGGCAATTGACTCTGGTATTTTTCATATCCAAGAGCCTCTTCTCTCTTACTAAGTTTTAACATCAAATTTCCTGAAAATCAGCAGAGAAAAAGGGTGGGGTTTTCCCCCCTCAGAATTTTTATTGCATATATAAAATTAGTAACTGATGAATACTTTGGAGCCAACTTGTAAAATCTTTTCCAACGATTAGGTTTGTGCACAGCCATGCCCCACACTCTGCAGGGCTGTTTGCATGCATTTTTCTGCACATCTAACAAACCACTACTGCTTTCTTGGTTAGCTGAGAACACTGTGACTCTTTAGGCAGATCCATACCAATCGTCACATGTAGCAATTCCGAAAAAACCCCAGCTAATATCAGCTACAAGTGCCAGAGCAGAACTGTTTGCATGCAACTGTGATGGATGTTCCCAAAGAAAAAAAGTCTTTGGGGGTTAATACAAACATGGCTCAGTCCGCATGTCTCTATATCAAGACCAAATAATGAGAAAAGTAATCAATTGTGGCTGCAAATATAAGAAATCTTAGTGGAAGTTTAACTTGGCATCTACCCAAAGCTGAAGAAACCTCCTCTCACAGTGAACGAGTGCTTGGCTGGCAGCAGTAATTACTGGGGCAAGCCTTCAGCTGAACAGCTTACAGAGGCTCTTACCTGCAAGGACAGGAGCACTTACATGGAGGACTGTCAGAAAACTCTCTCTCCAAAGAGTCTATTTGCTGTTTTGGTCAATTTTCTCCTTGTCAGAAGGGCCTCAAGCAGCAGGGTATGATGGTGCCCATGGTACCCAGTCAGCCACATTCCTGTTGGTGCTGCTCCCACCAGCACAGCAGCTGCCTGGGACCTCTGGCTCACCTGAGACTGAAACCCAAACCTGCCCTTACTGCTTCAGCACAGGCACCCAAGAAGGCTCAGTCTGGCCCTCAGACACTGCCTGCAGAAACTGTGGCAGGCAGAAAAGGGGCTGGCAAACACACAACTCCAAGCCAGGATTGTGACCCCACCAGCCAGACAGAATCCCAGACCTCTGACTCCAGCTGGACAGCAACCCTGAGCACAGCCTCAGGGAGGGCAGCAGCTCTCTCTGCCTGGCCTGAGCACCAGCTTTTGCCTCTTCCAGGGCTGTCTGGAATCCCCAGCATTTCTAGGGGAGACTGTTATTAGTTCGGGGCAAAATGAGCATGGTCTGTGCATTTAACGATGCAGAAGTGGAGCTGCACTGCTGGGTGGCATTTGTGCATAAAGATAAATGGTTTATAATATTTTGCAGATGATGTGCTCTTTTACAACTAAAGATTTTTGGTTCCTTTTAAGCCCAAGGTTAAAAACAAAACCAGACAGCACAGACAAGACATTTCAGTTATGTCACAGAGTGAATTATTTCTACCCTGGGATAGCTCTCGTGTTAATTACATTGGATATAAAAAAAATACACCTTTCTGGCAGCAAAGGCAAAATCTTACTGCTGAAAGGCTCTACTACCCCCCCACTGATGTCCTTGAGAGCTTGAGTTACACTTGCTATCTGCAACTGTATTTAAAAGATTTCTTTCTTTCTTTGTGATAAAAATGGCAACTGTAATTTAGAAAAGAAAATCATGAGAAAATCTCACCAATAACCTGCAGCAGGGTTTCCAAGATTGTCTATTAAATTGACAGGAAAAGTTATTTCCCTTATATAAATAAAAGCATGGCCTTCCACTGCTCTCATGATGCAAAAGAAATTAAGACACCCTCTGTTCAGTTTCTTAAAGCTATAGGGTTACTCATTGAACTCGAAAGACAGCAGGAAGGGCTTTAAAATCCAGTAATAATCAAGGCAATAGGGCATCTCAAGCCAATTCCCTACTCTCAATGGGTCAGGCAGGTTTCAACTTGGATCTTTTGTGTCCTTGATAGAAAACCTAACTGTAAGGGGATCAGTTAAAAGCAGGTGATGGCAGCACACAAAACTAGCTCCTTTGTAGTGCTCCCCTCCATCCTCTTTGGCTAAAGAACACAAATCAACATATTCCAGAAACGTCAAGAGCTCATTCCTGCTTTTCTGACACGTGCCACTTTCACTGGCTGAAACCAAGAGTGTATCAAGTACCTCCAAGTCAGCTGTTGAAATGGCTGTTTTCAGCCAGAAGCTATTCCCACGTGGCACAGGACAGTCCCCAAAACCAGCCTCCAGTCACTGCTGTTAATGCCATCCTTGTGTCAGTGTGAAAACTGAGGCAGGGAAAGACCCAAATGTGCCCAGTGGCACCTGAGGAGCCCCCAGCAGAGGAGGGAACTGAGGCAGGGAAGCTGAGTGCCCAGCTCCTGCTTAGTGCCAAATCTTGCCTTGCCAAATCACAGGCCCAAACTTACCATTAGGCCCACTCCTGCAAGCCAGATTTGCTTGGTTAACACTCAGCAGAGGTAATCAACAGTATGTACAGAGAGATCTGGTTCTGAATTCTGTTTTATGGCATTTGCTCAGGATGACACTCACTTCAGCTGTACCCAACTTCCACTCTCCCAGTTCCACAGTCAGAGAGGGCAGAGGAATTGCATGTGTTTGCCCTCCCCTTGGTCATTTATAGAGCATTCAACAACAGAATATGGCTTCAGGTTTGAATACTGGAGAAGTCTCATATTTCCTTCCCAAGCAAGCACCTTATAAAACTCCAATAATCTCAGAATGAGAAGGGTAAGTGGAGAGGAGGGCAAAAAGAGTCAAGGGCAGGAGATATCCCAGACCTTAACACAGAGACTCTTAATGCAATTAATTTCCATAGCCACACTCCTGTCTGCGATACAATGAGTTCAATTGACATGGCAAAGGTCACCCAGTGCATCTGATGTTGGCTGAGATTAGAAACCAGGACCTGACAAGATAACCACAACACATGATAAATGATTTGGATGTCAATGCTTGAATGTGTTCCTTCTTGAATTCACTGACTTTATTCTGTTGGATAAACAGAGAGTGTTATGCTTAGAAACACTGCAAAACCAGTCTGGTAAGATATCAAACTACACAAGGTCTGAACATCTGTAACTGGCTTGATAAGATACAGGACAGCTTCTACCCAAGACACTTTTATTCCTACAGCTGATGGCTGCAGGAGGAAAGATGGCCACTGATCAGCAATGAACAAACTGAGTACAGTCAGCCAGGAACAACAGGAAAAGACCTCACAGAAATGCACAGAACCTACATGAGCACTGCTCCCATTCAAACCATCACCTCTGCCAGCGTCACAAAACTTCTCCAGACTTTCTTTCTTCCTAACTATCCCTCACTGAAACTTCGTGCCAGTCATTAGAACTTAATTTCTGCCAACGCCATTTCCATGCAAGCATTTGGTGTTCTGTGGGACGCAGATAAAAGCAGACAGCACGCTGAAGGGATGGGAATTTTTACCTCCAGAAGAAGGGGATTTGCAGGGTTTCATGATCCTTCCATGTATATTCAAACCAGTTTCCCAAGAGTTGTGGTTTGTGGAAGGAGTCTTAAAACTGTCCTGTTGCTACTCTTTTCGACTAGGACGGTCTTACTCCGCTCTTCAAACTGCAGATCAGATCCCAGTGTGTCACACGTGAGGAAAAATGGACAGCACATGCCACAGAGAGTTTGCAGCCCACACATTACTACCCCAGACCTTCCAAAACCTCCTTCAGTCCACTCTGTAACATCCCTGACCTTGGCACTAAGGTCCCACTGCCACCCTGCCAGAGCCAAGACCAGGCATCCCACATGCACCAAAGTTTACAGTGTGGATAAATACAGAGATGTGGTGTGACTGTGGTCCAATTCTCACTTCAGAGGCTCATCTGATTGTGCTTCTGGCAAGGTACCTCAGCCTGAGGCACACATGAGGGACCTCCAGCTTTGTACTTCCTGCTGCTCTAATCCCTGTGCCCCAGGAGGGGAAGCGTGGTACGGGAAGTAGGAGGGAAGGGGGAGATAGTGCCTGTGATGGCACACAAAGAAAAGCAGATCACAGTGAACTGCCTGAATTAGAAATCACAGAAGTTATTTTGTATTCATCTACCAGAGAGAGAATTTTATATCTAGCCTATACAATATGCTAAACACTTATCAAAGAACATTTAGAGAGAGGAAAATCTTTGCATTTCCTAGAAGACTGCTTTTCGTTTATTATGTTTAAAGAAAAACAAACAAACATATGAGGATAGGATGATGAAAAATTAGAAAAGATAGCCTGGGGGATGAGAGGAAAAGGCTCTCAACAACTTAGCAGCAGTGCTTGCTGGTTTTATGCACAGCTGAAGCCAATCCCTTGAAAAGGAGAGTTTTGACTCTTAAGTGGCCAGCACCTCTTGCAACATATTTCCTAATCAGCGAGTATTTATGGTCGATATTTTATATTTCCAATTTCCCCCTAAGGGCTCCTGAGAATGCAGCACACCTGCCAACCTTTTCAGCTGGGCCAATAATTGCCAATTTGCTCTTTGCCTTAGTATATCACTCAATTTAGCCCTGGCTGTGCCCTGCATACATCCTCATTCATCTCTGTGCCCCCATGACAATTAGAGTGTTAGCTTCAGCTAACTAGGGCAACTATTCTACTAGGGTTGGAAGACAATTATTAGTCTATTTTCCCATCTTGTGGCAACAAAATTGAGAATCCATGACAATTACATTCAGCAATTCTGCACTCTGCCGCCTGTTCCCCCTCCTTGCCCCCACCTTCCGAATATTTCAAATTATCACAGCTCTACTACCACATTCAAATTTTCCATGTTCACAGGGAGTGAGGCTTCTATTTAAATGATAATGAGGGACGATCCATTCAATTTAGTGAGGGAGAAAATCCATTAAAAAGCAGGCAGTTCTTAAGCTGATGGGTCAAGAAAAAGATAAAAACCCTTTTTTCAAGCCATTATACAAGGCTCTATGTGGATTTTTGGACTGCTCAGGACATCAGAAAAGATTAGGACAATTATGGAACATGGGGAAAACCAAAACAAAATGCCCAAGCTTTCCACTTTTACTTGGGTCAACACAACAAAACAGCAATATGGCTTATGTGGCTCTTAATTCTCTGGCAACTTCCAATTACCTCACACTGAAAGGCAGCAGAGGAAAATCCCATTTTGGAAAAAGGCTGTTGACTCTGTTTTGGTTGTAGAAGACCTGAGAGTACATGTGTAATAAGGATGTCAGCTGTGTAGCAGTTTTTAAGGGATTTTTACATCAACACTGGGAACATAAACAAGTGGCAGATTCCCATCTCCTCTCTGCACCACAAAACCTGGGCTAAAACTTCACTGTTTTTCTGCTCTGAAGTTTCATCATCCCAAAGAAGAGCCCAGCCTCAACAAATCAAACCTCTGCAGCCAGAGATGATTTCACTAGATCATAATAAGCATTTTTTCCCCCAATGACCCATAATAAATGGCACTTGGTGTAATGTCTGGAAAGACTTACTATACAAGCCAGACAATTACTGTCTCACTATGAAATTGTATCATTCTCTCCCCACAGAATTTTCATTTGTGGCAAGGAAGGAGTGAAACACTCTGGGATTCGTGGTGGATGAACCAGTGGCTGTTTGTGTGTGTGTGTGTGCACAACATAATCAATCATTTGTCTCAGTTTTCTTTAGAGTGCAATTATTTCACGACAGACCAGGCCACCTCTTGACTTCACGGTCCATTAGAGACTAATGACATGCATTAATGTAAATAAAGAACAACTTGCTGGCATCCCATTGAACGAGTCACCTCCTCAAGAAACAAATGGCACAGAGGGGCTAAGCTGTTCAGAACAGCACCTCTGAAATGGGGACCAATGAAGCTGGAGGGAGGATTTAGTGCTCCCGAGATGGGACCACTACAGCCAACACTTTGATAGGCACATTTCCCACCACACCTGCTGTGTGCTACCCTACAGCAGCCAGACCTGTCACCTCCTGCCTCATTTACTCCATTGTTCACCCCACTTAATGGGAAAAGGCATGGGAGGGAAAGGCAGCACAAAAAGCAGTCCTGAAGGCCAAATGCACCAAGGAACAGCAGGAGAGTGAGAACCAGCCCAGGTGCCTCCTGCTGCAGAGCATCCATCTGCAGGGTGCTGCAGCCTCGGTTTGTAACCACCAGCCTTGAGGAAACACAATCCTTGCCTTCCCTGGACATCCTGACTGCCCTGTGGCCCTGACCTTGAGGCCATGTAAGGAGTTGTGCCACTCCAGTGGCACAGCAGCTATTTAAACAGTCTGCTGGGACACACAGCTCCAGAGCCAACAGGGGCCAAGCACGGCTGGACAGAAAATCCTGCAGGAATCAACACTCAGTAGCATGTTGTTGTCTTCTCTCCCTTTTCCTGCTCCCTCTCTACAGTAAGAGAACCAGTCTGCCTCCTCATCCCTGTGCACAGAAATGGGGAAAACCATCTGATTGCACCCATGGGACTTCCTGAGACTTTCAGACAGTCGCTAAATAGGCTACAGAACATGTAGCAGTGCGCGAGGCAGCGTTATATGTAATTAAAGCTAAATTGCACTCATCAAATAATGAACGAAGAGCATTCCATGATTCATGAACCTTACTTTTCAAACTGTTTAATTACTAATTTGAAAAATTCTCATTTGCCATGGGTCGCCAGGTCACGAGAGCAGCTTCAGCAAAGCTCTGAAGTGTGCCCCGGCCTCCAGGCACTGCCCAAACATCTCTGCTGACTAAAAAAGAACAGAGTGCCTATTTCCCACTGAATTTCACTGCCTGCTGAACAGGCTTTGAAGATTTTGCAGGAATTAGACACTCAGAGCCAATTCCTACAGGCTCAGCCTGCAACTTTGGGGGCAAAGGGAAAGGAGGAGAAATACTGGAAGTGCATTGGCTTAACAAGAAAAGTCTCCAAGACCACTTAACGCTTTGACCTAAGCTAATGGCTAAGCTGGAATATGTTATTCCTCTCCTGCAGCTCCCAGGCACTCCTGCTCACGCACCCATCAGGAGTGGCCGAGGGGAGGGGAAGCAGGGAATCGCATCTAAGTACGTGTATATGAAATTACCATCATTATTGACTAATAACACAGCCAGAGATGTCCCACAGCACGGGGATTTGTCCCCGGGCTCCCGCGGCCCCACGGCGGTGCGTGGGCTCACGATCCTGGAAGCAGATCACAGGACACGTTATTTTTCTCTTCCTCCCACTGCGTCGGCTGTTTACAGCGCCCCATTCACACTCCAAACATGTAGAGAGAATTTTCCCCCGTCACATTTCCCTGTCAGAGCTGTCAAGCTGAATCCCGCTTTAATCTGCCAAAAGCACTTTTCTGCTGACATTTTTAATAAATACTTTCAGCTTTTAAACACATTTGTGGGAGCCATTTTTTCCCCTTTTTCTCCTGTAGAACGGGCTCTGAAAGCCTTAATAGCAAATACATTACACTTATCAAAGGCTTTCCCCCCCTCTTCCTTTTGCATCCTGAAGCGGAGGTAGTGTTTTCAATTTTAAAGCTAAATTAACTGTCCAATTGAATTTAGCTGGTGTGAGCCGTTTTCTGTGACAGGTTTTAGTTATGAAGCATATTTTACATTAATAGAACTCAACATGAAAACCACTCACTCTGGGATTTCTGTGGCTTGCCATTGAAATGGCAAATTTAATATTTCAGACATGCTCGTGCCAGCGTTTGATTATTGTTCTTCATTTAAATCTCTCCTAACGGGAAAGGTCCTAATTAGTAAAAAATCATGTTTTAATGAAGGCGAAATGCTAATTGCTAGCACAAAAAGCCTTCATATAAAATTATCCCAGCACTGCCATTGATTTCTTGGTGACTCAAAAGCCCATTTGTGTGTTTACACACTAAGGCACCGTTTGCTTTTGTTTTATCATAACATTTCACTCAATGTACCATCGAATTTCCTGAGAGAAAGACAGCTTTCCCCCAAAACCCTCTCCTATCCTGGCAGCAGGAAGCACAAAATTAGATGAACTAACTTTGCACCCAAACTATGTGATTATGTGCAGCAGTTAAACCCAAAGATGCCGTAAAAAGCTTTTTAACACAACTTCTTTGGAAAAAAAAAAACCAAAACAAAACATCGAGCCATTTTTCCCCAAGGAATAACAATTCCATTTTGTTTTCCCATCCCTGATCTTTCGCTTATCATATTATTTGCACCATGATTATAGTGTTTGCAAGGCAGCTCAACCACTTATGCCGTAACACTCAATCATGACATAAAAAAAAGTTATTACACAGTGACCTCTGGATGCCAACATTTGTTCAGCAAGATTTATGAAAAGCCATGTCAGCAGCGGGAATTGCTGCAATGAAGCGATGCTTTCTCCTGAACGGTACTTACATCACTGAGACGGTCCCTTGAGCTGCTCCGCTGAGAGCTTGTGGCCTCCCTGATGCTGTCTTCCTCGCTATTTCTGCCACTTCTGCTTGTAGGGACCTTCATCTAGAGGGAGAAGAAGGAGGGGGAAAAAGGAGATTTTCAAGCACTGCTCTGCCACCTGTTCCCGAGGTTGCCGACAGCAGTTCAGTCAGTGTTTCACTCCTACGGCCACGGCGCCGTGGGAGGGGTGGAATTCATGGGGCTTCTCTGCAGTTGTGCCTGACCACGTGTGTCCACACTCCTTTGCACTAACGTGACAGGGAAGGTGCTTCTGGCACCTTTTGGGACCTCAGGCCAGGTTGTGCCCAGCTGCTGGAGCCTGATACGGGGGGAAGTGGGCAGACAAAGCCCCTTCCCCTCTGCTCCCAGCACACTCAGCTGGGACACTGCTGTGCTGCCTGACCCACCAGCCAGGGCATCACTGCCCAGCCCAGATCTGTGCCCTGGGGCCACCCCAGGGACTGCATTGAGAGCTCATGATGGCCTCTGAAGGACACTGGCCTGAAACAACTTGCTTGAGATACCACATAGAATTTGAAGTAGAGAAGGATTAACTCTTACAGCCAATGCTGGTGCTTTAACTGCTAAATCATCCCACTCCCTCCACCTGAAGTTGTGCTTGTGTTTGGATAGAAGTGAGAGAGTCAATGTTTGAAATCACAGCAACCTTCCTCTTGCATCTGCAAAGAGTGTTACAGGGGGAGGAGAGGGGTAGGATAGATGTCATTCACAGCTTCATTCCTGAGCTCATTTACTAACAAATTATTCTGCTAATTCCCTCGTGAAATATTGGGTGGAAAGAAGTGTTTAATTTATTAATAGGTTCTATTCATATCAGTTTGGTTCCATTTAAATTACACTATTTAAAATGTCGGCTTGTACAAATTGGTATTTTTAATGGCAATAAAATCCCTTTGTTTCTTGCTGTCCTGTTCCATGGTGGTGCTGGCAGCCAGCAGGGTTTGCTCGTGGTGCTGATGTAACCCCTGCAGCCTTGCCCTGTGGCACTGGGCACACTGGACATGCTGTCATCATTGGGGCACAGCAATCTGAGTGCTGGGAGCACTGATCACTGCACTCCATGGATGTTTGACAGTGCTGCCAGCTAAGTGCCCCACAGCCTGTAAATATTTTAATGAAATGTTCAGGAGAATGAGCTCCAGTTCTCATCCAGAGTGCACAGTCCTGTATGGGCTTGGGTAGCAGAAGTAAAAGGAAAAGAAGTAGAAGGAAAAGTATCATGCTTAGTAGATTTCTGATTAATGTCCTTGCTCTGCATACCTTTCTGCCACCTTAAACACATCTGAGTGATAGAAATCAAATTTTTTTGGTGGCCACCTCATCACACAACCACCAGTCTCAGTGCAGTGCCGTCCCTCACTCCTTGTCCACCACCTTTCAAATATGCTGCCCATGTGAAAAGTTTTATCAGACCAATATTTCATCTTTGCTCCTACATCACAATGTTCAAAAGCACAGCACAGCAATGAGAGATGGCCCCTGCTGGGATCTGCTAAGAAGTATTTCCAACAACAGTGAGCTTGTATTTGCATTGCACCATGTATCAAGGCAAGAAATAATCCACTTGAAGTTCATGACGTTGAATCCATATTGTCTGTTTCCTTAATAAACAGGTCAACAACACTGAAAAGGGAAATTAAACTATTCTACATCAATATTGGCCATAAGCCATCAAATTTTAAAGTCCACATATAATTAAGTAAATTTTGGTAAGGTTTTTTTTCCTAAATACATTAAATGATTGTCATTCGCTTATTTTATTCTTTTTGAGGTCTTTATTAAGCAATTACTGCTTCAGCTATGCCATTATCTTGCCTAGGATTGATGCCAAGCCAATAAGACAAATGGTAATACCCCATTAATTACAGCCTTTCATAACACTGGCACACCAGCTTTTTTCTGTCATCTGGGTCTTTCTACACTTACTCAAAGCCCAACTCCACTGGTTTCGAGTCATCAGACAGCTCTTCTGAAAGTCTTGGATGTAAAGTATCTGACCTGCCAATTTCAATCCTTCTAGACACAGCAGGTGCTTTGTTTCACCCTGAAATAGGAACCACTAAACCATTACAGGGCAGAATTACAATTTCCCTAATACACTACAGAAATGCCCATTGAATTCTGCAGCTTTCTGATTTCTGATCCATAGCCTTCTCCCTCCCACCTAGGAACACATCAAAGCCTGTCAAAATTATTACACTTCTGACCTAAACAACTCCTAAACAGCTGCAAATTAAAGGAAAAATAAATTATGCCATTCCAAATCCTTTCAGCTTCCCAACTGCAAATGGTTGCTAGAATTAATTCAAAAGGACTAAACTGCCAGCTGTTTAAAGTTAGCATAGACTCACCCAACCTGTTACCAGACTGGCTCCTTTTGCTGCTTTTCTTGAGTTACAGTCAGCTCCAAACACCACCTGTTTCTTTTCTCCAAATTTCATTAAAGGAAAACTACACCTACACACACAGTAACAAATTGAGACAATTTGACCCGACAAGGTCTTGCACGGGCAAGCAAATTAGAAGCATCACTGCTGCCATTAACCTTTCCAAGCAAATATCAATTATTAAACTTGCTGCACTACCTCTGTCCCCAGTTTGCTGCTGTGAATTAAGAGGGTCATCAGCCTTTTTGACAGATCTTGTTCATTTACACCTGCTGCCTGCCAGCAGGGGAGCCCGCACACCCGCAGCCCCAGCGCTCAGCCAAGCTGCCTTAATTCATCAGTAATTACCCTAATGAGCCACATGCAGGACCCAAGGAGGAGGACAAGTTGTTCTGCTAAATGGATGCATTGGTTTCAGGGGCACTCTCGGCAGACCTGGGTATTAGCAAACTGGTCAAAAGCTTCTTTCCCGAAGTTGCCACTGGCTCAGGTGCTTGATTTATAGTGATTTTCTCTTGGTGTTTTTGCTTGAGTTCTAGAAATTCCTCCTGACCACGTTCCCTGATTGAGTTTTACTATAAAAGCTAGTATTCCTCTTGCTCGGAAAAAGTCATTACTGTTCCAGAGTCTGCAAAGGTGAGGTGGGCTCCTGGCCCCACTCCCAGCCTGGGGATGTCATCTCCAGCTCAGCACAGACCCAACTAACCAACTCCCCAAATCCACATACAACACATTGCCAGGGACTTCCAGAGGCATTAGTGCAACACCAGCCATGGGAATCAAACACTTCAGGTGGATGAGTCAAATATCCCATCTAAAACTTGAGTAGCCCATATTGATTGTCCAGGGTATTTACACACAGTGCCAATGTCCTTCAGCAACCAGAATTACACATGCAATTCAGCATTACAGGCTGTTCTTGCCCAAAATCAAACCCTTTTGAGACACATGTTGTGTGTCCCCATCCCTCTGCATCACCCACTGAGTGCACCCAGGTCCTTGAGCAAAAACAATCCTGTGGATGGCAGGAATAATCCAGACTGTTTTCCAAACTGGAACTGGAGGGTTCCAGCCAGTATAACAGAGCCAAAACAGAGACTGGGTAACAGCAGGAGGAAGTGTGTGGGCCAAACCTGAGTGTGTTTGATTGAGTTGCCCTTAGGTCTGCTCAAAGTGTTTTGGGAGCCATCTGAGAAGCAAAATGTCTCAAAAAATAACCCCAATGCCCAAAGCTCTTGAAGAGAGGGGCTTGGAAAGGTGCTCCTCAGCCTTGTCTCCAGAGAGCTGAAGATGGAGGGAATCTTGTCTTAGACAAAGGCTGACTACTGTGTCTCTTCAGGAGAGCAAAGCTGGAAGAAAATGAAAAGGCACATGGGGACAACTGAAGCTATTTGTTAATTTATCTCTTCCAGACCCAAAGACAGCAAGACATTAACATCCTTGCATATGAAGTGAAACGTTGAATAGGTGCTGCAGTTTTACTCCAGCAGAGCCTGTTTCATTGCCGAAGTTAAGGAAACTCTCCAAAAGCATTAAATTAAGCCCAAAGCTGCTTAAAAACCAGAACAACGCAGTCTCCTGCAAGATAAATAACACCCCAGACCCACCACACACTGCAGAGCAAAGCTGGTGGCAGGCAATCCTGCTCTCTGCAGTAGCTGCAGCCCAGCTTTCTCCAGGAAAGACAGATTTGTGTTTGAGAACGGGGAAAAGACCATTTCCAGCTCGGCAGGAGTGGGCCAGGGCTGCAGGCGGGGAAGGACCAGGGACAGGTACAGAGGGTTTGAGGCCATGATCAATTTGCATTCTGCAGGTGCTCATGGGCAGTCCCAAGCCACGTTCAGAGCCAAGAATTATGAACCTTGCGCTGTTGGACATCATGTAGCATGATTAAATATCATAACGCATCTTGGTAATAACGCCAGCTCTGCTATCCTGGAATGCTGCTGCCTTTCCATCTCTCTCCCATCCAACTTCCCCCTCCCTACTTCTTCCTGTGGGGTGGGGGGTGGAGGAATATATGAATGGGCAGAATGGGCCTTGTTTCCCTAAAAGGGCTTTTCCATTACCACTATGTTGGCTCTCAGCCCCCACTTTTTAATCATAATAGATCAGCCTGCTCTCCATTTACTTAAGCCTTTCCGATGTCAAAGGAAAGCACGTTTTTATTTGGCACACCTATTTTCACATGGTGGGCACGCTGCCCCCGCTCATTATTAATAAATACACTTCGATTTATCACAAGCTCCATTTGAGTGCCACGGGGAGCCTGGGGCAAAAGGAGACAAATTCTTTTCTTAAGTTGTTCTGAAAGGTGCTGGGCTTGCCGACCCTCACCCCCATTAACCCAGCACAGCTAGTGCTCTCCTACTGGGAGCTCCACGGCCTGTGCAGCAGCAAACTCGGACTGATCTTGTGCCATCTCAATATATTTGTTCATTATCTTGCGCACACACAGAAGCATTTGGAAATGTACTCGGGGCACAGGCCAAATTGAATCATCTGCCTTCATTTTCCACACGATCTGAAGCTACAGCTGCTACAACAGGCTGTGGGATTTTTATTTTCCTTCCTTAACAGTTTTTTTTTCCCCTCGCTCTTAAAGTCACAGCAGTCTCATTTCAAACCCCTTGCTGTTGCTTGGGTTTGTATCTGTGTTGTACAAAACGGGTCTTGCATACACATAGGGTGGGAAAAGAAATTCCCAGCAAACTCTCTCTGCACAGCTCTGAAGGAAAGATAGAAAGCAGAAGCCTCAGGGAGAGACATAATTAAGATATTAATCTCAGAGATGCCTGTTCTGGTGGCTCAGATGGGTCTATTAATCCACTAATCCTGTCACCTCTGCCAGTAGACAGGCACCAGCAGGAATGGCACCCACATACTTCGTGCTGCACTCTAGAGCCAGAAATGGTCAATGAAAACAAAGCTGCCCTTCCAGATCAGAAGGGCAAAGAGCTCCACACAGCCCTGAGCCAAGTTATCTCCTTTCAGGAACACATTAACTTTGAGAAGAAAGTTTAATTCCTTTTAAAAGCTCTGTAAGATCCACTTTCATTTGTCTTGAGAGAGAGGACAGACCAAACACAACCTTTGGATTTCCATGTTACTGACTTCATGGTAAATCTGTTTTGGCAGAAGCCACCTGGAGATAAGTGGGTAGAGCTGAGAGGCATCCAAGTCCCAGAGTTTAGGTCCAAGCTTTCAGATCACCAGAGACAGGGATGAATCAACCTTATCATGCCCATCTATCTAAACTAATGCTGCTGAACACCACTTTACATCTCATCAGCAGGTAATGACTTTATCACCAGCTCTGCCAAAGGATCCTTTTTCAACTCTTTCTACAGGGTTGAAGAAAAATTTCCTGCAGGTAACATTTCATTCTAACAAAGATCATGACTTCCTATGGCTACAAGAATTGATAATGCCAACTGTTCCAAAAATGTATCAAAAACAATTGTATGGTTTGTCCCCTTCCCAATAAAGGATGAAAAGGATGCACAACCAATATTTTGGGAGACTTTTTTGCTAACATATGTTTGCATTTTATTATCAAGTCCCAGATAAGCTCATGTATCTCTGGTAGACTATCAGCAGTAGCAGCTTTCTGCAGCAGGAGACAGTAAACTGCCTAAATAAATACAAATGGACAATTTAATTAAAATATATTGGAGACTTGGAAAAAGTACTATTTGTGGATGAAACAGTCTGTTAAGGGATTGCACTCAAGGCTAGCTCAGTGTATTTTAGGCAGGCAACAATAAGTGGCAGTGAAACAGTGCACAGAGCTCTACCCCAATGATTAAAGACCACGCTGAAATTATAAACATCTGTTTTCCAGAAGGGGGGGGAAGAAAGTCACCCTGTTGCCTCTGGTTTTAATGTTTGAAACAAAACAAACCATTTGGATTTAAAAATGTACTTCTTTAAACCTGAAAAGACCCTCGTATCAAAACAAGGTGGAATCAGCTAAACACATTACTTCTGATTTGTTTCCTTGAAAATCCAGCCTTAATGCATTCTAACAAAATTTATCTATCCCAAGCATACCTCATAATGAGATCAACTGGGAAAAATATCAGGCTTGTTTGTATATTTTATACTTGCTCTAACTTGGCAGTTTGGAGATTATGTATTCCCCAGGTCCCTCCTTAAATCGTTTCACACGCTACAATTTGATTTTCTTTGCTTGCCCTTTTCCACAATTTTTTTTTGATACATTTTATTGAGTTCTGGCTCAGAGGGAAACGTTTCCTTTGAATTAAGGGTGCAATCATTTTTTCTCCCGTCTAAATAAGGACATATGGCGTAGAAAGCAATGTTATGGTCTGAGTATTTTATGATTGAAGTAGGGCTCATTTTAAGAAATGACAGTAGCATCAGGTTGGATTAGAGTAGTTTTTCTAATTGGGTGGTGCTGCTGTGGATACTGTGATGGGCTATCTGGGCCATAACTCATTTTAAATATGACATGTCCGTTTTTACTTACTGTGATGAAGAAGCAAACAGCAGCAGTGTTATGATACTGAAGGAAAATTGTCCTCTTTTTTTTAGCAGTCACTCAGTTCCACAATGTTTTGAAAATTGGTGTTTGCACATTTACCTGCCATGCAGACTACTGGTTTCCCTAATCTTGGTTTACCAGTTTCTTTTGGCTAATTTACATCAATATTCTGTGTTGCAGTCAAGCAGTCCATAACACAGTGGCTCATTTCTACCTCTCTCTGGGATGCAGAGAACTTGAATTGACACTAGCAAAGGATCTCTGTGCTTAGACTGAGTCAGCTGCAAAAGCAAGACAACAACTTCCTGTAATAAAAAGTATTATCAGTGAAAAACCAAAATATTCAAAAGCCACTGATAGTTTCTCAGCTACTTGAGCAATATTAACTACCCACTAACAACCTAACTGTACATCTTAATGCTTGCAACCAGATATGAGGGTCACCTTCCATTTCTAAGAGCAAATGAAACCCAAGCTCCTTTAGTATGAGCAGCTGCCTTTGCAGTTTCTGGAAGAACTCCTGTCTGGTGCTGTGATCAGCCAGGGCAATGTCCTGCCATGAGCTCAGCTTCAGCTCTCTGGGAGACACCTGTGCAGATCTGGTGCCACTTTTAACTCGGGAGGAACTCTGTTTGACCTCATGGCTCTTGCAGAGGTGCCATCTAAAGAGCAGCCCAGTGCCCCGGGGGCCTGGAGAAGCCTTTCTCCCCAGTGCCCAGCACGCAGAGGCCGTATGGAGCAGCGGGGTTGGCTTTTCTGCAGCTCTGGAGCTGCTGCAATGATTTTTCACAGTTTCTGGGCTGGCAGGTGGGCTGTGGGCAGGGCCGGCACCGCTTCCCCAGCGCAGCCCGTGCTCGCAGGAGCAGGAGCCTCGCTGCCATGCGAGAGCTAATGCTTATTTTGGAAAAAAAGCTGGTGCTTAAGCAGGCAAAACTGCTCGATTTTACAGCTGCCATCAGGCCTGCATAGCAAACTGCACTCTGCGTGCCCCCAGCCGCACTTGGCAGATGGCAGCAGCCAGCTGGGAAAATCTGGGTTTGACATACGTCAGTGATAAACTGTGTCAGCGCAGACCCGCCTGGGTTACAGGCAGGCAGCGTGTGCCAGAGCGGGGCTGGGACTGCCCAGGGGGAAACAGCATTCCCAGCCTATTGAACTAAAACCTGCCTTCCACAACAGGCCACACAGGTGCAGATGGCACCTAGGAGCCCCTGGGGCTGGCGGGAGAGGCAGGCAAGGCAACAGAGGGGCATGTATTGGGTCTGTGTGGCAAAGCCTTGGTGGCAGGGTGTCTTCTGTGAGAAGCTGCCAGAAGGTTCCCCCATGTCCAGTGGAGACAATGCCAGCTGGCTCTCCAAGAGGGAACCCACTGCTGGCCAAAGCCAGGCCCATCAGCAGTGGTGGCAGTACCTCTGGAATTGCACAGTTAAGAAGGGGAAAGCCAGAGAGAGGAGTGAGATTATGTGAGAGAAACAGCCCTGTAATCACCAAATCAGTGCAGGAGGAGGAGGAGCTCTAGGCAGCACAGAAGTTCCCCTGGAGCCACGTGGTGAAGATCACAACTAGGGGACAGGCCTCAAGGAGTAGCATCCAATAAATGGCCCATGAGAGAACTGAAAGCCTCTGAGCTTCTTAGAGCTGAAAGCCTCCGTGTCTCTTGAAAATAAGATTTGTAGCTTCAAGTTTCACATAAAGATGATTTGGACCTGTGACTCTCGGTTATAAAATGCCATCCAATATGCATCAAATAGAAAATTGATTTGGCACAGGTTTTTTTTGGTAATGGGAAAGAAATGCATGCACTGAAGATGAGCTCAGAACTCTTACAGCAGATGCATCAAGTGTTACCAATCTGGTGCAGTGGACCGTAGCAAAAGAATCACTGTAAGGGAAGTAGCTCCAAGCAGGACAGAGGGATGATTGACTAAGCATCCACTTAGCAAGGAGAGAGCTGTGTTCAGCTGGAGCCAACGGAGTAAATTAGGCTGAGCTTACACGATGCTTTTAAACACCATGTAGGAGGCAATCAGAATTGACAGCTTTAACATTGCTGCCATCTATGCATACAGATACCATCTATTAAAGGCTAATATCAACAGCTGTGATGTTCAAAGCAAAAGTAGATTTAATATACATATTAAATTGTCCAAAGCTGCTGGAGGTGTTTCAAAATATACTAGGAAATTCCACCAAGAAAAATATCTCTGTATATTACAGTAGTTCTCCTCTGGTAATGCTACTCCACAAAACTGAGGGATTTGATTTCAATATGAAAGGTGATGATAACCTTTGAAAGTGACTTTAGTAAAAGAAGATCCCGAAAAGCAACATAAACTTATTACTAGTTACATCAGACAGCCAAAGCATTCCGTGCAGTTCAGCCTCAACCTTGGGAAGAAAACAAACATTCCCCAGCCTTCTGATAGCTAAAGGAAGACATTAGACAACATTTGCCAAGAACAAAGTCCAGACCAGTTGCATGAGCTATAGAATGGGAGATCATGTCACACAGATGTTTCAGCTGATCTTGGAATATCCACTGAGAAAACAGACAAAAGTCAAGTATTGGAGACATATTTCAAAAGAGCAACCAGGCCTGGCTGGGCTGCTATAGGCACAGTGCTGTGATACCAGGCTTGAGCAGCAGAAGAAAAGCAGAACTGGAGTAAATTGACTCAATTAAATTATTTCAACAAGGTTTTCTGGAAAATTAGTCTTCTTGAATAAGCTTGGTTTCATTTCTTCAGTAAGTCTGGATGAAAGGGAAACTGGATAAATGTGATACATTAGGATTCTAGATGCACTCATGCTGCAAGACATTCTGATAAAAGTTAGTGCTATATAAATTTCAATAAAGCATATTTTAAGTGGAGAGCATATCAGCTGAGTTCTCAGAAAGTAGTGTCAATAAATAAACATTAACGTTTGCTACAGAAGGTAAAAGGATTTAAACAAGGTTTGCAGCTATTCAATAGTCCCATCAATATCTGAGAAAAAACATTATCAAAACCACTGCAGATAAAATTCATAGATGCCAATGATACCTTTTTAGAATAAATAAGGAAGAGGAGGGGAAGGCAGCTTTAGGCAGCAGCTCAAATTCTGTGAAAAACACACCTCAGGAGAAAAAACACATCCCAAAGCAGGGCTGCACTATGGATATGAGGAATGAGAGCAGCTGCCTGCAGCTTCTGCAGAAGAGAGGCTGTGCTGCCAAGCAGAGTTGGGAAAAGCTGGGAGGTGACACTGGACTAGTGAGTCCTTATGGTCTTCCTGCATAATGCTACACCTGAAGGGAACTAATCCAACCCCTCAGCAAGGGAAGAGAGGCCACTTTCTCTTGGATACAGCATTGACAGGAATGATTTTGGGAGGTCTTCAGGCTCCCCAAGTGCACCAGCAAGGCACAGCTCTACTGAGTAGACAGCACATGGTGGGTACAGCCTCACCCATGGGACAAACTTGGGGAGTTGCCCTGAACTGCTGCAAGTCCTTCTTATGGGGATCACAGAGACCAATTGAACCATCATTTAAAAAAGCAAAACTGCCAGAAACTCTCCAGGTGTGAGGCACTGCAGGTCTCTCCTTACCTAGAGATGGGCACAAAAGCTGCCCCCTGATGCTGCCCCACAGTGAAGGCAGCCTGCAAACCCCTTTGGGTTCTTGTCCATGATTCAAGGCAGAGACAAAAACACCCACATTCTTGCTCAACAATTCACTCAACCCCTCCAAGTGTCCCATGTGAAAAAGCTGTGCTTAGTACAGTTGAGTTTCAAATTCATTGCTAGGACTCTGAGGCACCACAATAACACAGTTAAAACACCACCAGATGTGTGTCATATAATACATGTTAAAAAAAGAAAAGACATACTGTGTGCAGATACAACAACAATTTGCTGTTCAAATTAATTCAGGAATCAGTACCATCCCTATAAACCCAATATATAAAACATATGCTACTGTAGGCATGCATAAATTGCATGCATTTTTATCCAGATAAAGCCACACATGCAACTAATAAACCAAAGTGAAAAAAAGGAAAAGAAACAAAGTAAATAAATAAATGCAAAGGCTGCCTAGAGAGTAATGAATTTTGCAGAAACTGCTGTCAAAGATCACAGTGATGTGCACAGCCCTAGCCCTGCAGGTCCCCACCCCCAGCAGGACAGTCACAGCCCAGCCTTGGGCCATTGCAGCAGGCAATTCCCATGGAGCAGAAATGAAGCCCAAAAGGGTTTTCTTGCCCAGCACAGGGGTGAGGTTAAGCTACAGTGGCACAGTTCAAATCCCAGGAGACAGTCCCCCACACGCCCAGGATCAGGGCTGACACTGGGTGTTTCCAGCTGTCCCACAGGCCAGCCCACAGTCACGTCCCTTTCATGGGGACGATCCCATAAACCCAGGAGGGAGGCTCCAGCCTCACAGCAGCTGGGGGAACTGCTGGCCTTAAAGGCAAGAAGAGAACCACCACTCCAATGTGGAAGGAACTGATGGCTGGCTGGCACAGTGGGAATTTAGCAAAGCAGAGACAATTCCCATGCACACCACCATGAGTAGCTTTATTCCAGCTCCTACCTTGTTCAAGCCAGACCTACAATTTGCTGCTATTACTAATTCAAACTCTACAAAGCCCCTCCTTGAACTCTGCCTAGACTTTTGGGATCTGTCCTTTCCCTTGCAAAGGTTGTTCCCCAACCAGCTGTCCTGTGTCTCCCAGAGGCAATGGAGAGCTAACCACAGCTGCTTCAGTTCAACAAGAGCCAGAGCCATTTTCTCCAGGCTCCCTGCACTAGCAGATGAACCAAGCCAGCTCTGGCAGAAATCAGAGCAAACCTCACACCTCTGCAGGTCTGGACATGAAGCAGAGGCAACCTGAAACATCACTGCATGTCTGGTTGTGATCATCCATTGTGATCAGTCAAGGAAACTTTCAGTAAGGCCATGAGCTCCTACATCACCAGGGCAAGTTTTCTGATTTGAGAGAAGTGTTGAAACTACCAGAGCAAGCACAGCCAGCTCCTCAAGGAAACACAGAAGCAATTTCCTCTAAATGCCCAGGGGACATCCTGTTTGCTGATCGACATCCTGAAGAAAACAAAAATCCAGGCATAATTAGAGGCTAAACAACTAAGGTGAAACCCTTTGGTAATTTTCAGTCCCTAGTGACTAAAAAGGGGTGACAATTATTTCAGCTAATGATCACTGAACTTTGAGAATAATGTTCACAGCTGAGGAAGGGGAAGCAGAGCTCTTTAGAAGGCAGCACTGCTGTCAGGCTGAGCCCAGAGCTCCTTGAAATAGCTGGCTGATACTTGCTCTACCATCAAGGGACACTGGGCACTACCCAAACATGCAAAGAACTGAAGGCAGCACCAAAAGCTCAGGGCAGATGGATTGGGATCCATCTTCCCACAGATTGCAGTAGTTTATGGTAGAGAAAAATTCTTGTTGTTGGCCCTGTCTGTACTCTTGTGATGTGCAGCACAGGAGTGGCTTGGCACTAGCTACACATTCCCTAAAACAGTGGCTTTTAACATTTCTCAGTCACAAAAGGACTGGCTGGCACTCTGTAGCTTTGATACAGCTGAAAGGGCAAACTGCAGAGATGAACACCAGGCAGACACTGAGGGTTATCCAGCTGGCCTGAATTGCTCCCTGTGAGTTTAGACAGCCTCTCCTCACTGATTCTGGAGAGAAAAATGTAATTGGTGCCTTCCAGAAAGGGGTCAGGCTGTGCCCAGGGATGAGCTGGGTCCAGAGGAGGGGAAACCTGCCTAAGGCAGGCCCAGAGAAATGTGAGCCATTGCACCTGCACTGTTTCACAGAGGGCACAAAGGCTTGTCAAAGCACAAAATAAACAAGTCCACTAGTTCAACTAAAAGCCTGATTTGAAGTTGATTTAAAGCATTGTAAATGCTTGTCAAGTTTTAAGCCAAATCTTCATTTTGTTCAGGTTAAATAAGTTATCAATCAGTTTAACTTGAAGTGGAACAAGAAGCTTCTAAAATGAAATTAAAGTAACAGCCCAGTTAATTGAGCCTGCTGCAGTCCTTCCCATAAGGATGGTCTTAGCTTCAGGAAATGCCCATCTTCCCTGTCACATTTGGTGCAGAAAGGTATTTCAAACAGTAATAAGCATCTGCTTTCTCTACTTGTTCAGTGGGAAAGTCTAGAATTATATACACAGCACCTCAGAGGATGCTGTAATAGCAAGATGCATTTATTAATGATCCTACTAATATTTCCTGAGAGCATCTCCAAATACTCAGCAAACACCCATCAAATTTAAATAGCAAGGATGTGCAGTGGGTGGTATTATCATCCTTTCTCGGAAGGGATGAAAAGACCAGATGACTTTGGGAACATCAAGCAATGAACCTGGAGTAAGGCTGGGATTACAACTACAGAGAAAACAGGATGGCTAAAAGCACTGCAGCTTTTAACAGCAACCATCTTGCATCTTAACCACAAAGATCATTCTCCCTGGGTGACATGTAAGAAAATATTTCTTAGAATGAAAGCATGATGTTAATAGAGTGGAGCTTGCTGAGAAAGCAAAAAAAAGGAATTGGTGCTTTCTTGGATGCTACATGGAAACCCTACACCTCCACAGGAAATATTTCAGTAAAAAGAGACATAGAGTTACAGCATGAAAAAATGAAGCCACCAGATAAGGCAGGTTTTGTGAAAAAGGGATAAGGGAGCACGGCCTTTGCTGCTGGGAAGATTTGGTGAGATTCAGGACTGCTCTTGATACACAGGTCAGTGAGGTTTTACTGTGGCACAAAGATTGGTGTCTGAGCGCTGCCCAAGGCAGGAGGCTTCCAAGTACCTTGGATACTTGGATCTGGGAAATGACCAAGGTCTGTCACACCACGGGATCTTTACAAGCAGAAACCAGGCCCAGAACCAGGGGGAACAAAACTGAAAGCTCAATCCAGAGACCAGAAGTCAGGAAAAAGACTTCTCTGAACTGTAGCTCTTCCTGAAAGAGCAGGTGTGGGAGAAGGAACAAAGCCCAAAACAACAAAACTCATGAAGGCTCTATGGTTAGAGCTAAATAACCAGGTAATTATCCAGATTTTATTGTTCCTGTGTTGCTGCCTGCAGATGAGAAGAAAGACAGCAACAGAAGTAGCAAACAGGGATAACCAAAGGCTCTAAAATCTGATGCAGAAATTGAACATTCTTCTGGAGATGTGAAACTGTTTTCACATGGGACTTTTGTGCTAATAGTTCTCAGTCAACATGCAAATTCTTTATAACAATACATGTCTAGATACCACTGCAGTGTAAATATCCTTGCTCAAAACACTTTGCATCTTACTGCTGCTCACACTGTACCTGGCAGTTTCCTATTTAAAACACTATTACTTGCTAAAGGAAACCATTAACAGAGGGCTAAAGGAAACAATCTTATTCACTGAACCAACACTGTTGTCTCAGCAAAACAAAGCAATTAACATCTGAGTTCACAGGAAAATATATTAGCACAACAGATGCATGTGCATGTATTTCGGCCCTTTGGTAAAATGTGCTGTTTTGGGGCCAGATGTTTCTGCTCATGCCAAAGAAGAATCCAGCTGCATCAAGCTGTGAATATTTCTTCTGATCTGTCAAAATCTGCATGAACTAGAAGAGAAAAAAAAGCACTGAAGTTTGAAATAGAAGTCTGTTTTCCACTGGGGATTTTACCACCATCTGTATTTTAAAAGCTTTAGTACAACTTGACAGAGCCTGAAAAAGTTTGCAGCACAATAGGTAAAGCACATTGAAATACCATTCAAGTAGGGTTTCTGGTAGAGTTGAAACATATGGTAAAAGACTAGTTTTATGCATTTTTCCCCTTAAAAATCAATTTATACTTATTAGTTGGATTTACAACATGTTTAAATTGTATGGCCCTTTTTGTAATGTGCTGCCATTATGAGCTGAACTCTCATTATTGAGATGATAGAGCAATATTGAATTACTGGGCAAACAAGGTCCTTTTTCAAAAACACCAGAGCAATTGCTTTTCTCACGGTTTCTAAAACCAGGTGTTGTTTTTTCTTGCATTAAAATAACTACTATGGATTTGCACTGGTGCAAGAGTAAAATCATATCACTTTACTGAAGCCATAAAAAAGGAGCCAAAATGGAAACAGAACAGCTAAGCACAAAACATGAAAGCATCTCGTAACACCATTAAGTTCACAAACTACAACACATTTGTCAAAGCTTGGTGTTGTCCCACCTAAAAATCATCCACCCAGCAGGACCAGCAGGCTCCCACTTCCCAGGCCACCTGTGCAAAAGCTTGTAACTCATCCCACAGAAATCTGTTTCATGCCCCAAAACCATTTCCTCCTGCCCCAGGGAGAATGCAGTGGCAGCAGCAGCCTCAAACAGTGACTTGCTTGAGTAAGTGGGTGCACCATTATTTTCTGGCAAGCCCTAAAACTGAGATTTTCTAACCACAACATGACTCCTAAAGGCATTGAGACTTCAATCTGTCCTGTTCTATCCCCAAAATTTCAGCCTTAACAGAAAAATTAAAACTTCTGAAACAAACATATATGGTACAGTGCAAATGGAGCAGAATGTAGCTGGGTATTTCTGAACTGAATTCAGTTTTCCATTCTGTTCTCAGCCCTCCACATTCATCTGCCAGCAGCCAGGCAGCTGTGCTGCCTTCCAGGTGTGCAGCACAGCTTTGCCACTGACAGGGTTATCTATTTTACAAAGAATTATGCTGGCAGTGAAAATCACAGTAGAATTGTTTTGAAAGAGGCAAGCCTCAGATGGACAATTTAGATTTCACAGAAGTTGAAAGAGGATTTGCAGGTTCAAATTATTAATCAACACCCTGCCAGGCAGGGGCCAAGAGCAATCTGCCAGAGCTGAGTTTTCTTGGACTTAGACTGCAAAATCTGGATTTTAGATTGACTCAGTGAGGAGAAGGATTTTTGTGCCTACAGCCCTCTCCTGAAGCAGCCAGGCAAAATAGATCCCTGGCTTTTAGGGGTAAGTATGAACTCAGGGATGGTGGGGTAAATTCTTTAAGGAAATCAGGGATTCAGAGGCTTTCTGAGCCAGAGGACACACTGCACATGACAAGGTTACTTCCCTGTTTTTAAAATCATGTTCCAGCTGTAACAAGACAGTATAAACTGCCCCTGAGGTCGCATGGGGCCTTTCTTTTGTTAGCAAGAAACGTGGCAAAAACTGGCCAGAAAAAAGCAGGTGCTTGTGCAGAATCACAACCTTTTGCTGCAACATTGTCAGCTCTCCCCCGTGCCAATCAGGATGACACAGGCTGCTCTGGGAAGGAAGAATTTAATTGTAATAAGCACCTAACAGAGTGTAACAATGGTTAATCACAGAGAAGCACACAGTGGGTGCCCCCAGTCACATCAGGCTGCCTTCAGCACCCTTTTGGCTTGACCTGTCAAGTTACATGGTTTCAAAATTCTGCAGGGCCAAACCTAAAATAAAAAGAGAGGGGGGAAAAAAAAAAAGAGGGTGGAGGAGGGGGGGGAGAAATTGGAGAAAAAGGGAAATTATCCATTAATCATTTTAAAGAAAATGTTAAATAATGTTCTCCTGCAAACAAAAATGTAAAACAGGTAGACAGACAGTCCACCATTAGCTGCCTATTTCTATAAACACCACCACTATCTCCTGGGGAACAGTCTCTGACAGCACTGAGCAGCTCCTCCTACTCTCACAGCTGAAGCCCCTGAGTGTGCAGGGTTGGGTGTTTCAGGTGCAAGCAGAAGGGCAGAGGAAGGTGAATGAACATGACAGGACGCCCCAACACGTGAGCCAGAGAGCACCTGGTCCAGGTCTCCTCTCTCCTGCACTTCTCTGTTACAAAGAAGCATTACAAGATGAAAATCGTGAGCTTGAGGCCAAAAGCAAAATAGAAAAAAGAGGATATGAGCCCACAGACCTTTGTTGAAAGCAGTGATTTATTTTTTTCTTTATGTTTACCTTCCGTGTGTCTCAGAGAAGCTGCCCACAGAAGCATCACACCACAGCTCCTGTTGCACTATATATTATAATACTGCTTGTTTCCTCTTGCCAGCTACTCATCAAGGGTTACCACCAGCACAGCCCTCCTAGTTCTTTCAGATCTAGTCAGAAGGCAAATTAGTTGCAGCCTGATGGGGGAGTGCTAAATTTTTCATTACAATCTTTCTCCGGAGGTTTGGTGTTTAATAATTTGTACTGTATAAAATTTCACATATGGGAAAACATGGCACCACACAGCCTCTCCAGATGCCGTTTTTTCTTCCTTGCTGCTAATCATGTGAGCCCCCCAGCTAAAGAAGTGGATTTAGGGCATAATTAAAGCTTTATACTTTAATAGTAATATGGGTAAAGCTCAATTTTATTTTTGAGAGGAACACACCACATTTGTAAATTCCCATTTCACTGAGGATCAGGTTTCACACAGGGCTGCTTTGTTGCTGATATACCATGGAACATAAACCATGTAAGCAGCTCGTGGTGCTGTGAAAGGCACACACCCCTGCTCAGCCACTGCAGAGGCTCTTTAATTCCTTATGATCAACCCAAGAGCAGTGGTGGCTGTACAAGGGACATCTGTAAAAAGCCTTCACATCATCCGCACTGGTTTTCATCACAAAACTTGGCAGGGGAGTCTCTCAAGATTGGTCACACGAACTCCTAACTTCTGGGAGCTTTAGCTACAGCCCTAAGCAGAGATGAAGTGATTTAAATTAGCTGCTGCTCTCCTAAACCTCCCCCTAAGGCACCACCCTCCTTCCCTCCCTGCAGAGCCTGGAAGCCACGGGGCTGCTGTCGTGTGTGGGAATGCTGAGCCCTCTCCCATCTTCCCACCACTGCCTTCTCCCCACGCTCCTGATGAGAACAGCAACCTGGAACATGCTTTTGGGATTAACCACAGCTGCACACAGAGCACAAGGTTCACACACGCTGGCTAAGAGCCCTGAAAGCCTCACTGTGAAGTGGGACTGAAGTGGAACCCAAGGAGGGGACAGACAGGAGGGTCAGTGAAAGGGAAGAAGAGGTGCTGGCAGAAAGGCAGGAGACATTCCTTGCACAGCTGAGACAGGAATAGCCGTGTGATGGTCAGCATTCTGAGGAGTAATTTTAATTATTTGCTGAATTCTGGAGTATAACCCCCTTAAAAAAAGAAGTGCCCCAGGGATTATACTCCCAGGATGGCAGCTTGGTATTGTAAATCCTTTCCCTCTTCTCCTAAACATCCTCCTAAGTAAAAATTCAGAAAACACAGAGAGGAGTACAATGATCACCTTGCACAATATGGTTTTAATTCAATCCAAGTTTCTCCCATCTGCTCAAGAGACCTACACACTGCCTTAAAATGAAGCCCTTTGGTACTATCATGGATTTCTAATTTCCCAAAGGAAAACCACGTGATAAAGAGCCAGGTCCAACCAGCATGGTAAAAATCTACACTGTTCTTTGACAAATCTTGTGCTTCAACAGAAAGAAGAGATTCCAGCTTTGCAATTAGGCATCTTTGTGCCCCTCCATCATGGTTGAAAGCCAGAATTTACTCTACCAATCAGTAGCAACACTGGGTAGGGTAAAGTAAAACTGTTACCATGGATAAGCATCTACTCAGCTCTCAGAGCCTGCAGTATGCTGGCAAATAAATCAAATGACCTAGAACTGAGAAATAATGACCTTGGAAGTGAGAGCTTATTTCTGGTTTTATCCATCTTTACTATCACAGCTTAAACTAAATCAACCATGCATTTTAAGATCTATATTGTATCCTCCCAAATCTGTCTGAGAATGCTGAAGTCTTGAAACGCTCTTTTGTTGAAATGAAGAGCTTATTACAGGTCAAAATTTTGCTTGCTTTGTAACTGGTTATATGTGTTAAATCACAACCCACACAGGAGAGACAGCTCCCAAACTCAGTGAACCTCCTTGGTGGCCATGAGAGTTCCGACATAAAACCATGGTAATGGAATTTAAATACAGGGAAACAATCTGAGTATTTAAAAGTGCTTTTTAAATGCCTTTGAGTTCCAGTTTGACTGACATGTCTAGGTCCTGCTGGGTGAAGACTCCCAGCTCTGTAATCCCTGTGTGTTTCACCACCATTTCATGAAGGCTTGACTGGTGCCCAGTTGTGAGTGGCAGTGCAATGTACCTGCTCACAGAGCAAAGTGACCTTGAGGAGACTCACTCATCCCAATGCCCAGCACTCACTTCCATGAAATCCCTGGGCAGGAAAATACACATATGGAGAGATAATAGAGGCAAAGCCTCCATGTCAAAGAGCAGGTTGGACTCTTGCCATCAGGCCTGTGACAGCAATCCCTAATTCTCCAGGACATCTGCTTATCCAGCAAAACACAAGCCACCTGTCCAGCAGCCAGGACAGCACAGGGGCTGGCAAACACAGCAGAGTCAAGTTCTACTCTAGCTCTGACATCAGCCACATTAATCTCCACTATCACCCTCCCTCCCTTTCCCCCCCCACCCCTAAATAGAAGCCAGTTCTACATAATGTCATTATGCTCAGCTTGTGAGGCTGAGTTTATCTGAGACTGCCAAAAGCACTGTAATCTTCAGCACCAAGTATGATTACTCTGTCATCGTGCATCTCCACAGATAGCAGTGCTCAGGGTATCCTCAGAATGGGAAGAGGTCAAACCACTGATGTTAAACCCGTGAGACCTGAGAGCTAAAGGACGAGCTGCAATATCAGTTTTTGCCAGAAGAAACTCATCCATGTTCTGATTTGTCAGGAGAAGGATTTATATCAACTTATACCAGATAAGGAACATGGGAAATAAATACCTAAGTCAGAACTTACTAATGGGTATTATTTCTCAGATAGTAGCAAGTTAATGCTATATAGCTAGGCAACAAAGCCATCCCATCCTTGATAAAGGCATAAACACATTAAAGGAATAATCCCTGTGTGACATGAGGTTACTTGTGCATTCATAAAATTTTCACTGCTTCTGCCAGCATTGCCTTTTAAAAATCACTGCTCTGTCCCAGCTTGATCAAACCCTGCAGCCCATGATCTGCTTCTCCTTCAACATGCACAAACATGCAGAGAATCCCATTATAAATCCCTTTTTAAAGGATACATAGAAGTCTCTCGTATCACAGACAAACCAGCAGCTTGACCTAATTTCAATGGTTCCACATTATTTCCAGTATCAATTTATCTATCAGTTACACTCTGCCAGGAAACACCAGGGTCATACTTTGCTCCCCAGGCCCAGCTGCAGGGAAGGAAGAAATCTTTTTTCACTGGCTTAAGGACACTGAGAAAACTTGAAGAAGATCCAAACTAGAAATGCAAATTCTCAAAATAAAATAGTTTAAGTTATTCTTTTTCAGGAAAGAATTAAGACCATAACTATCTCTAATTACAGAAATAAGTACTTAGCACAGTAAGACATCTTTAAGGGAGGAGGGATTTTCTAAACTCCTGTGCAACAAGACAATTCAAAAACTGACCATTTACGAGGTTTAGGCACTCTCCTCTTTAGTTATTTCAAAATATCAAATTAATTCATTACTGGTACTCACATTTAAAATAAACACTCTGCTTCCTTAGAAGTTCAAGAAAGCCACACAGGAGTAATAAACCAAGAGTCACACATCAGGATCTGAGCTGTCAGAGCCCTGCTAACATCACTCACTGGTTCAATTACAGAGGGACAGTAATGAAAAGAGAAGCCAAAACAAGTACTCATCATCACAACAGAGAGGATTACACAGAAGAGCATTATTCTGAAGTATCTTTCTCTTCTCTAAGGATGATTAATAAAAAATAAAAATAGAGAAAATAACATTTCATTGTCTGTATGTAAAATGGAGAGAGGGGAAAACAGGCTATGGCTGAAAAATGTATTGCCATCTCCATCTGCAATCGTTTCACCTCCCTGAAAACAATGATACCTTGGGGCAAAGAGAAACTTCTCTTGAGACTTCACAGCAAATGGTTTTACGAGATTCATGTTGCTTTATCAACCATTAGCAAATCACTTCAATGGGAAAATTTACCCCAACTTGTACGAACTGCCTCATTTTAGGCAAACTCTGAATGATAGTGGTTTCCTGAACAGAAAATATAAGTGTTCTAACATTGAATATGCCTTCCTCTTTCAATAAATAAGTTGCTAAAAATCTCCACTGATGCCAGTTTGTAAAATTTAATGAATATGCAGAGTTGTAAATTAATAGACTGTGCCTCAGAGCTGCTTGTTTAGAATGCTGCTGTTATAACAAAATTAGGTAAGTATCCAATGGAACCTCTGGACCCTGGGCTGGTGCCATCTAATTGAAGTTTACAACTTTATTGGAGATTCCTTGCATCCTATGTATTTGCTTTGTAGAGTTCAATAGCTGGTGGCCTTGGCTGTAACTTAATTACAAAGCAGAAAGGAAGGTTGTGTCAGCATGATAACACTTGGCTAAGCTGAAACGTCGGTTTTGGGCATATTTCACCTGTTCTCATCTTGATTTAAGTGGAGTAATAGGTCCTAATCACACAGAACAAATGGGTCTTTGAAGTGAACACACAGAATTAAAGGGCCAGGTCCTGCATGTCTTTGATCAGGAACGAAAGCACACAGGAGTGGGTGGCATTGAGTGCCCATCAAGCAGCTGAAGATAAGGACAGACAATGTTGTGAGTCACAGCCAAGGGATCCAGGAGGGCAACAAGCCTCAGTTTAAGCTTTCTGAACAGCCACGTTTGAGCATGAAGACATCCTGAAGAGGAGAGAATACCAGATGAAAACGGAGTGAAAGCAAAAAGGGTAAAAGGGCAGGTGAAAATGGTGATTCCAGCCACCTGCCCACAGTTAATTCTCTCCAGGACTGAAGGAGATCACATTTCACCTGGTACCTGTTGCAAGGGGCAGGAGGGAGAGGTGGGAGGGTCTCAGCAGCTTCTGAGGTGGTGCATACCCACAGCTTTCACATGTATTTTTCCACAATGTAACAATAATCTGATTAAAAGAGTTGATTGGCAGACGCCAAGTAAAACACTTCAAAAAGATTTTTAAAAGCCACAGGAAAGCAAGATTGTATAACTTTCTAAAAGATAAGATGGAGCATGTTCACTATAAACAAACCCACCTCCACATCCCACATACACATGCACCGTGTGGCAGTCCATTAACACGCAGTGTTCCACTGATTAAAAAGAAAATTTAATACATCTGTCAGAACACAGAGACAGAATAAATATCCTTATCATTCCATTTACTGTAAATAATACTTAAGTGCAAGTCAAATATTAGCTATATTCAGCACAGCATCCTAACAAAACAGGCACTGCTAACATTATGGTCCCAAACTGTGTTACTTGTAATTAACATCTGACATATATCTGCTTTTGCAATCACCCATTACTGATTAAATGACAAGGCACAATGTCAGATGCATAATCTGATTGGTTAGTACTCAGTTACCAAGGTGTTACATTTGGAAATTGCCTGTGAATTGATTTCTTTTATTGAATTAATAAGTGTTATCATACTGTACAGAAGGCAAAATTGCTACTGAATGTGAGCGATAACATATAATTACAGAAAATCAAATCCTAATCTGCAGAGCCAAGCCAGGTGTCAACATTTTAATTGTAGCTGGGGAAGCGCAGTAACACCACAGAGCAGGGGGAGGATGGGAAGAGATCTCTCAAGTGTAGGAAGAAATATATTGCATAAAGAACCAACTTTATTTAGGCATGATAGCAACCTCGAGGGACGCCAACCACTCGTGTGCAGAAAAATTAGACTTAATTTTTCATTTCTGTCTATAATCCCACATGCTGGGACACCTGACTGTCATGCAGACCCTAATCTATCTGCCAATGTCTTAAAATTTACATTTTTGGGAGAATGTTCCTGAAAGATTTTAGGAGATACAAGCATAAAATATGGAAATCATGTACTTCCACTATTTGTTCCATAAAAACTAAGAAAACAATATCCCTTCTGTCCCCAGAAAGACCGAGTCCCTTTGAGATCATATCACAAATTTCTGCTATGAATAAAACCACAAAGGTTTTATTAATTTTAGTAGCTATGCACATTTTTTGAGTGAAAAATGCCTCTTCAGGCCGTTTCCTAGTTGCTGCTCCTGTTAGCCTGCAAACACTGCACTAACGCAGCTACTGGCATTGAAACTGATGATGTTAAATTGGTGTAACCTCGTTGCATGGACATTCTCAAATTAGCTGGTTCCAATACACTTGATCTATCTCAGCCATTCCTACATCAATTTGAGTGTTCATGCTAAAGGACTGCACCACTTTAACCACGTGTACTCAGAAAATGATGTTGCTGAACTGCTGCCATTCCTTTGGATTAAGGAGGCCTCGGAGACCCCCAGCTTCCTCTGGGGAATGAGTCATTCCAGCCACCACAACCAGCTTGGCAGGCTGTGATTCTCACTCCTCACTGCACACCCAAACCCTTTCCATATCACCCCCTGTCCAGGCACACTGTGCAATTCCAGTCCCAAACACCTCCAGCCTTTCCTCCTCTCTGCTGCTGCCTTCCCACCATTGGCACCGAGACACCTCCTGCCACTGCCACCCCCAGAGCTGTGCTGCTGTTTCTCCTGACAGCAAAACAGAGCTGCTCACAGCCAGGCACAAGCTGCCAGCTTTTCCTGCCCTGAATATCTCTCCTTCTGGCAATCTGTGATTTCTGTCCTTTGGAAAAAGACCTGGCTAGGCACAAAATGGGGGGGCACAGACAGGAAGCACCAGAGGCAAATGACAAAGCTTGGTTCAAAGAGCACACCACTCCCCTAGTGCACCATGAGCCAGCTCCTAATTTGCAAAACATCTGTTCAAATCATCAGCTTTTTCTTTTGTTCAGGGATAAAGAGGATAGGTTAAGTCATCCTGTTGGCATACAGAGAGAGAAGTTAAGCCCCACGCTGCTACCACCCGGCTGGCAAGGTATCTTGGCAGCAGGATGACATATAAACATTGTACATGAAGCTCTTTCCAAATTAATTCCTTTTATGCTTCTTTTTTCAGGCTAATAGTGAAAGTTTCATTCTTGAGTTACAAACCCCTGGGCTTAGCTGCAAGGTGACCAGGCCAGCAAGTGTCTTCCCAGCATAATTACACTGCTGGTCATGGCTTTGTGTCTCAAGAACCACGAGTGCATCTGACACATACAGTTGTCCTGGGTGGTGAGGAAAAACAGCAATCTAGGCAAGAGTATGCAGCATGATGAAGTGAGGTACCTGGGTAAGCAAAATTTCAGCTAGGTACAAACAAGCCACCATTGCACAGAAAAGGGAGAGAGCTGCACCTCTCCACCCTAAATGCATCTTAATTCTGTACAGTCTTCTAGACTAATAAAGTTGTTGGAAGAAAAAAACTCCCAAACTAACAAACACTTATTACTGGAGCTGAAGTAACATATTTTTAAAAGAAAATTTCTACAACATGAGATGTGTAACTTGGCTCTGCAGTGATCGCTGTGGGGAAAATAACTGGTAGGAGTTGCTATATGTCTGAAGAATGTGAATTCTGGAGAGCAGGAGGAATCAGACTCACAGGAGAAGTTCTGAACTACTATAACAGGGAAAAATCCAGCCATATAGAAGAGAAGACTTCTTTCAAATACTTTTTTCCTGCAGTTCAAGGTAGTGCTGGGGAACAGGACTGCAGGAGAGTGAAAGCTTGTATCGATTGAGATGAACTGCACCAACCTGGAGGCCTTTTGCAGTGACGAACACCAGCATGACCTCCACGCAGGAGCTCCGGAAAAACGACAAGCAGCTAATTGGGTTTCCTTTCCAGTCACTCAATTTACAGCTACTTCCTGACCTCGGCTTTACAACGTTTGGAGCCTTGGTGGTTTAATGAGCTCGAATTCATGCTTTTCCACAAACGGAATCTGCCCAGGTACATTTCTGTATCTTCCCTAGGCTGTGGCCACTGCAGAGCAGCAGCAGTTGCTTGTTGCTCCCCAGCCAACCCATTATTTTTGGAAGACCGCGGGGAGGATGCTGCCTCCACTGCTCCTTCCCTGCAGGAGGCCTGGGAAGAACACAGGGAGGGGTCAGACAGAGCAGCACCAGGCTGCCACAATCCAGAGGAACACCTCACCCCAGCCTGATGCACTTCTTCCATTCCAAGGAGACAGAGCCATAACAGCCCAGACGTGACAGTCCCATGGCAGCTTTAGGTGCTGTGAGTTATGAGCCATCCAATTCCCACTCCTCTCTTTGCCCCCAGCCATACGTTCCCACCTTCTCTCTTGCACCCGTACATTTATGACTAAGTGGTGAGACAATTCAGGAAATTAGCCCAAAAAAAGTAATTTTTTTTTTTTTCTCATCACGTTAGCTTTTGGCTGGTTGAGCTCTCTCCAGCAGTTATGAACACTTACACTGTTGGCTGAGGGAGAGGGAACATGTGGTCAGAAGCACCAGGGAGGGAGAGCTTGAGACCCCTCTCCCTGTGAGATGGGACCATGCTGGAAGCACAGCAAAGGGCAAGCTCTGCCTGCCCTGTTTGATAGGGATCTTCCAAAGTTTAAAGGAGGATGAGGTTGGAACCCAGCCTGGTTGTTCAGAAGGTATGATGTCAAATAGACAATGAGCTGTGTTCTGCAATAATTACTTCAAATTTTGCTGTGGAAAACCACAGTTACAGCTACTCCAGATCTTGCTGTGCTGTGGGAGAGATTCCCAGGATGCATCTTCCTTCAATAATCTCCTGTATATTGCTGCAACTGACTTGGGCACCTCCTTAATCTGTGACCTTACAGCTCCTGTCAAGCAGACTGTGACCCTCTCTAGACTTGCATTATCCATTACCAAATTTTCATTTTTATTAAACTCAGCAGAGACTTTTTCCCTTCTCCTCTAGGAAGCATGAATTCTCTTTTGTCATTTATTCCACAAATGATTTATACCAAGAGCCTGTCAACTATAGGAGGTACTTGCTTGTGCTTACTATACCTGCAAGTAGCTCTGTCCTTTCTGGGTCATTACTAATAAAGCACTTATCCCTCATACAAGCACAAATGCCTCCCTGTGCTCTCATAGGTATTTATCTGAGCACTTCAGAGTCCTCAGTGGATTTATCCTCACAGTGCTCTGGCGAGCTGGGCATTGATGTGATTTCTGTTACATAGATAAAGAAAAGGGCTTGGAGACTGAATTCAGCTTTTTGCTGTTTCAAGGAGACTTAATCTCCTGAATCAGGATGCTGTAACCACCAGGATGATTCTTCCTCACTCCCCCCACCTGTTTCCTCTTGGGACAGCAGGAAACTGCTCCTGGTTCATCCCACATTCTCTCCTTTACCAGACAGCCCCACTCCAGCAGAGTATTGCTGCTCCAGCCTGCAGGAGAGAAGGCTTCAGCCTGGGGCCATTCCTTACTGTTGAAGTGCTTATGAAAGAGAGCATCAAACCCCCACCTCCCAGCCTGCATGACCCAAATCATCACCCTCCATCCTGGCTCCCCATTCACAGATGACTCACGAGATGAAGTCTCCCTGCTGCTCAGCACCATCACTCCGCAGCCAGCCAGATTTCACGAACAACAGTAAAACAAATATATTTGTCTTGCGACTACAGCGCCAAGACAAGCAAGGAGCAAAGCTGGGGGCCAACTGTAACACCACAGATTTTGGCAGCCAGCCCTCTTTCCAGCTCCTTATATATATTTTTGTCCCAACTTTCCACCTAGGTCTCCCTCTTTTCGGTATTTCTGGGCAGATCATAACACCCACCAAAGAGCAACAAACGCCTGCGTGGCTCAGAGCTTGCCCTTGATGAATTAAGGCATCTCCAAACTCTCTCCTCTCCCACTCTTTCCAGCACCACTTTATCACAGGCAAGGCCCAGAAACCTGTTGCTGCTGTGTTTCTCTTTTAAACCCCAAAGCCAACTGGCAAACTGGAATTTAACCACACAGCTGCTGAATGCAGTTAGATTAATACATGGTGGCCAAACAAAACACTGCTTTTAAAATGCAATTTGTGCTTGGCACTAGACACATTGGGAAAATTCAGAGCAAGCTGCACTACAGACCAGCTCATAACCCTATGCAGAAAGTGCTTTGATGCCCCCAATTTACATCTGACAGCCTTAATGCATTTTGGAAAGAGGCAGTAGAGTAGAAAGCCCCTGCACTAAATCATGACTGATGTAAGAAAACTCATTTTTGCTTCTACTTGGTTGTAAAATTCTTGTGTGCACACACCCCATTTTCCAAAATCTAAAATAAATCATGGCAAGATGGTGGAAAAAAAAAATTGAGAAATTCTGGTAAGTTATAATTTTTAGCCTGAAAAGTTCTCCTTTATTGATCCAAAATATACCTTGCAATTTTCTGGTGGCATGGGGGAAAGGAAGGTGTAACAATAAGCTTTCACCTGTGATTATCTTGCCTGACCCTCATGCACCCTCCACCCTGTTATACTGAGCTGCAGCTGTGTTCATCTACACAGGTATTTATGGTCAATCTCTTGCAGACAGAATGCATATTTCCCCACCACAATAAAAGTTAGTTCAAAGCAGGCTGCTCCCATTGAAGTCCACGGGAGATTTTTTTTCTTCCATCATCTTGAGCAGGAGTTGGGTTGGGCTCACTGAGACAGTTTGCTCCAGGAAAATCCTCACTTGTTGATTAGGGCTCAGCAGGAATAAACACAAAGAATATTTTATTTTCATTGGAAACTCCCATTCCCCAAATAATTTGAAATTAATCCTCCAATTTAATTTCAAGCTGCTTTTCCACTGCGCTTGGTTGCTGAAGGAGAAAAGATTCTGGAGAAAGCAGCACAGGTGAATTACATTTGCTCAACATTTTCAGCATTAAATAATCTGCACATAACTCAGGCTCGCTCCAATGGTACATTGCACTGACCTGACATAAAATATAGCTCTGCTAAGCCAAAAAAGATAAAACAGGGATACCTTCATATTTAAAGGAGAAACAGGGAAGGATTTCAGACTATAATGAGATACAGATGCTGACCACTGAATGAATCACTCTGCCCATAATTAAAGAGTCTTCTGATGTCTGGAAGACTCTTCCTGTCATGAAAACTCTTGGATGCCATTTCATCTCCATCCTAAGCCTGATTTCAGACTGAAAGAGGGGAATCCAAATGTTGATGTCACCCCAGACAGCACTTACATTCTCCATTTCCCTTTTGAAGAACTTGGTATTAATTTCTGTCTATTTGGGTTTTATGTTTTTATAGGTCTTCAGGCACCCTTAGAGCTAGACGGGAGATATGAAAAATCAACAATGAACCAAGGAATTTCCAGGCACCATGCTTTAGCATTTCATGCAAACCAGCAGTATTTAAATCAGGGATCTCTCTCACTAACCCACAGTAGAAAATCAGAAAATTCCACTTTCGTGTACAAGAATGCAACAAAAACATTTTACAGTTTTGTTGATGTTTCAACTGTATCAATTCGAGGATCCCAGGCAAGTCAAAGTCACAAGAAGTTGGAGCTTTATTACTGTTATTATCCAGCTGGGTTACCTGGGGGTAAAAATAAAAACAAAGGAAAAAGCAGTGTCCAGACACACAGCCTTTTCATGAAATGCCCAAAAGCTTGTGTCTTACCTGAGAACTTCCATGCCCAAAAAAGACCCTTTTCTTGCCAATTAGGTTGGACTTCTCTATTTTCATTTACTTTCCATTACTGCTCCCTGGGCATGAATAAATCTCTCAGCTTTTCTGCTATGAGGTAAAAGAATGATTTAAAAAATAAGAAATAAATCACTCTTATCTTGAGCTGAAAATATCAGCTGAGGGTGCTCTTGCAGCTGCAGCCTCCCCAGGAAAGCTGGTCCCCACAATGAACTACCCCTCGTGCTGCAAATTTCTCCTAAAGTCTCTTCTGACAGCCTGTATCCTCCCTGAACAGTGATGTTCAAAATTAAACATACTGCATCCACCACCACAACTGCAGAAAGGGAACAAAATGATTTGAGTATTTTATAGGAAACCATGTTTCTACTTCCTGATGACTTTTTCCCCCCCTACAGAAAGATGCCATTGCAGATCCCAGGGCATTTAGTGATCAAGCTCCTGTAAACCCCAAACCCTCCACTCACACTTTATTTTATCATTTCTGGTAGAAGAGGGACCTGACCACTTCTGCTCTTTTACAGTTCATTCCTTCTTTGCTTAGCACTGCTAAGCTGGAACCCACTTTTTTTCAGACCTTTTCTATTATTTCAGATCCCCTGAATCCTAGTCCTGAACTTGGCTGCGCTTGTACCTGTCTCAGCTTGGCATGAGCTGCAGAGTAACTGTGATCACTGGTGTGTTTTCCAAGTGTTAACAGAGATGGAGACTGCTGAGGGAGCTCCACCTCTTCCAGGGACTGCTGCCTTCTACGTGCTTAGAAACAACTTCATCATCTTTATCATACTTCCCTGAAAAATATTCCCTAGGCATTACAGGCTTCCCAGCCCACAGCTCCTCCCTTTCTCCCTTTTTGAAAGATATCCCATTAAATTTTCTTTTCTGCAGTCTTCTCAAGCCTCATTTGTCCTCCACAGATTTTCAAAGATTATCACTAATGGCAGTGAAATCACTTAAGCCAGTTTTCTAAGTATCTGGAGCTGAATTCCTCCAGGCTCTGCTAAGCATTCAAACCCATTCTTTCCCTCTTTTCTGAGAGCACGCTGGCTGCAGCTGACCCTCTCAGGAAGAACAGAAGGAATAAAAAAGTCATTTGGTACTTCTGCTTTCTCACTTCCATCTTCTGAGAGCTTTTCCTTTCCACTGAGCAGCAGACTAACTCATTCCCTGGCCCAGCTCTTGCTGCAAACACATTCATAGAAACCACTCTGGCTGCCCTTTTTGTCTTTTGCCAATTGTGGCTCATTTGGACCTTGGCTTCTCAATTTTCTTTGCATGTTCACGATAAAATTATTCTCAATAGTTCTACCTACTCTCCAATATTTTTATGTTGCTTTTGAGTTTCAGGTCATTAAAGACCCCATGATTTAGCTAAAGTAATCTCTTACTATGTTTCCCATCTGTCCTCTCCATTAAGGGAGTTCTACTTGTGCATTGAATTTGCTTCTCTAAGAAACCTTTAACTCTCCCAAACTTCCTCTTCACTCAGAGCAGCTTGCCAAGACTGCAGCTCTGAGCTGACTGAAAACCACTTCCCTGAAACCCATTGTCTTCCCCATGCTGCTCTTCCTACTTTCCTTCTTAATAATCAACAGTCTGGCAATCCAGAAGTGTTTTTGTTTTAGAAAGGCTATTCTGCCCAGGTGGACTCATTTCCTCAATCTCCCAAGGACTGAATTCCAGTTACAGATCAGTGTGCATCTGTTCTGCTTCGGGTTCTGGAGATGAACAAGGGTGCACTTAAAGCACTTAGAAGAAATTTTCTTGCCAAAGTATCACAGCCAAACCTGTCCTACTACAAAGCATCACCCCAAAATAGAGGAACTGGCAAAGAATGAAGGGAGGGGGATTTAAAAAAAAAAAAGTCTCAGATTTTTCTGGAAGGACAGACAACACATCTTCCAAAGCATCTGAATCTTCAGCTCAGTGTCCTTAGAAAAGGCTGCAGAATCCGCCTTGCTGCTGGCAGAAGATATAATGAAGGATTTAAGTACAGGTTGTAAAATTCTATGTGCTGTCCCAGATAATTTATACCTTTCCAAATGATGCCTCTCCATTCCTCAGATACGGGAGATCACCCTGGAGGAGTCAGCCCTGACCCCAGTCCTTTCAACATCCTCTCTCTGCACAGGGGATACTTATATCCTCCAGCCGTGCTTCGCTCTCAGTAGCAGCTGAGAGGAAAGAGTGACTTAGACAGAGGAGCTCAGAAAGAACAAATATTTTTATAGCAGCCCCCTAATACTTCGAGCAGGATGGGAAGATGACAGCCATGTACAAGGGAGCCATTGAAAACAGCACTGCTCCTAACATGTGCTTGGGAAGATATCTGTTATCTGGGGTTTGCCAGCTGGCTGCTGTGTGCACAGCATCACCCTTCCTTTAGCTCTGTTTGCTTTGCCGTTCCCACAAGCTCAGTCTTTGCCCTGCACAAAAACCCCTCTGGCTGTCAGCTGTGATTAACCAGCCCCAAGGAGCCCCCACCAGCCAGGCTGGCCCCACAGGGAGCACAGATACCCCAAACAATCCCCCAACAGATGAACTCTGTGCCCTGCACCGAGAAGGAAGCAAACTCTACCCAGGTCTGTGTTAATCCCACTGTCCTTCCCAAGACCAAATCTGTCAATGGTTGGCTTGACGCTCCACTGAGCGTCCCTGGGAGGATCTGTACCCCATCTCCAGCTCCACCTCATCCTGCAGCCAAGGTGATTCTCCTGCCCCCGCTCCTGAAGCCCAGTTATCACCCAGAAGAAATCTTCCTTGACCCTTGCAGAGAAGCAGGAGACATCAGCCATAGGATTAACAGAGTAAGTATGGTGCAAACAGTGAGTTATCCACAACCTGATCCATACTACCAGCTTAACTTCTGGCTGCTCCCCATCGGGCCATACAGCTTCTCAGAACGTTTTAGGCTTCATCTTAAAACAACTGAGGTCCTTGCTCCCATTACAATCTTTGGCCAAACTCCACTCCTAAGAACATCTTGACACTGTCAATTTGCCTTCTCATGCAAATTAGGACTATTACATTCCCTTACAGAAGCTGCACTTCTTCTACTAATTTGCTTTTGCCCAACTATTTGCACCTCCATCAAACATCCTAAGCTGTCTGTATCAATATTTGAGTTGCTAGTTTATTTTTCTTTCTAGCTTGTTTCCATTTATGGTGTGCTTCTCCATTTAATATTAAATCGACAGTGACAGATCATCACCCTTTTTCTAAATTCACTAAATGGTTTAATAATATAATTTTGAGAAACAGATTTGTGGCTCGCACGCACACACCAAGGCAAAATAAAGATGACAGCGCAGTTGAACAAGGCAGCAATAAAACAGTGATAGTAATAAAGAATAAAAATGCTATATTGGGTTGCCATGGGAACCAGCATTCAAGGACTCCAGGTAACGTTGTAAAACATGCCACTGAGCATAAAGCAGCTAAGCAGGTTAAGAGGTTATTTATTAGGCTGCGACGTGTTGTGCAGTGCCCTCTGGTGAGAGCGCAAGAGAGGCACAAACGGGCTCCAAACGAGGCACAAGATCCAAGTGTTTGTGCCCCAGGAGCATCACCCAGGAGCTGCCAGCCTGGCACAGCTGGGAAGGAATGGCCACAGGCAGCCAGCACAGGTCAGGCTGGTGCAGAGGTGCACAGGGGTGACACCAGGACACGCACCCACAGCTGCTTTAATTTGCCTCCTGTCCCAGCCACAGCGAGCACAGGGAGCCACCAAGGGATCTGGGAAAACATCTCCACAGCTGGGATGTGCCAGGCTCTCCAAGGGCTGCTTTCCCTGCTCAGGGAAGGGGACCAGCTAAGATGAAAGCCACAGCAGGTATGATTAAAGCCAGCAAGCACAATCCTTGGGCACAGCGTGTTTTCTTAAGGACTGAAAGTGGAACTTGTTCCGTGCCCAGAAATGTCACTAAAATTAGCAGCAGTTCCCCACATGGAGGGGTTCCAAACCCAGGCTCAGAGTCCCTGGAGCTCAGGGACATGCACCGTTCCATGAGGAACACAGAGAAATGACTCAACGGGGTAAGGAGCCCATGTGCAAACAACAAAAAACCAATTCAGTACTTCAATTCAACTCAAGGTAAAATCAGCCTGAGGTGTCCCGTCCCACACAAGACAAAAAATACACTGATACCAATCAAACACAAGATGTTCTGCAGCATCTTGACAAGGTAGAACATCCCCACACAGAACAGAGGATGCTGCAAAGCCTTTTGAGTGCAATGTGCTCCCCTGCTCCCACACCATGACTCTCCAGGCTCACAGGGACTCGTGGCTGATGGCCATGACTGCCAACAGCAGACACTGAACCTATTTCCAGGTACCATTAGTTAACATCAAGCATTTATCTGAGGGAGCAGAATAGACTGCTTACAAATATCACAGTGCAGGGTTTTCTTTTTTCCCCACAGGCCTTTCTGTGGGGAAATCAATATGAAATCTAGTTAAATGATTTTGAATAAACACTGTTAACATTTTGTATAGATTGGCTCCTCCAAAACTGAATCAGAGCTAACACCATTCTGATCCATCATCCTTCCTGCTACACCTAAAATAATGGAAATCGTAACAGAGAGAGGACAATTTTTAAGCCTGCCAAAACCTGCTAAACACAAGGCATGGCTGGATTAGCTTTTTTTCTATTAGCAAAGCCTACTTAACCTAATATTCTGCAGTGCTTTCCATGCAGCTTTCCTGTTGGGATGAGGGTCAGTGCTTGTCCAGCCTGCCAGCACTACTCAGCCAACAGCCAGCTCCCAAACCCAGCACAGCTCTGTGGCTAGCAGCAGATCTGGATTTGTCTTTAAACTGCAAAAATACTGCTGGGAGGTGGAGGGGGGCTGGAATATGAAACCCATCTCTCCTTGTTTTCCCCTGCACTGTTAAAGCTGTCAATTCAATTCTCCTCCCACTAAGTGGCACCAATGCACCGCAAACCACAACGAAAACATCTGTACAGACAGCTTATAAATAAATATTCCCCTGTCTTCCTGAGCCTGGCCCGCAGCAGGGGAAATCAAACAAGCAGGAGCTGCGTGAGGGAAGGGGCGGCAGGGCTGCTGTGGGCCAGCTCTGGCACAGCCCTCCAGGTATGGCTCTCCTCCCTCATAAAAACTTTAATTGCCTTTCCATGAAGGAAATGCAGCTTATAGGGACACAAGGAAAGATAAAAAGTCCAAGAGGTAATGTTGTGTTGGTTGCACAGCCAATACCTGCTCTCTCTTTGAGAAGCAAAGCGGCGCAGGGACAGCAGCAGATACAAACCCATGGAGGGTTGAGCCAAGCCCAATCCACAGTCCCTGCAGTTGAATTGCATATAATCCACACCACAAATCACACCCTGAATGCCAGGCACTGCAGTTTTTCCTCCAGACAGCCCTTGAGAGGCCCTTTTGTTCAGGAGAGCTGTAAGGACTGCCCTGAGTTCCTGGCTGTATCACCCAAGGGTTTGCCCAGCAAAGCCCAACATTTGTGTTACTGGAGAGCAGGTATGTGGGGCAGAAACAGCTTTGCTGTAAATCAAATCTACTGAAAAACCAAATCTATGGCTCAAACTTACTGTAGCTGGGAAAAGGGTATGAAATAACAAGCCCCATTTCTGTTAACCATCAGGCAAGAACTAATACAAGAAACTAATGGGGAAAAACGTCTAGCAAACATCTTTTCACCAGTGCTCTTGAGGGAAGTGGCCATTAGCCAAAAATACCAGTACAAATGCCAACAATGAGCAGTTTGGGACATCACAGTTTCCCTTGTCATGGCCTGTCCTTTGGAAGAGTGATGCCCAAAGTGTGGAAACAAAGTCGTGTGTTGAGCAAAGAGCTGAGCAGGGCCTGGACAGGAGGAGCAGGACCCAGCAGCAATGGATGACTGGTCATAGTGGTTTCACCACCATCTGCCTCACATTTGCTCCAGCAGAAAGCTGCTAGAAAACAGCAGTTCTGTGACACATTCCCATGCAGGCCAGCCTGGCCAGACACACAGAGCCCAGTGCTGGAAGCTGACAGACATTGACTCCTCCAGCCTAGGAGAACTGCCTGTGGCTGGCGGCCACCACACTCCAGACCAGACATACCAATCTGCCTTCCTAAATTAGCAATATGCAATGCCACAGAGGAATAACTTGCCTTCATCTACAACAGAGCTGAACAGCCACAATCACCACCTTCTTATACAGCAAGTCTGAGCAGTTATCCCTAAGGGCAGGAAGATATCCCTAAGGAGAGGAAAAAAGAGTTCATAGGCACCTCCTAAGTTTGTTTTTAAAACAACACTCACAGATGTAGTACTGACATTAAACCTCCTGTGCACTGAAACCAGAACAGGGAATAAAAGAATCCCCTTGGTCTTGAAGCATTCCAAATACCCTACACTGAGCACTGGGGCATCCAGTCACTGGCCAAGGATGTTGACTTGCTTCTTTATGCTCCCTCCACCTTTCCCCATGCAATATCCAACAGCTGATTATTCTGTTGTTTGCAGTAGACTGAAGTAATTAAGCTTAACCCTAGTCCTGTGGGAGTCCCAGAGAAGGTTAGTGATCCACAGGCATGACACGCTGTTATTTATAGCTGATTAAGTTCTATTTATCTACATTTAAATGTTGCAGGAGATGGGAAGAGATCCCAAAACACATCTGTGTCTTATTAGAAACACCAGCTGTGTGTGGTAGCTTAAAGTTTGCCTTTCTTGAGAGGTTATAAGGAAAAGAAAAACCAACCCTGAATAACTCAAATTCTTCACTGTAGCTAAATAAATTGGTGTGGTTTAGTCATAATCTTCAAGATGTAAGCCTGCCATCCCATGCAACTGACCTGCTTCTGGGGTCAAACTCGAACCCCAAATTAGCCAGGCCACTTTGAAGCTGTTCTGAGCACTGTAATTGCATTTAGTTTTTACTGTAAGACTGTTCATGTCTTAAGAGACATGAGAAAGGTGAGCAGCAGGTCACAAGCCAGATCTTTAGAGGCATAACTTCTGAGCCTCCATACATTTTGTAACAGCACTGTGGTTTCACTAGTTAGACCCTCTTCATGTATATGCTCTATTTTCACACACACACACGCAGAGGAAGACAAGCAAACTGAGGGGATGCAGTTCTGTCACCACCCTTTCCTCCAGACAGATGTGGTGCTAGGGCCCACAGCAACCCCTGACACTGGTGCTAAAACCTTTGTGCAATTTGAGTTACTGCCTTTTTGGTGGTAGAGAACAGTAACAGAATTACTTGCATGTAGGATATACAAAGAGTTTCAAGAATAGTATCATCATAACTCAGAGTTAGGCTCTAGAGGAAGGGACACCACTGTCTGGTCACTATTTTCACCAAACCACAGAGGCAATGCAGAGTTCACCTCCTAATTGCCACAGCAGAATGTGCTGAAGGAAGCAGAAAGCTGACATCTGTAAGAACTCCTAGTTGAAACATCCAGATAGCAAAAGGGGGATAGAGCAGGAACATCCAGCTCTTGTGGCTGCAGAACTGTAACTCTCCCTAAGATGCCTCTTAGGAACCAGAAGAACGACATATCTTTGCCTTTTCCCACTGCAAACCATTCGTGAGCTTCAAGACCTTTGTTGGTAAGTTCCAGCCCAGAAGAGCTGGCTGAGTTTCACTTTTAGCATCACCTGAAATGGAGCTGAGATTCAAAATGAAACTTTAAGGTAAAAAGCAAAACCTCTGAGTTTTGCAAAGAATGCTTTGAAATGCCTCACCTTGGCTTTGACACCTTCTTCTCACACAGGAATCAGTGAAACTGTGCCCACAGGAGCTCTGTGAAACTGTGCCCACAGGAGCTCTGTGAAACTGTGCATCTCGAAGGGAAGATCCACAAGGACTACTTTCACCCAAGCCACTGACTGCAACCTTCAGAAGGATGATTAACTGGCTGTCAATCACCCCACCACAGACCAAACTGCAGTTCACTTGGGCTTCCTTTGCAATCTTCACCCACAGTTTGACCTGGGGAGTGAAAGGCACCCTGCTTTCCCTGTGCAAGTTCTCTCCAAGCTCCTGGGACCATCCCCATCCTGTGCAGAGCCCAGGAACTCCTGACTCTCACCAGTCCCATCCCACATCTACTCGAGTGATGCAGCCGTGGGCTGATGTTAACAGAGCGTTAAACCTCAAATTAGAGCATGGCTGGAGCAAGCCTGGGATATTTCCAGTTTTCCCTAGGAAGGCAATGCTGCCAGCTCTTTGTTTTGTAGTGAGGCATGTGATAATTTGGCATCATCTTCTAAGTTCTGAAATTTGCTGGAACAAAAGAAATGTTGAGCTTTCATTAAGAGGAAAAAACAAAGTGCACAGTCTCAAGTCATAAACACAGACTTGCAAATACAGCCCATGAGTGCCTGAATACAATTAAGAAGACTCTAAAGCAGTGCTCATTAAGTATTTCGGTTGCTGGATAGCTTATTTGTTCATTCTTATTATTTGATTAGATTTGATAACTCAAATAGTTTGGACTTGTATTTCTGCTTTGGTTCATCTGTTGCTAAATTCCTCTTTCACAGGCCTCCTTTACAGCCCTAAAGGAATTCAGGTGGTCACTCTGCAGTGATGTTTTGAGACATACTAATATAGAGAACTATCAATCCCTTAAATTTCAGTTACTGGTGCTTTTAGATGACATGTTTCAGCAGTTGCAGGCAGGCATGGGCATACATTCAGTAAGTCAACTGCCAGAAAAGTTCCTCCCATATTATAGGAAAAATAGAAGCATTTCAGTTTAAAAACAAAGAAAAAAAAACAACAAAAACAAAGCCAACAATGAAGCAAAGTCTGGTTATTCCAGAGTACAGTTACCCCTGGTACTTTGTGTTGCAATTATTGACATATCCCCAGATAGTCAAACTTATGTGGTCCAAAGTTTTGTTGTGGACTTTGTAGAACACGTTGTGCCTGAGCCAACTGGAGCAGAATTTGTTATCAGGCTGACCAGTGGAACAGGGGACACACCAGATTTGCTACTAAAGGGGAAAAAAAAAAAATCACTGAGCTACACAAACCACAACAAAATGGAAAACCAAATTCAAGCATACTACAAGAAGCAGGTTCGAGTTGCAACCACGCTGACGTCTCAAGGCTCTTTGGTTGGATGAACAGCACAAGTAACCAAGAAAAGGAAGCCCCAACACCTTCCACTTCTCTATAACTTCAGCTGTAGTTGAATACAGCTCCTGGCAGAGCCACATAACCACAGGACAAGAGTATCTTCAGGTACACACAACAGCAGCAGGATAAATACTCGTCAAACAGCAGCAATATTTCTTCCTCATGCTTTTTTTTCATAATGTTTTCACTTTATCCTTTGGCTGGACAGGCTAAAAAAACATGAATAGAGACGGAATGCCTGGATGCACTGTTTTACTATTAATCCTAATAAGCACGAACAGAAATCTGAAAGCAAACACTACAAAGGGTTTCCACCACGAAAATTCAACCTCAATTTCCATTTTCTAACCATAGTCCTACAACTTCAGAATTTTCCTTGCTGTACTTATGAGTTCCTCTGCTTCCTCCTTTCAAATTATACTTACACAAAAAACAAACCAATCTGAATTATTCTGGAAAACTAAGCAGCATATGCTTTCAGACGTGCAAGAGCTGCTCAGTGCCTAATTTATTAGAAGAAAAGCAGAACCAGAATAGAGCCATATTGCCATACCATATAAATCACCTTCAATAAGAACTAGACAAAAACACCACATTGGTTTCTGTACCCCTGTTTCTGTCCCATTTATTGCATGCAGATGGGATGAGTTCAACTGGAGGCTCGTTACTAGTCTCTATTTAAAAATAACCTCACAAAAACACAAACCCAAGAGATAATACAGCCAAAAGCAGTATGAAGAACACAAACAGGCTGCCACAAACACAGAGTAGATTTTTAAGGGCTGGTGTTTTACATGGCAATTCAATGAATTGCTGTGAACTATCAGATTGTCACAGGAACTTTGGGGAAGTACCCAGGAGAAAGCTCCCAAGCCTGCTGTGCCACCCTCAGCCCTTTGTATCCTCCCAGCTTGTGAAACTGTGCACAGCCCAGAGCCTGGAATGGGATCGGATGGGAAGAGGTGCAGCAGTACCTTGTTCTCCTTCTCTGCCTCAGCATTCACCTCCACTCCTCAGCACGGGTCCCCTCCTCTGCATGCACCAGAAGTGCTCAGAAGAGGCTGTGTGGCTCAAAATAACGAGGATCTAAAACAACAGCTTAAGCACTTAAACAAAAACATGAAACAAAAGAAGAGAAGCGGGGGGACAAAAAAAAAAAAGGGGGGGGGGGGGGGAGAAAAAAAGAAGTAGTGGAATAAATCCAAGCGTAGCTCTTGCAGCTCAGAGCCCCTGGCAAGTGCCAGCAGTTTCAAAAGAGCTGTAATCTGTAAACTGTTATCAAGGTTTATCGCACTCCAGTTCTTATCTAAACCAAACAATCTCTAGAACAGCAGCTGATAAGGCATCCTGACAAGGTAATTTCAGTAATTTAAATCCACTGCTACAGCCATCATACACGGAGAATATTTTAACACCCTTTCCAGTTTAACCTCTAATCTCTCTTCCTCTGTTCTTTCCAAACACAAGGGCAGTTTTTGTCTCCTGCAGCCAGGCACACTTCCTGCCATCGTTGGTGCTGCAGGCAGGTGCCCTTTGAGCTCTCCCCTCCAGTGTGCACAGCCCAGCCACCAACACCCGCTTGCCTAATCAAAAGGATCATTATTTTCCCTCTGAATTCAAGTGGCCATTTTCTCCAGCTTGACAAAAGTCCATCCTTAAAAGCAGTGGCTACATCTGTCACAAGCTGCTGTGTGGGAGAGGAGAGGGAAATCAAAGGCAGCAAACACGAGGTAGGATTGGCCCCAGCCCTGGCATGATTGGTCTAACACAGTGGAAATATGTTCTTTGTAGTCCCGTGGGATTTTCACCTAGAACATCTCACCCACATGCCACAAGGCAGGATTAGCTCAATGGCTCATCTTCCAAAATCATTCACTGGCCAGAACATCCAGTGTCTCTTTCTACATTTTTTTCTTGCAACAGACTTTTTACCTCAGGCTAGACTTTGATATATGGGCCATCTGAAAACACGCACTCATGCTAAATGTAACTGGCAAATGACATACAAAACCAAACCAAAACCAGCTACCTCTACTGGACAGAAGCATCAGTCCATCTGATGCAATTTCCTCTGGTCACTAGACACTGCCTTGACACAATTCCTAATGATTTCTCTCTTTATGCTGGAGCAGAGCAGTGATATTAAGCTACTAAGACATTGCCATGACTCCGATGCTAAGCAGTAACTTGCTTATATCACATAATGTTTATGTGCACAGGACAGGACAGAGCAGTTTTAGAACCAAAGGAGTTTACCCCGGGATTTCCACAGCTCCCACGAGGCCGGGGAGCAGAGCTCAGCTCTTGTGCAATGACCCTGGGCACACCCAGCACCTGCAAGTGCAGCAGAGAGAGCAGCAGAGCCACCAAAGTCACCCAAGTGACCAGAGGAGAGCTCCTGGAGGAGCCTCTGTCCAGGTCCCTTCTGTGGTGCCACCACTGAGTGTGCCAGAGGTGTTGTCTTCATATGAACAGAAAGTGAACGGTGCAAACTACAGAAATTGCTCAGTTCCCTCAGGTTAAGCTTCCCAAATCAGGAAAGGGAATTCAAAATTTCTTGAATATATGCACACCAGGGGGAAAAAAAAAACCCCAATCAGATGCTGCAAACCCCAAGAAATCCCTCCACTAAAGACGGAAAATTCTTTTACAACCTATTTCAAAATGGTTCTTCAATCAAAAGATAATGAATCAAGAGACATACCCAATGTAAACTCCCATTTTCCTCTATAATCAGTGTCTGACATGTGAAATCCAAATTAATTTGTTTACATTACAAGACTTAAATGCTGTTAAAGAAATAATACAGTGTCTTCAGTTTTAAACAGAAAAAATATATCCTGAGCTCCAGAAAAATTACCCAGCACAGGTAGGACCAGACCTATAAATATACCATGGTAGCCTCCATTAGGCCAAAGAGAGATGAGTTATTTCCTTTCTCTTACACTGTGAAAACCAGTAATTTTTTTCATCCCTGAATACCTCTGACCGGGAAAGCATTGGGTCTCTGACATCAAGGAAACCCACCAGTGGTGGTCTGATTCACTGGGTAGAAAAATCTGGGTGTGTATGAATATTGCTCTAAAGGAGGTGACATCAAGATCTGGACAGCATGAGTGTCCACCACAGAGGAAGAAAGTGATCATCTGGTCATAAAGACATGCAGTTTGTATCAAAACACACATCATCTCTGTGTTCCTCCTGCAAGGCTATTTTGGGAGGTTATTTGGGCTGGGTATTGTGTTCTAATGGGTTCCTATGGTATAATATTTCTAAGGACTGTGCATTACCCTGGGTCCAACTGCTCTGCTCCAAGGAGAAATGAACATCACAGTTCAACCTGTTTCTTCAACCAACCTAAGCACACAGCGAGCTTGCCTGTGAAAGCACAGCTATGATGCAGCCACTCAGCATTTAAAACATCCAATCCAACCCACCATAAACTGTCACTTCAGGCATTTATGGCAGATAGTAAACACATGCTTATCAGGGAACTGCACCCTGCAAGCTCAGCCAATGGAGCAATATTTCTTATCAAATCAATGGCTTATCAGGGAACTTAACAAAAATAAAGGTTACACCATACGGTCTCCTCCTTTTTACCTCTGTTCCATCAAGATGTACAACTCTAATTAAAGCTACATTGCTCAGACTTTGTAGATTTGCTTCCTCCTTGCCTGCCCTTGAAAGCAAAAGCCTGCCTTTAAAGCAGAGCATATGGAAACAATTCCCCACCCAGCTGTGCTGAGCTGGACAAAGAGTGCATCGACCCCGGCCCTGAGCCGTGCCCACCTGCGCGGGTCGATGGCCCATCCTGCCCGTCCCCTGTGTGCTGCTTCCTGCACCCCAGTAACAGCACCAAGGTCAGGAAAGGGCCTGATGTGCCTGCACAGCCACTGGAAACACGGGGAGAACATTGCTGCTGATGGTGACTTGGTTAACAGAATTAACAAATGAAAGCAAACGCCATGTTACAAAATAGAAAAGGACTCAGATTTCCTTCTACCGAGAGTTGTCTGAAAATGTGAGGTCATGTTGCACGAACAAGGACATTTCTGAAGCAAGGAAAGTGAGTACTCTTGTTTGACCAATTATTAAAGCTTCTTCAGAAGCCACATTTCTCCACACAAAATGAGTTATTCCTCCTGTGGTTGTCCTGTCCCACACCACAGCCTTACTCTCTCACTGGCAAAGTGACAACAGCCCTCTCAAACAGAATAGGTCGGATGCAACTTACTGCCCATAACTTAAATGAACTTAATTAACCATCTTCTAATTAACTGCTGTTTAAGGGTTGGTATCGTTATTAGATCATCTTCCACCCATAAGTTTACAGCAGAGGCACTGGAAAGTACCCACACAAACAGCAGCCAGATGGAGACCAAGGAGCAGGTGTCTTGAGTGGTTACTCATGCTGTTCCCTGAAACAATTGCTATTACATGCCTTCACATTCACACATGAAAATTCCTAAATTGCAAAGGATCAGAAGAATTTCAGGTGCTGAGCTGTTGAGTTGTCAAGCTAATCTTCACACTAACCAAAGACTTCTCTGCTTCAGGGCACAAGGCTGGCGAAGTTACTCAAAACAAGAAAATAACCCTCTTGATTTTTTTTTTATTCAAATCAGGTTTTTCAGATTACAAAGCACCTGTCAGTACTATCACAGAACTAGGTGAATAATGACTCTTAAAAAATTCAATAGAAGCAGCCCAACTACTCACTCACCACTTTACACTATACAGTTCTGGTTAATCCAAGCTTCTAATCTTGACATGTGACTGCTCCTTCTAAAAGCTCTAGCTCATCAGATATAAATTAACCTGAAAAATGGAATTACTCTGTAAAGTGGTCTGCTCTTTCCCTCTACTTTTTATAAGATCTAAGAATAAAACACTTGTGGCCTACAATCTGTTGTGGACAACACTTGATTTTGCTGAGCTGTACAGTCTGGAACAAGAAACATTCATTTCTACCTAAGAGACAATGATGGACTTAAATCAGTATTATCCAAATTGCTGCAGCCTGAGCTCCTCCTCAGATGACTGGGAATGCTTTCCATTTACAAGAACTTTCCTACTGATTAGCTGTTGTTTGTGTTCTTTTCTTGAAAATCTTTAAAAATAGCTACTCATCTATTTTATCAATACTACTGACAACTTCATTGTCAAGTAAAAAAAAATTAAAGCCCTTAATTTTTTTTTAAAAACTTCCTTAAACTATTACCATATAAATCTGAACTGTCTTTATGGATTACTTATGCATGCTGCTGTTACCAAGCCAGGTTAAATTTAGTTCTAATATAATGCACTTACTTCCCAGCGAACTCATAAACACAAACCCCCCCTTGATAAGCAAGTAATAAAACCCTGTCCTTTATTGCTACCAAGGTAATTCCAACTTTAATATATCTATTATTTCAATACTAAGATTATTTTGCTGCAGCAAATTGAATTCTTCATGAAGGAAATAAAAAAATGCATGAGAAATGCTGAAACAAAACTCAAGGTTCGGTGAGAGACTAGAGAACAGAAAATTTCAGAGAAACTGAAATTAATACTGATAACACAAGGAAGAGTAACTTAGAATAATGTTATTTCTCACAATGTGACTGGGATAATTTGAAGAATGTCAAGACTAAGCATTTCTATACTGCACTTCATCTGAGAATACCAGAGAAGAGGCATTAAACACTTCACTTCCCTGCTACCTCAGGGACAGAATTCCCAGCTTTCAGCAAACCAACCTGCAGCAGGCAAAATGCTGCAAGTGGAACCTGAGGTCTTATTTCTGACTCACACCTTCTCACTGTTGCAAAATCCTTCCTTTTCCACAGCCTGGATCTGATTTGCCTATTATTCTTTTCCTAGCATGCATAAAAAATTTGGAATGGGTTGAAAGACCATGGATGGTCCTTAGAATTGAGTCAATTTCTGCAGCCTTAGAAGGCAAGTTAACCATCTGCTGTTAGAACAGCTGAGACTTAGAACTCTTGTTCCTCTTTCTGATCTTAACTCCACAGACTCCAGAAATATTTTCATTAATACCAATTTTGTATTCAGATAATCAGACACTACCATCATCATCCTAAACCCCAGCTTGATGCTTTGCACCACACCACAATTTCTAATCAATACTAAGATGATTCACAAACTGATAGAGGATTTGGATTTTGCAGAATCTCTCATCAGAGGATGAGTCTATTGTCATTGAGCAGTTCAAACTTCAGGTGGAGACCTGCCATAAGCAATTAGAAGAGTCTGCACTGTATTTTCATGTTCCACTAAGATAACCAGAATGTTTCTCAGTAAAACAAGGACTGAAAACAGAACTGCAATCTCTACAGTATAGCATAGTGTTGTACACAACAACTACCACCCCCAACAAAACCAAGCTGGAAAATAAGGAAAACAACCAGAAAAAACCCCAAACTTCTATCTTCCACCATCTCACCAAACTGAAATCAAGCAGTCAAAACACGCTGGCTGCACCCACACAACAGAGAACCTGAAGGGAAAGGCAGGACCAGAACTATTTCCCTCCTGTTTCCCACGTTCAGCTACAGCAGCCCCAGCTGCCCAGGTCTGTTTTCCCTGACTGCCAGGGAAAGCCCATCGTTCCCAGCCACAGCCTGGCTGGAGCTCCCACTCCCCCAGGGTTTGTGATTATTTGGGCTGACACAGCCCTGCATGGTCCCCAAGAGCCAGGGAAAGTTTGTTCTTCACTGCAGTGAGAACAAGAAACGGTGGGAGTCACGAGGATGGACAATGAAAGAAAAACGTAGAACTGGAGAAGTGAAACTACAGTAACACAGGACAGTCAGAGAGGCAGGTTAATTATTGACACTGAAGACTTACCATCCCCTAAATCTTTAAAAACATTTAACTAGCAGAGCCACAGCAAGGAAAGTGCATGGTTGAGTCTTCTCTCCATTTCGCAGAGGAGGAAAAAGAGGTGAGGAATGAGCTCTTAAAGACACAGAGAAGAGCACAGCAACCTGAATAAAATGTGTCTGGCTACCTGAATAAAATGTGTCTGGCTTCTAATCCTGCCTGCTAGACTGAAAAGTCCTCTGCTCTGGTTTATCCTCCTCTAAACCTTCACCAGGAAAGTGAGTATCAGTGTCTTTTAAGTAACAACATTCTTACTTGTGAATTGAAAAGCACTTGCTACGAGGGACAAAATAAAAAAAAGCTGACCTTTGACATTTTTGAAAGCTCAATAAAAGGCAATAGGAAGCAAAATTGTATCGTGCACCAATAAACCGTAAATTATTTTATGATATGAGAGGTTACTTAATCTGAAGCTATAACTATTAAGGAGAGTGATAAGAGATAAGGAAGGTAAAGACTCAGGGACTTTTCAGTCTCGTATCTTATCACTTCTGGTGTATTATTAACCAGCTTGATTCACAATATCCCAGTTACTTTGTGATCTTTCCACAGTTGAAAACTATTACCAAATGTGAAGTATCCAGAACTTTGTTCAGTTGTGCTACTAAAACAATACTATCTTGGTTTTGATCATGCATTCAAGCCACAGTAGCACCAATATAGGGAGTTGTAAATCCTGTAGATTTTCTTTTTCTTAAGCCTGTGTAAACTTTATTTTGATTTTACTCTGAAAAGGACAGTATGAACACTCTACTACTCCTCTCCAGTCAACACACTTTTTAATCCACTTTGTAGAGATTAGCAAACTGCTCTCTAATATATTGCCTTGACATCCCTCTAACCAATTACACAAAGTTTTCCAACAGGCATTAATTTATGTTAGATGTCCACAAGAATACTCACATTAATAAAGCTGATTGTGTCTCTCACCACAGAAATTATTTAATGACAGAAGCACCATGATGCACATTCACCTGCACCCAAAGGAAATCAATTTACCAGCTGAACCACCCACCTGCTGTTAAATCTTTTATTTAGCTTGTATTGTTATTGATTTTAATTGAAGAAATCACAATTTGCCATAGCTTGTACTGCCTGAAAACTAAAAACTCTTTAATGTGCTGCTAAAACTGCAGGTTGTCTTATCCACAGTGGAAGAGTATTGCTCAACTAAATCCCCATATCACAAACCTGCAATCACACTGCACCTATGATTGTTTTAGCTGTTGTAAACCGTTGCGGTGGGATAAGACATCTCTAAGCATAATACTGGGGCTTGGAGAGAGAGATATCTACTGTTTTATTAAATGCAATTCATTCTCCTCCCCTCTAAATCCTCTATCTGGCCAAGATTTAGTCGTATCAATAATCTCTCAACTTCAAGAAGTTAATGAGTGTAAAATATTGGCATGTACTGCAACCTTAGGGAGGTAATTGTTTAGGGACTTCAATGCAACACAAACCTACACAGAGGCCAGAAATTTGGAGTCTTCTCCAGGTCACTGCTGCTTCTGCACCTCAGCAAAGGTAATGGTGCACATGAGGAAACTGGCATGGCTAAAAAACCTCCCAAAACATGGAAGAAAAAGACAAAACCCAAACTCAACCACTAAGAGAAAACCCAGTTGACTCTGATCCTAACCCAAAGCTGTCCTGCCACAAGGCAGCAGCTGGAATTATGGAGAAGCCAGGTGGAAAGAGGCAGCACTGCTGCTTTGCAGCAGGACCAGCTCAGTGCCTATATAATACTTTGCTCCAGAACTGTATGCAATAAATGCCCCCCCATACAGCATTAAGGAGAAAACTCTTTCTGGAGGTGGCTGTTAGGTGGCTTTTTTTGACCAACAAATCAAGAATGTAATCTTCTCTGATGCCAAGAGTGCTGTGTTAAAGAAAAAGGCTGGGCAAATAGAATACAACCCAGTGTCTGCTCTTCTAGCACAAAACTGTCTCCAGCCATTTTACATCTGGCAGCTCCTTGGCTGATCCTCACCCATGCTGTCCAAAATGAAGTATTTCAACACACGCTTATGTTGCAAACAGCATTCAAAAGCTTTTCCTTTTGTTGCAACATTGAACCAAAACAAACTTTGAAATCGCAGAAGCTGCAACAAAACAGCTTTGTCATTCCCCCAGCCAGCTTTAATCCTCACCCTGGAGGAGCCTGATGGCAGAACCACAGATACTCTCAGGGCTGCTCCAGCCCTATTTCAAGCAGTTCCTTCACACACTGTGCCACCAGGAGCATCTAACATGAGGAGATGGGGGAAACCTCAAACACTTTATATTTCTCAAGGGAAAATAATACCCTGTTTTTCCTCACTGAAGGGTGAATGGGGAAAAACAACCTGTGAAGGTGGTTTGCAGCCAGCATTATATATGCAAAGGAACAAACATTTCCCACCCACAGAGCTTACCCTTAACCCCCCTGTCCTGAGCAATTCTCCCATTTATCTTATTGCATCTCCTTCTTGAAGTCACACTGCCTATAATTATGCAGCTAATACAGAGAGATGGATACATAACATTGCCTCATTAGATTGACAACAGGTATTTCATAAAAAACATTTTTAATGCAGCTGCAGAGGAGGCAGAGGGATGAGAACTGACCTGCTTAAACATTGCTGCTCACCTCGCTGCCTCCCTGCTACCTTTAGCTCTGCGCAGTAATACCCATTACATCTATTTTTCTCTCTCCCTCTTGGTATAAATACTAATTTAGACCCAAAAGCCCAGTCAGATTTGAGTTGCTATTATGTAACTTTTCATTTGACACACACACACCTCACTGAAGATGGGTTTTTCCTCCTGACAGCAGACCTACGTGCTCTGTGTGTGTGGGGAATTACAGAACACCCACCTTTGCTCAGCTACGTAACATCTGCAGCGTTTCAGAAAAACAATTCTCTGTCAGACATTTCACCCAGCTACCACCAGGATCCTCCCCTCCCAGTCACCAGGAGAGCAGGGAGGCAGGAACCCTGAAAAGCTCTGTCAGCTCCCAGCACTTAATGCTCTCTGACAATGCCTGCCTGGAGCAAGTGGCTGTAAATAAGAGGGTATGAGACATTCTTCAGCTCGGAAAGAAACAAGGGGAAAACAGAGCTGGAAGTGTCCCTAGGCTTTCTAAAATGTAAAAAAAAAAGAAAAGACTCCAGCTTGAAAGAGCTGAAAGATGGAAATCTCCCAGCATCCTGCAGCAGCAGCCAGATGGTGTTTCTTCACTTATCGAGGCCCACAAGAGCCATCTGAGCTAGAGGGCAAAGACAAACAAGCTGCTGTAATCACACAACTTACCAGCACCTGGCAGATAATAAATGCTACCACTTAACAAAACTAGAGAAAATAAGCTACACTGTGCTCAAGAGCCTCAGCTAAAGGTAGCTAAAGAGTGCCAGGCTGTAACAGCAACTCAGGATGGTGCTCTTCTATATATTCTTTCCTGTTATCTTAGATAAGGAAACAATTGGGAGGCAGAAGTCTTCTGAAAACCACCAAAGCTAAGGATTTGATCAGTAATCTTCTGCTTTAGAAATGTGACCAATTCAGGACAGGAAATAAATATTTACCATTTCCATAAAGCCCCTAGCTCTGTTTTTTGAGCCCATGTGTAATGAATGCTATCCAGTATCAAAGCACATATGATGTCCTGCTTTCTTCATCCCTCAGTACAACCCACAGTAAACAGGAAAAGAAATAAAAATATGAGTGGAGAAGGGAAAGACTGGAAATTAAGGGCCACATAGGAGCAAGCTGGACTAGCAGGAGACAGGAACAAGGTCTTAATCCAAAACAAGCAATACGAAGGTACAGGAGATTTGCTTCTCTTCTGCCTCTTCCATACTATGTACTCCTGTTACCACCTCCCCACTTACTGTAGTCTGGTTTCTTGTTCTCTAACTTTGGTTATGGGAACTCTTCCCTCTTTTTCTGTTTCTGCAGCAAAGACAAAGCCAGCATTAACAATGACCAACCCCATGGGCCATTCCACTATGATACAGGGCACCACTGCAGCCAGAGGTCTCAGAGAAAGTGCCCCTGCTCTTGCACAGCTATTCCAGGACGCTGAAGTCATATTTACTCAGGAAAACACAGGAGGAGGCCTGAAGGTGTGAACTTTCCTAACACACCAGTGTGGGTCTCCACTGACCCAGCAGCAGCTCCTCTAAGGGTCAGACTCGGCTTCATTCCCTCTGCTGAATGAATCAGTGGTTTCTCAGTCAGGACTGCCAAAAGCAGACTGGAGCCAAGGAGTGCAGATGCTGGCACTCTGGGAGCTGGACTGGATCCACTGTCTCGTTTTGTACAGTCACTGCACAGCTGTCAGACAGAACAGTTATGGCCATTACCGAGCTGGGAGAAGAATGGAGCCAGATAACCACACAGAAGGGTCTGTATTTTATAATCAACTTCCAGCCATATGTTGGGATTTACTCCCCAAAAGCATTCAGAGACACTCTAGTGTGGAAATATAAAATAGCAAACTTAAGATGCTTCTTTGTGAGACTCATTTTTCACTGAAGTTACTTACCTACCTAAGCACATAGACAGCAAAACGATGCTGGAACTTCACCTATCTCCATTCCCAATAGGAAAGTAAATAACATAACTAAGGATGAACTCATGCCTAGTTGATTGAGAAAGTTATTAATTTACTGATCTCTAGTTCAGTCTCTCCAAAACTAAGATTAAAACCTGTTCTGCCCTTAGTCCAAAGAAGGGTTCTGGGCCATGCACTGGGATGCTGAGAACAGGAGTGGGGACACAGCCCATATCTGATTAAAACGTGGGTTTCTTTCATTAAAACATCAGCTTATAAGCACTAAATGTTGCATGTTACCTCTATTCATCAGTCATGCCAAATCCAGAGAACACAAAATACCAGCTGGAAGGCTTTATACGTTTTGATTCATGCTGATGTAAAGAAATCCACAGCACCTCCTCAGTGTCCCTCACTAGTGCAGCACGTTTGATTTTTTCAGTAGAAATCGTTTCCCTTGTTAGATACTGCTAGAAACAGTCCTGTGTTTTATGCCCCTATTCAGAGGTACATTTCCTCTGGGTTTCTGTATGCTCACAACTGGCAACAACTATTGATTACTGCAAGCATTCCCCTCTTCTTTACCACTACTTAAACTAATGCAGAATAAACCTAGACACCATTTCTCAGAAAATAGGTTTGTTTTTTTTTTCCTCCCAGAAGTGTCTACCCCTCCCTGTTTTAAAGGCCCACAGCTGAACATGGGCACAGCCTCACCCTGGCCTTGGCATGGCAGAAGTGGAGCTTTCTTTAAAAATAAACAAACCACAATGCAAAACCCACTGTGGAAGGATGGAAAATTACAGGTAACTGCCAGATAAAGAGCAATGTGCTTATTTATTCAAGTCCAACACAAATACAGCAGAAGCTTAGGGACAAGACAGTTGAGACAAAATGTCTCTGCACACATTTGAAAAACCTTATGAACTCTCTTTCTTTCTATGCAATCAGACTAATTACACTTGTGTAGAAGTCTAATTACACCTCTGCATTAGCTACCAGTGAAGTGTTTCTTGGGTTATTTCTGAACAGCCTACAATTAAACCAGCCTCATCCATTAACTGACACTTTGTGTGTGTAGTCTCACTGCTCCAATTATGTACCTTGAATCAGCCCCTGGAAATCCTCCTTGCTGCCAAAGATATCCTGGTGAAAAATGAAGGACATTGGAGGTGGCTTGAAAAATACTGCCAGCATTAAAAACAAATGCTGTTATGCAAAGCCCTGCGTTTTATTTAAATTTGTGCTGCTTGAGATGCAAACAAGATTCATTTCACTACATGGTTGTGCTATCCATTTATTAACTATTCCGCATGAAATCCATTTCTAAATGATTTCACTAAAGTTCATAAGCCATTTTAAAACTCAGAAACTGATGAAAAAGGAAATGATCCAGCAGTCACAAGCCTTGAACTGAAAGCGTGATGGAAATAATTTTATTTCTTAATTTAAACAGCATATGAAATTGGATTCAATCCCAAAATCATTACATGCTCTTTTTAATTAAAACTTATGAAGGTTATAGCAAGTGGTTATACTATCAGAAGGAAGGAATTGAGTTTACTGCTGTAGTAGCTTATGACTAATATTTGGCAACAGACAAGTGAGGCACACAGAACTAAGTTTCAACATTTTTACTTCAGTGATGCACACTTCAATAGCCAAACCCTGGCATTGACAAGCACTGTGACTTCAGCTGGTGAGAGCTGAGCTACCTCCTCTATTTGCCAGGCATCAGTAGTTCAATGTAAACAAGAAAACCCCCCTGCAACAGGCTGCAATTTGCTCGGTGTCATCAGCTCCCACCTCTTATGGGGGATTCTGATACACCACCTGTAAATAACACTGGCAGCAATGGGTTTTGCAGGGTGGATGAAGTATTTCTTTACACATTTATTTACTTATTATCAATATTCCCAACTCTATTCAAGCAGGCTCCTGAGCAAAGCAGAGTACAAATGCTGTCACATGCTCCAACACCCAGATCTGAGGACATGCTTACAGGAACAAGTGATTCTCCAAGCTCTTCCCAGAGCAGCTGTGAGGGGAAAGCCACATTCCTCACAGAGCTCAATGGGGCACTCAAACCACCACTTGTGGGAGAAGAGACATATTTGTGCCTTGCCTAGGTAAGCAAGAGAGCTGAATTGTGCCTCTGCAGACCCGTGTGCCCTGTAAATCCAAAAGGATGGCTCTGAAGCCAGCTCAGAGTACCACGCAGTGCTTTCATCCCAAAGGCTGGCTGTCTTCTGCATCCCTCCTTGCCACTGAACCCCAGCACCAGCCTGTCCACAACCAACACACGCTGTATAGTTCTTCAACCACAGTGTTTTTAGAACACATTCTGCTTCTCTGTACTAACAGCTCTCTTTTCTTTCCACACAGGTGAGGACTCACACAGCACTGCCCCATGCACTCCTGACTACAGGACACCAGTGCCATTTACCTGCCCTGTTACTGCAGGGCCCCAGCACCCCTTCAGCCACTGCTCCATGCTGCAAACACACCAAACCTGAACAGCTTCTGTGCACTTTCAACACCTCCCCAGTCTCTCCATAACCCATGTTTTCCAGCATGGACTCATTCACATTGCAAAAACCCAAATTATACCATCACCCAGTGCGTGTCTTGGAAAAGACCCACAGTCACAATGTGATGCATTTATTCCGTGTGTATTTGTGCTTAGAGAACAGGAGGTTGCCACAATGCTAATTCACTCTCTCAAAGAAATTAATGGCAAGTGAAACAGCACAATGCTGAATTTCTGTGCTGTTCACTGAGCTGCAGCTCAGGAGGAAAGACACATCAGCCAAAAAGACTCAGCCATGAGCCCCTTTTTAAGCAAGTATTCTGTATGCAAATCAAATCCAACTGAAGATATCACTACAATGTTAATGAAACCCTGAGCACTGACAAAATAAGTGTCAAGGGAGCATAAATGCACATTTTGAAACCACAGTGAGCTATTACAGAAAACGTCCTGTGACTACCACGGTCACCTTCGCCCAACAGACTTTGCATAGCACAGAAACATTTGCCATCTGCACTATCACTGAACAGGCATGTTCTCATCGTTCTATTAAAAAAAACTGAAGCTTTTCCTTGCCCGGGTCAATAAGACAGCTGTTAAAAATCATACCATGCTTTCAGAAATAAAGAGAGATCCTTTAAGACCTGGTTTCCTCAAGTAACTTTGATGCATCTGTGAACGAGCAGCTGGCTGTAGGCCTGAACCAGTGCTGCAAAGTTCCCTTTTGCAGAACACTCTGTACCTGGACATGCAAGGAGGAGATTTAAAGATGATCTTGATCCTACGTTAGCACTTCACTATGTGCGCCATCAATAATCCCACTGAAATTACCACCTGAAAGGTAAACAGGACAGTAACTTCTCAAGAATTCAGCATTACAGAAAAAGCTTCAATGGACAGGATTGCTAGTGCAGTGCCAGGAACAGCGGGACTTTCCTTAAACTCTTGGTTTGACTTAACATCCACCAAGGGCTCCACTTGTGTCAACTCTGAAGAGTTTAGGGTCATGCACTCGCCTCAAAATGCAAAAACAGGGCCTCTCATGAGGTACTTACAGCTACCTCCCACCCTGGACATGATGAATGACTGTATTTGAAACTTTCAGAGTGAATGTAATGGATAATCAAATCCCAGAAACGATACAAAATCCTTGTGTGAGCTAGGACCTCTGTGATATAATTATAAGATAAAGATTATTAATGGATCAAAGTCAGGGAGCTGATTAGGGTAAAATATAGAAGACAATTGTTTGCAAACTGCTTCAGCTAATGTATTTGAGGCTTTCCAGTGACTGAATACATGACAGTAATGGTCCTTCTACAGCGAGTTTTGCACCCTCCTATGCTTCATAACCTACTTTCTTTATAAAATGTCCTAAGCAGTGCTTTTCTACCTTACTAAGAGTGCAACTTACCTTGCAAAATCCCTCAAAGAACAAGGACCAGCATTTGAGTAGTTTCTTCATTCTAATGCAGCTCAAAACGATCCAAAACAAACAGCACTACATTTGCATTTCAGCGTGACAGCAGTGATCTCAAGAGCAGCACCACAGAGCATGAACAACTAGGTTTGCTTTCAGGTTTGGACAAGTATTGTAAATCCTCTCTGAAAAACGATGACTTTACAGGAACTTTGCTTTTAGGACAAAATCTCCATAAAATGTGCAACCCGGGTACAAATGCCAAGTGGGAACCTGCAGGACTCTTCCCCCTCTTCCCTGCTTGACCTCATTATCTGCTCAGAGCCCACTTAGCAGCTCAGTCTAACCACTGAAACCTCACAAATTAATAGCACTTACAAGAGTGCATGAACCATAAGTCACCTGGGGCAACCTTCCAACGAAAAGGAGCTGCCACAAAGTCTCACAGCGGAGCCTGAAATGAGGTTATTCTAACAGCAAGGAAAAAACTCTCTCAGAAAGCTTTTCCCGATTCTTACCAGCACCAATTCAAAATAAAGTTATTCACATTAAAATTAAGCGAGAAAACAAGGCTGGTTTAGCATACTAATAGCTTTCCTGAGCTCAGTGTTCCTGTTCAATAATCAGCAGCTTTAGAAGGGTTTAAGCATCTTGTTTAAACCTGTTTAACACTTGTTTAAACCAGTTTAACACTGCTCTGACAGTGAGGATCCTGCCCGAGATGGTGCTTAAGCACTCTACCAGTGTGCCACAGGTCCACGGCAGCAGCTTTCCCCTCTGCAGAGCAAAGCTCTGCAAATCACAACACTGCTAATCCTTCAGTGTTTGCAAATACCAGCTCAACCCGCAGGAACCCAAATCCCCAGCTGGACTGGCTCTCACCAGCACTTCACATTCAACAACAAACAAGGCCCCAGAGCCAGGCCAGGGCAAGAAGCAGAAGATGCTGACCAATACAGATATCAATAGGTAAAATATTATTCCACAAACACCTGGCTCAGTTTTATGTGTAGAAAGTAACTCAGGCTAAGTTTCTTAATCGGTTTCACACTCAAGGATGCTTAATGTTACATTTGCTGCTTTTTTAATTTCACTTGGCAGGATTCTTTGGGTAAGTGATGATCATTCCCCCAAAACATGAGCTTTCTCTGCATGTAACCTACAGCGCATTCTGCAAAAACTTTGGATCTGCTCATTTTTGAATGTCCAAACCAAAATCACAGCCTTCAGGATGCTATCTCACTGTCCCCATGTCAAACAAAGCAACCAAACATTTCCATCTCCTTTCTCTCTGCTTCCTCACCTTCACGTTTTGCTGCAGACCAATGGACATGAGCTGTGGTGACATCTCCTGAGAAGGAGTGGGAAAGTGCTGGTATTTGGAAAGTTCTATCACAAGCAAAACCTGTTATTTCACTGTAAGAGGAAATTCCTAAAATTTAACTTCCTCATAAAGTTTATTTTTAATGACCAAACACTATCAAACATCATGTACACATGTACACAGCAGGAGTTCTTATTAAGAAAAAAAAACCAAAAAACCTTTGAAAAGAATTATGATCAAAATAATGAAGACTGCTGCATGAATTTTTATTTTCCTTCCTAAAGTACTACTGAAATATGAAAAAAGTTCAAGCTTTTTAAAAAACAAACAAACCAGACACGCCAAGAGTACATGGCACTCCTTTCTATCTGGATGGCCTCATTTCATCAGAAAATGGAAAGAGGAAAAGCACTGGAAGGAAGAGACTAGAAAGTCTGACCTCAGCAAGTGCACAGCCCCGAGCTCAGGCTGCCCTCGCTGCCCCAGCAAGAGGCAGAGACAGCAGCACATCCTGCTTGAGCTTTCAGGGATTTTAGAACTTGGAACTTCTTTGAGGAGGAGTCCCATGCTGAAATACTGACAAAAGAGCAACCAAGTGTTGCTTTTTAATCTGTTTCTTTCTACACTGAGACAAGCAGCTGTTTCTCCAAGCAGAAATACAGGAGTGAGGTCCAAAGATGAGAAACACCAGTGGATCAGCTGTCTCCAGAGACTGCAAATGCAGGGGGAATTTTGTTTGTTATACTTACAAATTACCAACGTGGGGAACAACAGAAAAGGAACATTGCATCACATACAGCCCCCCATCTTGCTAAGGAGACAAATCAATGAGGAGTCATTTCACAGGTCTTGTTTCATGATCCATGCTGAGATTGCAATACAGCTCCCTCAGCTGAGCCTCCTTTCATGTGCTGACTAAACACCTACCCCAAATCACTGGATCAATCCCTTGAAATGGATCCCCTTTCACTAAGGTGTGAAGAAGGCAACGTGCTGCTACTCCAGAGGAGAAGACCCAGTGCATGTCCCCCATCCCCGGGTGCAGACCTTCCCTGAGATGCCTGTGATCAGAAGCACTCCCTGTGCCTTTTCCAGCAAACTCCAGTGTGAACTAAGAGGCCAAATCCTGACCTGGTACAGACACATCAGCAGCCTCTGACATGGTTTGTGCCATGTCATTCCTCCCCAGCATCACCATTTGGTGCTCTCCCCCCAGGCACACCCAATTAACCTTAATTGAGGGCACTGAGCTGCTCAAGCTCTGCTTCTGCTGGGAGGGACAGGAGCTGGGTCATGAGGCTGGCACTGCCCCCCAGGCACTGCCAGCTGCTGTTTTCCTGTGCTGTCTGTGCCTTGCATGCACCAACACTGAGCATCCAGAGTTTCCACAGTGGAGGAGGAAGGGCAGTGTGGTCCTGAAGAGTTTTCAGCAGCAGGTGCCTTTTTACAGGAAGCCCAACATAAGTCTCTCCATTACAAAGACAACAATATCCTGGGGCTGAACTGAGCACCAAATCCCTCTGAAAACATCACTGCCACTCTTACAAATGCACCAAATATTGCTTAGAAATAACCATTATATTATCACAATATGGGGCCTTTCCTTTTTCTAAATCTCAGTTTTCTGATTCACATTCACTACCTCGAAAGAGGAACATCAATCTGTAAGTTCTATGTTAGAAGTGTGCACGGAGAGGCAGGAAGAAACTGGAGTGGATTAAAAAGTAACTATTACAAAGTCACTTAAATTCCCCACTTCTGAAGAAACCAATTAGAAAAATCCTGCATTCATGGCATTTGACCTTGCTTTGTCTGCCACACACTTCTCCATTCCTACAACTCCTAGAAGGACACTCCTGAATGTCAGGATCCAAAAGTTGATGACAGGACCAAGTGCCAAAAGAGACCAACACCCAGTAACTAAGAAACCAAATACCATTAGGAGCATATATGTTATGCAAATACTTCCTGTACAATCCACATTTTGCTCAAGTACATCCTACCGAGCACACAACACACTTTAACAGGCAATGTGACATTTAACTGGTGGTAGGTTTCAGAGACAACAGCTCTCTACACCAAACAGAGGCACTTCACATAGTTTAAAACCACCATTTCTTGCTGTAAATAGACAGAAACCATGCTGGCAATTCAATGCATTGCTTGAATTGGGCACCAAACCCCCGTTTCTGAATTCACAGGTATTTTGGATGACCAGACTGAGTTCTGCATTTCTTCTGAAATCAAATCTGAAAACAGGCCAAATGATTGCTGTGTAAATCCAAATTTACTGAGAAATCCACCCAGAGCACTGGCAGGAGCATTAGGTGGTAATTCATTGGTATTGGGAGAAAGGAATGAATAATTCACTGGGTTTAAGACAGTCAAAACTCACCACTTTTGGTGAACTTTACCTCTGAGATTTTAGATTCATTCAGACCCAAACCACAGCTCAGCAGGTGCAAATTCATAAAAGCACAGTTTGCATGACTCGCTTCTAACTGAAACCACCATCTTTTTTGCAAAGCAGCAGCTGTGGCAAAAGCTCCAAGAGAATAAATATTTATTCCTCCTTAAATAAAGCTGCCTTCCCACCCACGAGTGCAGGCAGAACAATCAAAGGCTTCTCAAGGACAATTATAGGAAAAACTCCTGCCTGCCAAAATCAACCAGTGCCAGCACAGTGAAACCTGGGACACTTGCTCCACAGCTCCTTTGACAAAAAAGGCTTCCGTTACAAATCCCAGAGGATTTCAGGCTTGTTTCATAGCCACAAGGATTATTTCCCTCCTCTCCTGGCCAGCTCTTCTTTCAGAATTCATCAATATCACTCCTTGCTGCTATATAACATCAACATGATGCATCATACAGCAGCTCCTCTTCCCAAGGGGCACAAACAGCACACCAGTACTAACTGTATTTTTAAGATCAGTTTAGCTATTTGCTCTGATTTCTGCTATTTTTATATCTCTGACTATTCATCTTCTAAAACAGTCTTTTGTGATGACAAATAACAAGACAGATCAATTCCTTTTTGCTCCAGATGTTAAGATAAATTACTTTAGATAAGAAACAGCCCTTGTCACTGAAATTGCTAAAGAAGCTCAGAACAGAGTACTAACAGCTGAAACCTTGTACACTTAGGTTGATGTTTTTAATTGGGTTTTTATTGTTCTTTGTTGGGTTTTTTTTCAATTGGATTTTCATTGTTCTTTGTTGATTTTTCTTGCTCATGCTTCTGTGCACTTACGGATTGGAACAGCAACACCCAGCTGGAAAAGGCAAGCAGCTGCACTTGCAGCAAGGATCTAACTGGTGAGAGCTGTATTTTGCAATTTCTACAAGGAAATGTCCCAGCTCTTACCTCCTGACTGGCTTTATGGACCCTCACACCAATGTCCTCCCCACAGCCCTCCACCCTCCACCCTTGGAGCCCCCTCTGTACATCCCATGAAGGAGCTGATGGAAGATGCAGAAGAAGCACTGGGCTGAGCAGCAGGGATCACATGAATATTCCTGCTGGGGCAACCAGAGCACCAGCAGGTTCAGACTGGGGCAGTGCCTGTGCCAGAGGCACTGAAGAGCCCCAGCAGAACAAGGGTTCCCTGCAGGGCTGAGTAGTTTGGCATGGACACCACGGGGTTTCACCAATGCTACTCACGTAAAACAAATAGGAATTAAATCAGGGCTACTGAAGGCTCCTTCCCAGCTCCATCCCATTTTATCACTCATTTATTTGCCAGGGGTGATGTTATCTGCGCAGGACTCGCATCCAGATTCTTATCCTTCACGTGGCAATATTGCAAATGCAAATTCCTGTTTTCTGTTCACAAGGAGCAGAGCAGTGTCTGAGCAACCACACACACGTGATGTCAAGCCCTAATGAAATCACAGACTGCACCAATACGCTGTGACATGTTCAGACTGCAATCCCGACAGGGCATGTAATGGCAAAGGCAACTGCTGAGAGCATCCTGGATCACATCCAGCCTCTTCCCCAGCAAAAGAGGGTAATTAGGCTTTCAGGCATGGTCTGGAAAGGCTCCCTCATGCAGGGTTTTCCCAGCAGAGGGCACTTTTGATTCACAGACCACGTCGGAAGCTGCTTTTTGTTCTTCTCCATCGCCATCTCGGAGAGCTGAAGCAGAGGTGGTGCTGTCTGCTTAGAAATAAAGACATCGTTGCTTCAGCTCCACTTTCCTGCCTCCCTCTCCCCTCCAACAAGTTTTATTAAGTTCTCATCTTTAATTCATGCCTGCAGCAGAGCTGATGTCACTTTTTTTTTTTTGCTATTAAAAAAGGATCCACAAAGCACAAGCCAAGCTTGCAGTGGTATCTCACCTACTTTCCTTCCCTATTTTTTATTTTTCACTTCCAGTGATTTGTTAACATTCATTACCCTCAAAAACTGAAAAGATATTCCAACAGAAACACAACTGTAGCACCTGGAAAAGGAAAGCAAACAATCCACCTATTAGATTACATGCTCTGTGCCCTGCAAAGGCAGGACACAACCCACCAGAGACATCTCACAAATTAAACCCTCCAGGTGTCTGCAGGAAATTGCAGGGTGTTAGGGACCAGTGAAATAAACAGCTTAGCAATCACTAAGGTGAATTCCCCTTTGGGAAACTGCCGTTTCACAGTGGATGCAAAGTGAGAATGAGGAAGGATGCGTGATCAGACAGTGTGTGGGGAAGAAATTTCCAGCAAAAACCTTGGGGATTGAGATGTTTTCAACTGCTACAATAAAAAGCAGTAACAACAACAACAAGAAGAATGTCTGAATCAACTAACACACACATCTGTTTTAAGGTAAAACACTGGGACAACCAATCACTGCAGTTTTGCCAGAATTCTGCTCCATTTGCATACAGCTGGGATGTGGGGTGTAGGTTGGCAGCACCCTGTAGCTGACTGAAGGCCAGACAGGACAGTGAAAATGCCAGGAGTGCTGTCCTGGGGTTTCCTGCCATGAAATCCTGTGCCTGTGCCTACCAGGGCACTGCTCTGGAGACTAACAACCCAGCAGAGTCCACCAGCATGGACTGGGAGCCAGCAGCCTCCACACCTGCCATTCCAACCTCTGCCAACAGCCCTGAGGAATCTCTGTGGGTAACAGAAATTCTGTGGAGTTGATCAATGTCATGCTGCAGACCAAGAGAAGCTCACTCAGTAGTGAGCAGCCCAACTGAACAAGTAATTTCCTCTACGATTTATGTAATTTAGAATCACTCTGGTTCCTCTTGGCTCACGGATGAACAGTTTTGTTTTTTCAGAAGTCAGAGCAGCGGGTGGTGTGGTCATGTTGTGTAAGATAATACAAAGAGCAGAACAATTACTGCCAAAGGAAAAGACACTGTATCACAGGCTTTGTGTTTTTTTACATGTTTTGTTGAGCAGGACTTCTTGCAGAACCACTTGTTTGTTTGTGTCATGTTTTACTGGAACATACGTTATTACCAACCATCTTTCCAACCCAGGAGAAGCTGTCATAAGCATGCTTAAATAAAGAGCAAGAAAGCAATTGAAGATCAGAGGGATTGTGTAATATTGGTGTAATTGCAGACTGGGGAGGAGGGGTATGTAAAAATCAAATCCCAAAACCCAGAGCCTGTTGCTTTTGAAGCAACAAAGAATGAACCCCAAATACGTCAATAGTTGTACTGATGTCAATAGGGCTAAGCCACAGTAATTCCCCAAATATTTTATTCACCTGCTGCAGGGAAGAGACACATTATTCAGCCTCTGCAGGGCAGTGAGCACAACTGTACAAGACAGCTAAGTACAATGTTAACTGTTGAAGTGAGGGCTCCAGAATAAAATAAAATTTAGAAAATCAAAAATTAGGCCCTTTACTTGGTTCAATACTTTGCCTTCAGGGCTTGTAACAGGATATTTAATTACATGATTCTGTATTATGTTTTCTATTATTTTACAGAAGCTGTAACTGTTGATAACAGATACTTGAAGTTACACCACATATCAGTCCCATTCTGTATAAAGCCCAGCACCAAAACATCTCCCAACATGAGCACCAGCTTGCAAATCATTAACAATTTTGGGAAAAGAGGATATTTCCCTGTTGGCTGTTGATCAGTAGCAGGCCTGAACATATATCCAGTAGCAATCATCTTAACAAAAATACATGAAATCTGCAATAAAGTGGTGTTTGGCTGGCTTCCAAATCCTACAGAGTCCACAGGCACCTTTTCTGCTGCTTTCAGCATGCTCTGAACCACACAGCACCAGGGGCTGTACTGTTGTCCTTACAAAAACAGAAACCACCCAGAAAATCCTCACAGCCACCAAATTCAGTTGACACAGACCACACTCTGTGAATATCTGAGCTGTGGCCTCCAATAAGCTACAAGAAAACCTGGTGTCCATACCTGAATTATGGAATTCAGGCCAATGAGGTAACAAGGAACAAACTGGTCCCAAGACTCATGGCAATAAGATGGGTATTTCAATATATATCTGTCAGCTGCATGGTCCCACAAACTGCTCTGTCATCACCACTGAGAGCACACTATTGGCACTATGGCCAGAAGGAATTTTTATCACATTACAGGCTTCTGGAGTAATAATAATAACAACCAATTTTGTGGAAGAACAGTTAAAGAGTTTTTAGGAAACTTTCTAAGACAACCTTCTTCCTCAAGCCCAGTCTTCCTGCTTTGTTCTCCTTGCCCCTGAAAACATGGCTTATCCCACAGCTGGCCAGAGGTGCAGACTGATCACAAGGAAAAACACATCTGACTCTCAGCTTCTCCAGGACTGCAGCAGCCCAAAGACTTCAGCTGCTTCCACCTACCAGCAGCTTCCCCAGCCAAGGGAGAATGAAGGGATTGTTTGCATCTCTCCACAGCCCTGAAAAGCTTCGTGCCACCACTGAGCTTTTGCTGAATAGACACAGTGCCAGGAAGTCAGTGCCTGTGAGCTCCTGCTTGTTTTCAGGCCTGGCAGTGATGGATTACGTACAACCACAAGTTGGGCACAAACCAGCTGTCTATCTGTCTTTTCCAAACATCTTGCTCCAGTTTCTGTATTATAGAGGTGCCAATGCCTTGTTTCAGGATGCCTACTGCATAAAGAGCACATATTTCTCTGAATATTTTACTGTCACACAGAGGGACTGGACTGGTTTTGTTTTTTTAATGCTGTTGCTCCTTCCCCAGCACATTCCCCATAATAAAAGTCTCTCTGTTCCCAGAGGCCTGGAGCTGAAATGACAAACTCCACTACAGCTTCTCTCTGCACAGAAGCCCACAGGCAGATCCCACTGGCACACAAGAAACCTGTGCCCCACACAGCCCAACCCTCCTGCGAGGGCACTGTGTCTGGAAAAGCAGCACCTCATGGTCCTGCCCATCATAGGCTAGAGGGGGAAAAAAGGAGAAATACAGCCAGCATTCTCCTCCTGGCCCTTCACACAAACACTAAAGGGCAAAGCACTGCAAGAGCTTTACAAGGAGTCTAAACCTGCCCTGTCCAAGGCTGTATATAATCCTTTGTGGCAATGTACACAGACACTACATGTACAAGCACGCACATAAGTCTGTGTGGGGTTCAGTTACTCCAAAGGATGCCTGGGAGAAAGGGTATAAACAGCATCTAACTTGGGAGGGGGAAACAAAAATCACTACTGATGGAATTTAGGTTATCAACCACCAGGATTAGGCACTGAAGACACTTTGAAAACCCTTCCAGTTTTGTGGGAAAAGCTGTAATAATACCACCACGCTGTCCTGCAAAGTCAGAACAATTCCCAGGGAACAGCCTGGATCTGGCTGCAGCACTGCCTACATAGCAAAAACAAAACCAAAACACAGATGAAAGATGTTTCCCCTCTCCTCTCCCTGAAGGGAAAAAAAAATCTCAAAAACATCCTTCTTAGGCTGAAAAGGAGATCACAGGGAGGAAAACATGTAGGAGTCCAGACGAATGATAGAGCTGTAGACCAGGCACTGCTGCATCTGCTCCAGCTACACACAGTTGTTTAAGAAAAGCATTATGAATTTTTTCTCTCTCTTCAGATGTCTTGCCTGGATGCTTTAAAGCAGCCTCAGAGGAATGTGCTCTTGGGTCTGAATCCCATAGGAAATTATCCTTTGTGGTGGATGGTCTCCCCTTGGGGCCTGTCTGTGTGTTTTGCTTTCATGTAATCCTCCCACCTTGGTTTTCTAATGTAATGCTATCCTCATTATTATAGCTCTTTGATACTCTCAAATGGTACTTACTCAGGCTGTCATATTTTCAGCTCTCCCAGACTAGGTCTGACTGGCTTGGATGGCCTGTGGCTCATGCCATAAATATTAAGTCACCAAAAGATACCATGGAGTGTTTGTGTGCCAGAGGCAGACATCACGTACGGGAGAGCCTGGGCCATTTGCTCCTTCCAAGGGGGATATGATCTATGAGAATAACAGAGACCTCACATCTAAGCAGGGTTACTGACTAGCTTTTTGTCCTAGTTCCCTTTTCTTTCTACAACTTCTGCTCCAAGAAAGTTCAGCAGATTACAGGCAAATTTTTAAGATAGTTCCTGTGTTTTTACAGTTCAGTTTTACCGACAGCCCAGCAGGTCCAGCACCCTGACCTGCAGACAGGACTCTCTCTACACTGCCTACCACTGCAGCTTTCTCAGAAGGCACAAACTCCCACTGCCACTACTGCTCTCATTTGCACAGAGCAGGGGTTTGTGGTTTCCTTTCCAGTTCCTCTGCATCACCCAACCTCAGCGCTCAGGTCGCATCACCTTTGTTGTCTCCCCAATGCACCACGGGAACTTAACCATGCAGCAAGCCTCCACTTGGATGGTTCTCTTTTCTCCATTCTGGCATGAATTTACACCCAAGACAAGTTGGATCTTTAATATCCCTCCCACACACAGGCAGAGAGACAACTTCAGTGCCTCCCCCGCTCGCACAGCGGATACCCTCAAACACATGAATCAACGTTTACCCGCAGTTTTCCTACAGTGCTATCTAACTACCAGCACTTATCGCCCATGTGTAGGAACAAACTCAAATACCACTGCATGGCTGACTGCTCTCCTGTGGCTTTGCTCTGCAGAGTTATCTCCACTCCTAATGCAGGCTCAGTTACAGGGAGGAAATGCAGTCCACCGGAGTGGCTGAGAACAGGGCGCCTGGGGTCTGCCTCTAACCCTCCCCTCTTTGCTTGCTGGATACCCACAGTGAATCCAGCCCTCACCACAAGCCTGGCCTTCAGCTTTCCCACCTGTAGCACTGCTATAGTAACTTTTCTGCAGAAGACCAAGAAATTGACAGCAAAAGGTAAATTTTGTAGCTGCTTGATTATTACCAGGAGTTATGTTCTGCACTCAAACTTCAAGGTTTTCATCTAATGCAGGGCAGTATTCCACAAACACAAGGCTGATACACTGCATGGCATTTGTGAAGAGGTGACGGTAACCATGCTCATTAATAGCATTTACCCTTAAATTTTGAAGGCTTCTCTGAGGAAGAAACTCAATCTTGGCAAAAAAAGTCTGATCACATCCCAATTAAATTGGCCCACTGCTATATAGGCCTCACTGTTACATATACATTAATTTCTAGCCTGAGTTGTTCTAGCATTAAAAGATGCAGAGGGAAATATGAGGTCCCTGCCCATCCTGCCACTTCTCTCATTTATTATCTTTTAAAATTCATAATACATTGTTGTTACATTATTTAGATTATTATTTTAATTAAATAATAGAAAAATCCACAGCAGTAGGGGTTGAGCAAAACCTTTGTTGTTTTTACCCCTCTCCCCGTTCCCTAAGGAAGGCTGATACAAAGGAGAAATGGCTCAGTTCCCTTCACAAGATGTGTCCTGAGCTGGTGCTCAGACCTTGTGGTGTGGCTGCCATCCTCAGGCCATTTCACCAGAGCAGTGCTCCAAGAACAGCAGCACAGCAATTCTGCTTTGTCTTACTGTCAACTCTGTTGAAAAGCAGCAAAGTAGGAAGGTTTTGCTTCATTCTCCACTGCGCAGCAATAAATTGACATAGCACAGCTGCAGCCTGCTCAAGCTGAAGGAAGGAAGAAAACAATTTGGGGCTCACATCTGTGCAGCGACTATTAAGAGAAGCCACCCATGTCTGTTCCACCAAAGAACTGACCCAGCTATGCAGTTCACTTCTGCTGATGACATTAGGTTTAGGAAATGCTCAGCATGTTTATTTTGCAAACAGCATTTTGCTTGGAAATTACAAAAGAATCAGAAGTGCCACTTGCTGTTAGACAACATTATAATGCAAAATGAAGCACAACCATTGTGACAGGAGAACACAGTCATTAACTCAAGAGAGTTGGCAGTCTTCTGATATTTAGTAGATTTTTCTCAAATTCAACACCCTGGAGTCTTGGAATCTGAAAAATCTAAATTTTCTTCCTTTCATAAAGCCTTTTAAGCAGCCCTCAGAACTGCAGGATTTGAAAGTTATGTACCTAAATGGCAAGCATACAGATTTAAATATTTTATGCTGAAGTATCATCTATTTTGAGGACAATATTATGATTCTGAATAGTAGGTTTGGTAACTCCAAACAACCAGCAAACAGGACTTCCTTATCTCTAGATCAAACCCCAAATCTTTCATTGGTTTATCTTCCTAAGTTTATGACTGCTTACAAAACAAAGACACAGGAATTCTCAAAGCCATGGGCCTAACATTCAATTTTGTTAGAGCTGCACAATTGTGATGACTTGCATACAGTTGTGATTGATGTCAGAATGATGCAGAAATCACAATCAACTAATTCTTACATGATAAAATGGTCTTTTTAACTTTTTAAATCCATCTCTGATCTGAAAATACCTCTGCGCTTTCAGGATATTCACAAGGGGTTTGTCTGTGTTACAGTAAAACTACCCAGCAGTATTCTTGAAAAGCTTCCTATCTGGAAAATGTGTTTTCCAAACAGGACCCCTGAGAAGAACACAGTTGGATCTATGCACAACCTGGTACTTCTGTAAGAAGCCAAAACAGGACATGTCAAGTGGCAGAGGAACAAATGGAGATGGTCACATCCTTGAAGGTGCACCAGCTAAAAGCCACTGAAGACAACACAAGACTGGCAATCACTTACTGTCTTCATGCATCACTTATCCCATGAACCAGTAGCTCAAGAAAAGTCAAAGAAAAAAAGAAACCAAACCAAAGATAAACAATCCAAGAGTTAGTACCTTGCAGTATATTTGGAGTGCTCACCCTTTCCAGTGATATCCTGGGTTTATGCAGCGTGTGGAATATCCTCCCTGCCCAGGCCACTGACAGGAAACATCAGCAAGTTGCCAGGACTGAGATGAATGAAACTTAATGACAAATGGGGAAAAAGTCCAGGACATTGATTCCTTCTGGTTTGCCTGCACAGTGATAGTGCCACAGTCCTGTCAGTGCTGCTCACACTAATTAGATCTGCACAGCCAGAGTGGAACGTATTAAGGTTAAGAAAAAAATTACCCTCTGAACCCACTGGTACATATCCAGAGGAACTATTCATTTAAACTTCAACTTAAATACGTATTTATCTTTGTGCTCTGAAGTCCAATATACCTCATTTTCAATTTAACCTCCCCTCTTTTATGCTTTGTAGAAGTTGTACAAGATCATTTATGTAGAGACTTAATATTTATAAAAAATTCAAGCAATTGGAAGAGCCAACATTTCAAAGGGTCAGCAATCAATGCACACAACCCCCACTGCCCTTCCAGCTGGAGAGATACAGACACAAACTGCCAAGTGCATGTTAGGAGATGTTCTGGATTTCACATCCCTGGCACGACGAGGGGAGGCAGAGCTGCAAAGAAGGGAACACAGGTCAGACCCTCGGGCAATGTAAACTGTAAAAATAACTCCTCTGACTGCAACCAGCTCACAGTCAGTCTCCAACGCTCACTGGAGTCACTGGGGAAGCCCTCGAGGCAAAGCAGTTCTCAGGAGGAGGGGCAGACAGGAAGGCATGGTGGGGAAATGCAGCATTCCAAGCTCGGAACAGCGATGGAGACCTGCCCTGCTCTGCTTCCCTGGAGCTCCATCTCAACGTGGTTATCCGTGCCACACTTCCCTTCCCAAGAAGCACTGCTCACCAGAGAGAGCATAAACCAGCATGTGTCAGGCTGATGGACCTACACCCTCCGATATTTTTTTTATTTTAGGTGTAAATCAGGGGTCCATCATCCAAGCCCAGACAAAAAAGCCTCCACATCTTGCAGGCTGCATTCAGCCCATGGGTGCAGCTGTAAAGTCACCACCTCTCCTCTGCTAAGCAGCACCGAGTAATTCAAAGCAAAAGCCCAGTGTGAAATCCCCACAGAAACCTAACAATGTACTCTCAAAACCTTCATTTTTCCAAGCTTGATTTTATAGCACTTTGACAGGGTCCAGAGACTGCCATCTGTACCCTTCATCCACCACTTACATTATTTTGTAATCTGACATGCAGATTTAATAGCTTTATATTAGGTGTGTTCTGAAGAGAGTCTGAAAGTCAAATTCCTACTCCTAGCACATGGAAAGGTCAGAGTGGCTCTTCTTATAGGCTATCCCAGTCTCAGCAATATTGGAATGTGTAATGGTCACAAAATGCCACCCTACAACTTCTGTGTGTAAGAGGAAGGTGTTATGCCTTTAGACATAGAACAGTTGGGAGCAAAGTACCTTAAATAACCTGCTGAAGGTCATATGTGGATCTAGAGATGACCCATATGCCTTCTGCATCTCACTTGAGAAACCACCTTTTTTCCTGCTATGATTAAGGGGATTTTCATGTAGTATAAATTAGGGTAATTTATTTCTTTCCAGTGGAAAGACCCAAAAACTACAGGTACACATAAACATCAACTTTTAATCATTTCAAGAAGCCTTGTTTAGAGGTAATATTGTAGCCACTTACTTACAGTAGTAAGACACAGTATAAATACGCAGTATAACGAAATTACTTAATTAAGGAGGAAAGCAGCACATGAAATTCAGAGTGCCTGCCTCAAAATTAAAGATTAAACCATTTCAGCTTGACAAACAATACTTGAATTGTACTTTAGTAGAAGCTTTCTTACTTTCTTTTAATTCTCTCCTTCATTCCTTCTCCTTCCTATCTGACCCCAAGTATCTTTTCTGTGCTGATATCCCAAGAGAGCTGTAAACTCTCAGTGAAAGGCCAACAAAAATTTTGGAGCAAATACACCATGAGATTTCAAATACAAATTGCAAATATTAATATGCAATAGCATTTATTTTTCTTGTTTGGATTTACACTGAGTAGAAATCCATCCCCTTTCCTGAAGGGAGCCAAGCGGGCTCCCAGCTTTATATGTGACAGCAATCATAAGTTAATAGAAGACAGTAAGTTCACAAAGCTTACATGCAATACTTGATCCTAAAGCTCTTTTCCAACGTGAGTGGTTCTGTAAGTAAAGAAAAATTAAAGCAATATGCCTACTTTGTCTAAGCAACAGCCTGCCCCAAAAGCTGCCTGTGCCAGGGCTCCCGGTGCTGCAGAGCAGTGTCACAGCACACTTGTAGCCCAGAGCTTACTGAAGCTTTGCAGATGGGAGATAAGCAATACTTTATAGTTCACTCAGATGTAGATTATGAGCCAGGGAAAAGAAAGCTTAGAAGGCGAATGGCTTCTTTTGGCATTAGCTGAAATCTCTGTATAGTCTCCAAAGAAAGCCGACAGCGAGGTCAAGCTACAGTATGGGAATTCTATAGTCAATAAAAAGCCCTGTTTTTTAAGCTCTGAGTCAGAAAAATTCAATGTGGATGACCACTTATTGAAAGGGTCATCATCCAACAGAGAGAAAATTGCTAGAGCAACAAAGAGCCCAGAAGTATTGCTCAGTTTATAGAAACCACAGAGAAGGATGAATTCTAAATCCGTCTCCTCCTAGTATTAATCTAGTTTGCCTCCAAGGATCAATTTATCCAGTAGAAACCGCATTGTGATGGTGCAAGCAAGTTCCTTCTCCAAAAATCTGAACTTGAACTATAAAACAAAACTGTTTTATGACTGCATGCTGACATTTACGTATTTATTTAGCACTGAAAGCACAGCTCCAGCACTGCATTGACAATCAAGAAGGACAGAGGGGGGTTCTTGTCCCAAGATGGTTTTATTTCAGTTTTCCTCCATGGAGCAACTTTACTTTTGCTATTCTCCAGGTGACTGCACTGTGTGCTGGCATTCTCAATGTTTACAGAGACAGAGCTGAGGAAGACCACTTAGAGATTTCCTGAGGCCCTGAGGATTTCCCTTTCAGGGAGGAGTTTCAATGCACCTGCATGTAAGGCTACACCTGCACCAGCACTGCCAGAGAAACATCAATCCTAACACAGCATTAACCTTGCCCAGGCACTCTCCTACCAAGAACATCAAAGCAATACCTGAACAGGCTCCTCATGGATCCTGTAGCAGGACTTCCCATGCATTAAATGACTTGCTGTGAAACAAAGCCAGCTCAACGAGTCTTGTAGCAGAATGTCCCACTGCAGTGAAATAAAAACCTCTTGTACCCAAAGGCAGAGATCCCTCCCCCACAAGAACAACTTTGTGCAATTGCTCCCCTTTCTGATTCTCATTCTCAAACCAGTTATATCCTTCTGCTCCTCACTTGCTCACACTCGTGCTCCCAAAGCAAGGAATTTGCTTTGCTAATTAGTGCCATTAGGGAAGATGGGGAACACGAAGCACAGATTAAAAAATTGTTCAGGCTGGGTTCTTAGCACTTCACCCATGTGATATATCCGTGTTGTAAGCTCTGCACTGAACAGCACTTGACTTAGCCTCAGTTTGCAGCAGAGAGAAATTAATTGCAATCTAATAGGATTCAAATTGGTACAAGGGATCCCATCATTACGGGACAAGACAGAGTAAAACCGCAGTACATTAGCAGCCAGCAAACGGCCTCAGTCAATGCAGTGGAACAGGCAACACCATGCCTCAGACATGATGAATTGATACCTCAATAATGGTCATTTATTAGTCGGTGCTGCTGAACTAGCACACGGACCAGGTGGGGACGGGCTGAACCCACGCGGTGTTTGTGGAAGGAGCAATATTCCTTTTGCAAGGTCTAACTTGAAATAATTTTACACTGATTAATTCAAGCAGCAGTTATGTGTACTGAAGGATGAAAGTGTAAATCAGCAGCAGATTGGGAAGCAGAAAGCTCCTGATGTCAAATGTCAGTGGAGTTGCTCCCTTGCTCTGCAACCTTTGACAAGTCACTTGAACCTCTGGTGCTTCAATGAAGGCAGGTACAGCACCGGGTCAGGAGCAAGATTCCCATCACAGGCCACATTCATCCCCTGTGCTTAGATCTGAGGTAAACTGCAGTCCCTTCTTCACTGTATTTGAAACTGACACTGGAGTGTTAGTACATGAGACTGGCCCGTGGATATTTAAAGTCATGTGTGACAAACAGGCTTTATGTAATGAATTATGGTTAAGCTGCAAGAGTAAACCTGACAGCCATGCACATGCATTCACATTCACACAAAGCCCAACTGTCCCACTTCCACATGAGCAGCTCCAAGGGAACATCTACAAAGCAAAGCAAAGGTTGGGTTGTGACATGGATGAATGCACCCACAGTGATTTCTTTCCAGGTAGCACACAGGAGGTAGTAGAGCCCAAGGCAGCCGAGGTTAATCAGCTGGGATCCCCATGGGCCTGCATTCCTGCTCCTCCTCTCTGCTGAAGCCTGTGCCACCGAAGAGTCATAACTTCTTGCTAAATGAGGCAATCATTCCCATGCCTAGGAATGCCACACTCCCCATGAATTTTGCTGGGACGGCAGAATTTTAAGAATTTGGAATATTTTCCAGTTAGTTTCAGCAAACAGAGTAAGCGACCAACACCGGAGGTGCCAACACAACCCACCAGCAGCTGCTACTTCCCTCCCATCTTCTGTTAGGGAAAATCTTTTGGATGCCAAACCCCCTGAAGCACAGATCTGCCACCCTCACACCCAGTTAGACCTTGACAACTCCTTTTGCCACTTCCCACCTGACGTCAGGGAGGAAAGCAAAAGGCTCCTGCACTCACTGCAGGAGGATCAGAAGACCACATGAGAGGTGGAGGTCTTGTTCTCTGAGCAAAGGGCAACACATAAATAAATGCCACTTCTGGGAAGAATAAAAGAAATGAATTAACACTGAGTTGCAGGAATTTATTTTTCTTGGCAAGCCTCTTTAGCTCACTGCAATCAGCTCTGTATACATTTCATACTCTAAGCTCATAATCAAGTGAGGCTATTTCAGTAGATACCTGAGCCCTATTTCAAGCTTCTTTAACTGGATCTGTTTCTTCCTAAAGCTACCCAAGAAGCCAGTTACCAAAGACAGAAAACCACAAAATTACACATTCAGTACTTCTATCCAGCTCTTCACCCTAGAATACTTTTAGAGGGTATATAATTAAGAAAAAGAAAATGGTTAGGCTTAAAAACTGGCTCAGCAAGTTTGCTATCAGGATCTTTGCCTGGGTTTGTACTGTGGAAACACCCTCAGTACTCACACCTAGTTCTCAATCATGAGATGATGATTAATACCAGCATTAGATCATCCTCAGCAATTGCCAGAGCTTTCTGCAAGGTTCCTGCTGGACTAAATCATTGAATGGTGCTCAGCACCTCTAAGCAAGCCCTTGAAACCTGATACTGGCATCCATCCTGGGCTCCTGACCTGGCACATTCATCTGGCATGATGCAGAAATACTGACTTGGAGGGAGTCACTTCTCTCATGTCGTCCATCCAGTTCGTGCTCTGAGTCAGCTCTGAGCTGATGTGCCAGCGCTGTTTCCAAATCCAGACAAGTCTATATGGGTGATGAGGTTCCACAACCTAAGGCTGGTCCCTTAAATCTTGCAAGACCCAGATTCCTACAGCAATGACCTCCTCTCTTCCTTCTTTCGGTTGAAAAAACAGTGTTGTATGTTCCTGTATGGTAATAAAATAAACATCATGTCCCCTGCTACTTTTCTTTTGTGTACTGCAAACATTTTAAAAATAAAGTAAAAATTATTTCTCCCTATTACAGATAAGCAGCCACACAAGGATGGCTAAGCAATTAATACTCTTGCCCGATAATCTAGTAGCACAACTTGGTAGCAGAAATTCCTTAAACTCAACAATTTTACCAACTAGCACTACTGGCAGGAATATGGCCTCTCTTCCTTTCCCAGACAGAGTTATTTTTTGAGGAGAATGAAGAGATGGTGGTTTAAAATTACATGTCTGAAAACATAAGAAAACCCCAACTCAGATACCAAGTACCATCATGCTAGAGATCAAGATTTGTATTCAATACAGAAATAAAAATATCACATACAAGTTAATTCCTTACAGAGTGACTACTAGGTAAAAGACACTATCTGATAGTGAAAAATAATGCACCCCTTGCCGAACTTTTATTTTAACATATATAGTTCAGCACTGGAAACAGCTCATTTTTTGGACAGGTACAAAGAAAAGACTGACTTCTACCGATTAAATCCTAATTCTGTCAGAATAAGTTCCAAATAAACAAGTGTGTCAATACTTAACTAGGAATTAACTGAGGGCTCCCATTTGTGCAGTTGTACTAACAGCCTTTGCTGCACGGAACAAGTGAAAAAGCCCTTCAGCTTTTCAGCAGGTTTAGCAGATGCACCTCAGGCCATTACAGCACATCTCCACAGGTCTCTGAACAGCAGGAGACACCCGATCAATGCGGGCCACGAGCTGCTGAGTGCTGCAAAAATCCTCTCCTCCCCTACATCCTGCAAATGAATACAGCTCAAGCAGTAGAAATCCCTGTTATTGCCTATGTAAGTTACAGACGTTCTGCCAAAATAAATAAATAATAACCGTCAGGGAAACGAGCACATGATGCCACAGAAGGAAGCCTCTGGAATGATCAGAAATCCTATTTTGAGTCTCATTAACGGAGCACAACAAACATCTTAAAACAGCTTGTACATTTTATGTGCCTGGATCTATCAAAGTAGAAGAAAGACATTTATTCTAGTGAAAGGGATCAGAATACGAAACTAGAAATCAGAGTAAACTTGGTATGTGGAATTTATGCAAATGCTGAAGTGAACAAGGAATATATTGCATCAACAAGTCACTGGGATTTAGGCTCTCAACTAACTGAACCCTTATGGGGGCAATTTCAGCTCCATCCAACCTGGACTTGGACACTTCCAGGGATGGGGCAGGCACGGCTTCTCTGGGCAGTCTGAGCCAGGGCCTCACCACCCTCACAGGGAAAAAAAGCACAGTTTATCCTCTTCTGTATTTTTTATTCATAGGAAGAACACACAACTGTCTTCATACTTCACAAGCACCAAGTCTCAAGCCACCGAAACACTCTCATAGAAAAATAATCATTTGTGATGACCAGTTATTGTGGGACTGTAAATAAATTCCTATTCTTAAAGTACAGTGGCAGGTCAGTAAATGCTGAGATCCAGAGTGGTGATAATTGTATAACTGAAGAAAAGTTAAGAAAAAAAAACGCAATTCAAGCAGCTAGGACTCAAAAGCTGCAGGAATAAAAATGGGTTTTTGAAATCATCTTTACAAAGCTATATGATAGCTGGATGAACACAAAGCACTATAAAGATAGCCAATTCCTGAAAAATATTATTTCCCTGTTTCTTGGGTCAGTAAAACCCCTACTAACTATCACAAAATATCTGCTTTTGGCTCTGCCTTAGGCTTATGCCTGTTTGAGATGACCCAGGGTTGTCAGACAACAATGCAGTTCCTAAATAACACACACAGAAAACCCCAAAAACCCCCACCCACACCAACAAAAAAAACAACCACAAAATATACTCCTGGGTTTTTTTTCACTAGGACAATGCAGACTTTATTACATCTGCTATTACAACGTCCCTATAACAATGTTCTCTAACAAGCAGCCCTAAGGTCAAATATGTTCCTTGATCAATTTACTAGAGGTCCCTGGTGCTGCTGCGGTGGGTAGACTGTCTGGGGGAAAAAAATAATCCCTTTATTCCTTTGCTTCGCTATAAAGAAAAAAAAAAGCTGTCACAAAGACATTTTTCTTCTCCCTCTGCTCTTGACAAGTCAGGTAAACAGGGAGGGAATACCCATCTGTAAGAGACCAGCATTGGTACAGGCATATAAAACCACACTGTTTATTTATCAAGCTACTCAACAGCAGGATGATTCAGAACAAGGCTAAGGGGATTGGGAAAATGTCTTAGCAAAACACCCGCAGTACTTTGCATGAGGACAAATAAAAGGCACACCGGATGTGAAAGTCTGTGGTCATCTTTGTACAGGAATTTAACAGTTCAGTACATTGCTACAGTCAAATAACTCTGACAAGCAATAGCACTAATTCACAGATACTCTGAGCAGTGCAGTCATCACATTAACCCTCTCCTAGTTTTCTCAGTAAAGCTGTGACTGTTGGTCTGGTTTTGCTCAACACACCAGTATCAACCCGTAAGTAATAGCTCTACCCAGAAAAGCAGATTGGACACCGGCAGACTTGCTACAGAAATCACTTCAGGCTTGCATCAAGCAGCAGGAAAGGAGTTGATCTCATTGGCCACAATGAGTACCACTCTTACTCATGCCTGAGTGCATGACTTTAGTTTCATATGTTGTGATTTATTTATGTTCACTCTGTGTGAGGGTTTTAGTCACAGACTGGCAGTGACGTTAACGGGAATCATCCCATTCAGCCCCCCCAACCTGGAGTGAGCCTGGAGCTCCACGTGCCTCCAGGGTGATTCTAGGGATTGTCTTTGCTCAGTCCCATCCCATTCTGAGCAAACATGCTAATTCCTGCAAACAGCTCCTTTAAAAGGCACTCTCCTCAAAAAAAAAAAAAAAAAAATTGCCCTTTGCTAATGGCCTATAATGGGTCTAAATAAAGCCTGAGCTGTTCCTTACTCATGCATAACTTCATTGCTTCTGTTCCCTTCACACCCTGCCCGGTTGGCATAATTTGTAGAAGGGTTTTAAGCATGGACAGTTGAAACTCCCACATGCTGCCTGAACTAAAAAAGCTTAATCTTAGAGCCCCTTTCTTCCTCTGTGATAGCTAAACGTGGCTTTTATTTTGATTATACCGGCCTCATCTGCACTGTCAGTTTCAACCCATGAAGACTGAACTCCAAGCACACCCCCACACAGATTAGGACAGCAGCTCACCCAACACAATGGATAGAGGAGGTTTAAGATCTGGCAGAACTCCAACCTTTACATTTCATATGGCCAGAACAGAATTCCCCCTAAAACAGCAGACTCCACATGTAAATACCCCTAAGTCACCACACCTAGTAATTAATTAGCACACACCTTGGGGTGCTCCAAAATCAGGATATTGACAAAGGAGGAGCAGGGGCCACAAAGAAAAGCTGACAGCTTCTTCCAAGACCACGCATTGCCACTCGGGTGCCATGCCCTGAAACAATTTTAATTCATCTTTCTCTTTAAGCAGAGACAGCACTGCCACTGACGATGATACGACAGTGACAAAGGAGGGCTGAAATTCAGACCTAAATTGTTATTCCCCTCAGCTAGGCAGTTATGCACAAGAAACACTGCTTGTAAACACTTCTTTGTCAAACACTCAATTACAAGCTGCTTTATGAACAAAATGAGGCAGTCACAAGGAAAGTGAGAGACGAAAATGGAGAAGAAATCTCCAGTGGCTCAGAGCCATCACACCACCACGGCCCAGGAACATTCCAGGTCACACTGCCAGCCCCTCTGACCGAGGGCATGGACACATGGTGGGAAAGCACCAAATGCAGCTCTGCAAAACGGGGTTTGGGTTTTGAGGACCTCAACTTTGTTCTGCTGTTATGGTTATTTATGCAGTAAGGAAAGAATAACTGGTTTATTTTTATATTGTCGCTTTCTGCAGGAAGAAAAGGAGCACATGTACAAATGTGGAACAAGTTCAAAGCCCTCAGTTCAAGCAACACTCCCAATAAGACTCTCTTTGTGTCATCCCCATTTACACCTTTATACACTGAAATTGCTCCATATGAGCTAAAAAGTAACTGGAAACTGGAACAGTCATTCTTTTTTCATGTTAAAGTTGCAGATGTCCACAATGTCCAGCTGAGCTACCTCCAGCTTCAATCCTAAAAGGACTGAAGCTCTGACTCCAAAGAGATATTTCTGACTGACACTACAGCCAACAAATGTCATGTTAAATTATAAAATATTGCCCTATGGCCACTTGAAAGTTTTGACAACCAACAGAAAAAAAACTTCATGAGATCTAGTACCACTTTCCAGGAGGCTGCAATGTTACAGCACCACAGGGCTGCTCATCATGGCACTGTTATTCAAGCTGCCCTGGACAGCACCCCCTACTTGATCCATTATCTCATCCCTGGATTCTTTTAGCAATATTATTCCAGTGGATAAGATTTCCCCTGGAATGAGTTTTTCCCTTGTTTTTACTATTCAGTTCAATGAGTCAAGCAGAGCTGTAAGAGGAAACATCAGAGAGCAAAAGTGAAACCCATTGCTTATCTTCAGTGGCAATGGATCTGCAGATGAAGGAAGAATCCAGCCTGTGCTCCTTTCCCCAGAGCTGAACTGAAACCCTTTAACCAGAACAAAGCAGAATGGGGAAGAAAAGGTGAAGATAAAAGATTTGTTTTTAAGCTAAAAAACCTGCACATATTTACACAATTGACTTTAGACACCAACTTTCAGAATCCAGCAGCTACCCAAAGAATATTTTGCTTTGTAATCTCAACAATTCCAACTGCAGAAAAAGCAAAATTGAAAGAAAGCTACCAGAAAGAAAAAAAGCCCCAACTTCATATAAGAATAACAAGAGTTTACAAGTATAATTCCTAAAGTTAACACAGGAAACCTTGCTAGGATTTTTTCTTTCAATAAATAAATTTCAAGACTCAACTTCAGAAAAATTTTAGAATCAACTTAGAGTGCTAATAGCTGGAAAAACCTACATACAGACATAATATATTTTACCTCTTGAGTACAAAGATACATACCCAAATACACCTTAGGACTCTCCCAGCCACTAAGTCTGGAAGAGCTTTAAATCTACCATAAACCCCTGCTGGCTTTATTTAATTTTTATATATCTTTAAGACAAAACATTAGGGAAAATAGACTGATTCTACCAAATCAACTGTGCAGTGGCATTCACCTGCATAGCTACTAATAACCTGGCTTGAAGGAAAAATGCAAGTGCTTATTTTTACCTAAGAAATGCCTTCAAACCAAAGATGTGCTCACTCAAGCTGTGTATATTCTCAACAGCTCGTGTAAACCATCCATCAGGCAGAAGTATGAAAATTATCCCCCTTAAGAATCCACAGAGAAAGAGGCTGAGGGATGTGGGTAACACCGCCCCAGGCTGCAGTTTGGGAGGCGAGAGCAACTGAGAGGTGAAAAACAGCATCATCTTTGATAGGCTTCCACAAGGAAAGCCAAGTCAGCTGGACCAGTGCCACGGAATGACTTCAGGCAAAGACTGGCAGCTGCCAAAGCAATCCTGCTACAGCTCCTGGCACACACTGGGTTGTCCCAGCAGCCTCCTGCAGAAGCTGAGAGCCACGGCCAGCAGTCAGCAAGGACAAGTTCTGCATGAGGAAAGTAACAATACCTCATGAAAAAGGTATTTATCACCCTGCCTCAGCCACATGTGACGTTGGGATGTCATTTTGTTTGTTTTAAATCAGCTCAGATTTAGACTGGAGTGGCACAGATGGTTTAGTCATCATACTGATAAAGTGTGCTAGGAGAAGAATATTGGCTGTCTGCATCAGTTGTGCTTATTTCACACCAATAAAAATACCTATGATCATCCCAAATATCAGACGTGGTGCACGCAGAGGAACAGGGGCTACAATTAGGTAACAGATCCCAGCCTCTTCTGCAAAGTTAGCAAAAATATTGGGCAGCTAGTGCTTAAATCAGGATGAAGTAACCTTTTAGGTGCTTCTTGTCGAAATCAGAAAAACAACACCCAAAAAGACTGTGGCTTCTTCAGGGTCCTAGCCCCTCCTGCAGCATCTACACTGAACCTGGGAATAAGGTCTCTACACATCTCACAGGACACCTGCAACATGTCCTGTCTCACAGCTAGGAAGAGATGTACAATAAAAACCTCCAGCCAGGGCTCTGAATCTATTCAAATAGCCCACACTATTCCGTTTTTCAACTTGCTAAAATCACAAGATGAAACAGAAGTGCTCTATCTTGGCACCTTCTCCAAAAGAAATATACAAAAAACAAAGTAAGAGAAAGGAAGAAGGAAAAGAAGGAGGACTAAGTACATCGTGTCAACAAATGATATTTAACAGAAAAAAAGATATAAGTGGTTATAACTTCCTGTAAATTACTTCATGTAATTAAATCCCCTTCTCTAAATTACAGACCATTTAGCTCTTCTTTTATAACAATGTAACCAATGACCACCAACAACCTTTTTTATAGCATCTAATGCCACGTAAGTTGTTAGCAATGAAATTTCCTTTTTATTCCTCCCTTTCAAAAGAAGCTGCTGTAATGAGATTCATTCACAGCTACTTACAGACTGTCATCGAGAAGACAGGATCGCCTTGTTTCCTTTTATTCTGCTCCTCTTTGAGGTTATGTTTAAGCAAACGTGACCTAAAGTCCTTATCAGTCATCTAAATACAGGCAGAGAAGTTAAAGGTGACCAGTAAGAGTTTTAAAACACGGAGCTTATAACTGGTTTGATTCTCCACAGGCATACAGCAACACATCCTAACTGCACCAGCGTGGCTTAACTATCTTCTACCACTTGAATTTTCTGACCTATCTTAGCTTTGAAACCACCAGGAACATCAGGTGCCTGCTCTGACACCCAGGAACAAATCCCCACTCAAGAAAAGCCCACGGCAGTAAAATGCTGGCCAGGTGAGCCAGCCCTGCCCACCCCAGCACAGGCACACCTGGAGCTGCACTCAGAGGCAGCTGAGCCTCTCTAAAACAATCAGGAGAGCTCTATGAAAGCAGGGACAAGTGGGGCACACGGAGCAGCAATACTGCCAAGGGAGGGTCAGCTACAAAAGGGAAACCCACTGGTCCAGACAAGCAAGTGCTTCACTATTCAGTGAAAAAGACAAAGCCACATTCTCTTACATATCACACTTCCAGCAGCCAAAACATGCTTTACATCACTGTTCAGAAAATAATGTTTGGAGTGTAGTAAAATCCAGCATATGCTTCTGTTTCATTCTTCAGCATTACTCTAAAAATAGTTGGACACCTCACAATTCTAATAAGCATGATCCCTTCAATTTATGTTTTCCTACCAGAACTGCAGAGGGTTTTGAAATACATTTTTTCTGGCTTAAGCAAAGGCCGCCTCCTGTCACAGTTCCCAGAGGGTTTATGGCACTGTTTTGCACTACTCCTGAAGCAGTGTGTTACAAAAATCTGTCATGGAAGCTGTGCTGTAGCCCTCCAAAGGTGGCTGCAATCCCATGATGAAGTTACCTGTGCCACAGCTATAATGCAGACTTTAATGGTCCAATGTTGGTACAGCATTTTAAACAAACTGCAAAGTTCTCCCTCTGCTGCAGAGAGGGCTCTGCAGCCGTTTCAAGAATCTCGATGAATTCTTGGATAAATTTAGCAAAAACAACATCACTTCTTTGTAATAGCAGGGTTTCATTTGGGAAATAAACATCCACTTTTTATTTACAAAGGATTTTTCCTCCTCCTGCCACTGCTGTGCTATGCCCACTGCTTCTCTCCACTTTGATCCAGAAAACAGAATACCAAGTGCCTAACCGGGACTTAAAGCAGATTTTTAAATTAGTTCCTGACAGCGCAAACAGATTGCTATTGATTGAAAGGAGGCTGATTTTAGGCCTTGGATTAGCAAAGCTAATGCCTGGATGCCGTGTTGCCCATTTCAGGCCTTTGCACCGCTGCTCCCCGGTGGTTTCCCGGGCAGCTGTGGAGCCTCTGCAGCGGCAGATTAGCGTGAGGGAGCGGGGCAGGGCCATCTGTGGCCGCGCCTGCAGCCCTGCTCAGCCGGAACACGGGCCTCCTCCTCCCAAATCCCCGGGGCCAGGACCCTGCCCTGCACCCTCATTAGGAGCTTTGGTGCCAGACAGACTGTTCGTAAATTCAGGAGGGGAGCTGCTGTTTGGGAAGGTTTTTCTGGAGCCCAGCACCACAACGCACCGAGCCTGGTGGCCTCCAGCGCCAGGCACGTCCTCTCAGCATGGAACCAAAGCTCTGAGGGAAGCCAAACCCAGCTTCCCCTTCCCTTTCCTTTCCCTGCCAGACCAGAGTCTGGCACAGAGGCTTCACACAGGTAATGGCACCACCTTATCAGCCTGCTCTCCCTGCCAACACAAATGCCTACTCAAAAAAAAAAAAATAAAATAAATCGGTGCAAGAGCTTTCATGTCCAAATTGTACATTCTCGTACTTACAAAGGTAGAAATGGATCCTGCTTTTAAGCAACGTTTTGCTGATTAAAAGAAAGTGGACTTTTTTCCCCTCTTGCTTTGTTGTTTCGTTTCAAAGAACGTTTAAATAACAATATCTGCTAACAAAAAGGGTAACATCAATTAGAAACAAAAAGAAACTAGTTTGTATAATTTCAGCGTTCAAAAGCAGTGAAATGCAAACACCAAAGCAGCACACACTAAACCAAACCAATCCCCAAAACCCACATTAAAGGCAACCTTTCTTCCTTTTCTTTTTTTTTTCCCCCATAAACTGGCTGCCTAGAATTCATTGGGTTTTAGTAGCTTAAGATACTGAATGTAACAGAATAAGTTACTGCTATATCTAGACCCTCTTAGACACAATTCTGCTTCCAAATGCTGTGTTATTAAGACATGGAAGAACAGGCATATCCATGTCCTCTGGCTAAAGACAAAGACTCCAAAGGTTTTTTCTCAGAGTCACTCTCCTACTCACTCTCCTGCTGAACCTCAGCTAAGAAAGGGACATTTCAGTCTCTGAACTGTGCACCACTAAGCACACACTGCCTCCAGCCCACCAGTGGTTTCAAATCCAAGCATGATAAATACTATTTATCATTATCTGAAAAGTAAAACTCAAGTAAAACTCAAGCTGCTACACGGTCCTATTGCCCAACCATCAGCACGAGCAATATGATGCCAAAGGAAATTTTCCACAGGATTTCATTATCCAGACGAGTTTCTAGACCATTCTTCTCTGTCTTGGGAAAGGCCCCACAGCCTTTCAGTACCACCACCACACACAAATGGGGCCAAGGGTATGTAAATGGTTTGAAAAGGAGCTATCAATTTTCACCCAGGCATCAGAAGAAACAACGTGCATCCTGGATGGAAAAAATGACTTCGTGTATCACCTTTAGCTCAGATCAGCAGTAACCCAGAGCACAGCCCTCCTGGGGGGCAGGGAGGGTGTTATATCCATTAATGAATGTTGGATAACGAGATGATGAGCATCACAGAGAAACCACATGAATAGGTAATCAAACTTGTTAATGCAATTTAGCAGTTCCAGTCCAGCAAGAGGCACGGCAAGGCGATACATTAACCACGGGCAGCGCTCAGCAGTTTGGGGAAGGCTGAGGAGTGAACGAGGCTGGGGAAATAGCTGTGCTTACCCTCCCTCCAGGAAGCTCTGCTGAAGGCACAGAGATGTCACGCCTCCGGAGCAACACGACCGTGTTAACTCCCCTGCCCTCTCCTCCCCAGCTCCAAACCCAGCACGCTATTTATGAGCACTAAATATGTGCTACACCACCCTGTTCTCCTCAGCTTCTCCGAGACTATCCCTCATCTCGGGTGATTTAAACAGTGGGTGAGAAAAGGAAGGAGGAGGTGTAAGACACTAATCTTCGTGACAAATGACTATTTGCAGAACACTGTGTTATTACAGCCACATTTAACATCTAAATATATTCAACACACCGTGATGCTCCCAAGCTGACTAAACAGAGACTTGAGGTTAAGCTAACTGGAAACACCAGCAATTCTTTCCTATTAGCCCCAACTCTTTTCAGAAGGTGGACACTGTACAGAAAGGGCAATGGCTCCTAAAGTCCAGAAAAAAAAAGCAAAAGAACCACAAAACCCCAACATACATCCATGGTGGTCAGACATTCAGAGGAATAAGCAACTCCAAAAATGAAACCAGAGAAGAGAACAACAGCTCAGCTAAGGTTAATCAAAGACTGACTCAACGTTCAAAGAGTGACTCTCCAAAAACTAGAAGAACGACATAGGACACATAAGGGAGCACTAAGGAACTAAGAGGCTTCGTCTTAGATGTACCTCTTACTTAATCTAATCAAATTATACATCTGACCCTTTAAATCCCTTAAAGAGGTGATGGGCTGCTGTCCCCCACCAGCAGCGTGGTGGGGATTCCTTTCCCCCAACCCCTAGGTTAGCTTTGGACATGGCTTTTTGAAAAGGCAATGACTCAACTTGCAAGGAATGCTCCTGTGTTGGAGACAGCCTTTCAGAGGGGCTGGATTTACTGCAGGCCACTCTGGCTACACCAAAATACACCAGAGCTTTGAACACTTTCTCACTCCTCCACATACCTGATCCTGATGACTGCAAGAGCTTTCGTTGATTCCCCACGGTACAACAGCAGTTTCAAGCCAGCACCTTTCCCTGTGTACATGTGTTGAGAGCAGCCCCAAACTCTGACAAATCTTGGACAAAAGGACCTAGACTATTTGAAATGCCTTTTTCTCCCTCTGCTTAGTTACACCAAGAGATAAATGTGTTTGAAAGATATTTATACACAGTTGGGAGTAATAGGCTGGAAAGGACAGATTGGTTCTTGCAGCCCTCTCCCCATAGCCTGAGGTACAGAACAACCAAATATTCAGGAGCAATAGCAATCTGGAAGCTTTGTCAAATGGAGTGAAGTATAAATTTAATTTTCTAAACCAAGCAGACAACCTGGCACTGAAATCAGCTTACCACTTTACACCTCTCTACAAGGATTAGCAGAATGCCATAATTATAATGCCCAATTTGATTTATTAGAGGAGGCTGCATAGAAAAGATGACAATTCAGTAGCATTGTGAAGAGAAGGGACGAGAGTAGAAGGAAAGCTTCAAATTGAACAGCAATTTCTAAGCAACATCTCAATATAATTAGCATTAATTACAGTAAGCTATCCAAATTAGGTATAAACCTATGTTTAATAACCCTGAGATGCAAAAATCACCCCCCAAATTCCAGGAAACTTAATATCACAGCCAATTTGTCTAGACAGCTTGGCAGGAAATGCCAAAATTCTAGGTGTGAACTTTGCGGTTCCTAAAAAGAAGTAAAAATTATTGAACTTGTCTATATCATTTGCATAATGAGTTTGAACTAAGAATAGCTTAGTCTATGTAGCTTAGATCTTGCTGCTACTTTCATCAACCTTACAGACCCCAGAACTTGTCTGGTTTTTACAACTGTATCAGCCAGGATAATAGCAGGTATTTAAAAAACCTCCCCTTCCAACGGGAGGAATTCTAAGTGTGACTTATTTAAAGAGGCATCACGTATTAATGAGTCACTCATCACAGGTTTTCTTTTATACTCTTTGTGCAAGCTCCTCACTCTTTTTAGAGTTTGTTACTTATCCTTACAGGTTAAAAAATAAATTAAACAATGGAAGTTGAATTCAGGTTTTTATGAATGTGGCAGCAAATCCCCTATTTAATCACTGATGGCAGCCAAGTACTACTCAGAAGAAGTAAGTAAAAACATCCTCATTTTTCAAAGCTGAAATACTAATAAACTAAATATTTGGTTATCTAAGGCAGCAGAGTATGAGAGAAATCAGAGTCTGACAGTGCAACAAAATCTCCTGCCCCAGAGGCTTCTATGGAAGTGCCATGAAATCCCTAGTGGACACAACTATGCGAAACTGAGTTTTAAATTTCATGTAGAAGATGGCACCGTAAACAACCTTTTCCTCCTGCAGGAAGAGGGAACCTCCCCACTGTCTCACACATCCACAACTATGCAAATCCCTGCCATGCACTGCATTTCCTGCAGTGTAATTTTAGAACTGAAGAAACAACTTCCACCAGACCATGAGAATTTCTAACTTAAAATGTGATGAGCCCTTCTAAATCAATATGCTGAAACACAAAAGAGTACGTGGTGGTGAAGTTATAACGGAGGGTTACATGACATAACCTTCATCATCTTTTTAAATGTTAAAGTATTGCAAGTCTGAAAAAACATTTCCAGTAACTGGGCAATTCAATCTTTGGCTGTCTGGCACACACACAGGGTTAGTTTCACGGAACAGAAGGTGGCTTGAGTTAAACAGCTCTTTTTCTGCACAAGAATTAGAGAGAATAGAGGAGAAATAAAAACCACTTTTTCATCTTAGTGTGTTTCTTAGCTCAGAACAAATGCTGGAAGGTCAAGTACACCGGTGTTCCCACTGGCTGCCACTTGGCACCCTGTTAAGGACAACTGGGAAAGTGTCCACAGAGAGATGCTGCTGTGCTATGGGGATTGCCAACCCATGAATGCACACTGAGTCACTAACAAATCTCCCTGCTGGGCAGCAGTTAAGTGATAAAGAGCCTGCCAGCCACAGCGCCTTTTGTTTGTCACCTGCCCCTCTGCACACACTGTGGCTCAGATGGAGTCTGTGGAATAATTCCCTCCAGCATGACAACTCTTCATTCATTAATGCTCTGCCACATTTTAGAAGGGCGCACAAGAAAGACTGTCCAAGCACAACTTCCTGCAAAATGACTTTCCACTTCTAAAATACTTGAATAGTCTCTCGTCCTCAACACCGTTTTGGGGCAAGTAAAACTCGAGTCACGAGATGGACATAGAAGTTTTCAACTTCCAGGTGCACATTGCCCAGCACAAATCCTCCAAAGAAGGCTATGATCTGATGGATGATTCCTACTTGTGTTCAAGACCATAAGGGCCACAAATCTACCACATGAATCACTGCACTGTCTCAAAGCTGCAGGACACAAGGGAGGGCTGCTCCTTCCTTCCAATTCAGCCTATGGAACCTGCCCTCAGCACAGGATTTGTGCCCTTGGCCACAAGCCTTCTAAGAGGCACTGTTTTCACCAGCACAGATGACCCGAAAAGTCATTTACATGGACAACCTCACCCACCAGCAAGGACAAAATCTCAACACCACAGTCGCTTCAGGTGAGAAGTGTTTCCCTACCTGTTTGGACAGCTTCAAGGGGAGTTTCTTCTTCATCCGTTCCTTGCCTCTTTCTGCCTCTCTCTCAGAGCTCCCCGCATCGTTGTTATGGCCATTTTCACTTGGCTCAGCAGATACACAGTTTTCAGATTCTCTAGGTTTCTTGCCTGGATGCCTCTCCCATTTCTCCTTCCGCTCTTGAGGCTTTAGTGACATGTCCTTCTGTAAAGGAGATTAAAAAAGAGAATGGTGAATTCTTTGCGGCTACCTTTAAGCATTAAGCTGTATAAATACTGAATAAAAACACAAACAAGACAGTATGTATCTTTCCAGAGACGACTTCAGATGAATAATTAGGCATGCACAAGGCAAACAGTAATTTTAGATTAGATTAGGATGAATATTCTCCAGGCTATGTGTTTGATTAATTTCAGTGATGCTGGAACTGGGTATGAAAATGAGCTCACTTCAGATTAATTCAGAAGCCATACGTCAACAGCACATGAGCAAATCAGCATCCTGAAGGGAAGCCTTAAAGTGTTCAACTGAAACAAAGGTGGCTTTTATTTTGTTTCTGATCTGAGAACGAAACGTATCAGACCCCCCTTAGGGCTGACAGTCTCTGATTCACAGCAGCATTCATATGGAGAAAGGCACTTCTAAAGCCCTACCACGAATTCCCCGAGCCAGAGAGATCAATGGGATCCAAACACACAACAGAGGTTGAACACTTCTAAGTGTTAAGTGTCTGCCCTGAACCAGGCTGTAACACACAATCTAAGCACAGTTTAAAAGCAGGTATGTCATGTCATAATGATTAACATTGGAAGTGAGATCAGAGAAGGGAATTACTCCTGCTATCCCTGGCATCTCTGAGGACTGGAAGCTGAACTCCCCGTACGAATGCACCAAACTCTCTACACACATCATGTGGAAAAGGAGTTGAAGAAATAATTTGCCAAATCACTGTGACATTGGGTCACTGCAGCTAGACACATTTTTACCTTATGTCTTCTATTAACTGCTCAAGGATAAAAACTGAATTCTTATGGGAATGTTTTGCAGGACATCTATTGCAATTATTTTTTTCATGTGAGGGAAACAGATTAGGAAATACCCTAAAAGAACTGGTTACTATACCAAAACTCAGCCACAGACATTTTTCTAAATGCCTGGCTTTTGACTCAAGCAGTTACATGACAGGTATTTGTATCTTACATGAATGGTGATCACAATACAACTGCTCACATCAATGCACACACCTTCAGTACTGCAAAAGAGCTCATGAAAATCATTAGCTCTCTAGTCTCTCAAAAACTGAAGCCCAACAAAAAAAGAAAATTAGGAACTGGAATGAAATGCCCTGCTGATTGCTCCAGATTACTTCCTCCCCCTCTCCTTTAATTAGTGAATTGACTGCCTCAGTGTGCAACATGCTGATTCCACTCCAAATCACTCACTTGTTTAAAGTTACCCTTCCCTGGGAAGTGAGATGATGCACTGGCACTTTATAGAGTCACAGACACATTGAAATTAGAACTAAGGCAATAAAATACAGCTGTTTCCAATTCCAGCCCGGGCTCACAGACAATCAGCCAGCACCCAACCTCTGTACACCTGGTACAGGAATCCTGTGGGGCTGGAGGCTCCTCTTAGAGCACACACAGATATATCTAGTTGCAAAAGCCCCAAAGATACAGCTATTCCACAAAAATTAAAATAACCAGCACTGTCTCGGAGGCACAGAACACACCAGAACACAGCTCAGCTTGCCAAGTCCATTACTAGGGAAAGAGCAAGGAAAATACCTGTCTGGCATTATGCTCCACGAATGATAAAGGAATATAAATCAGTGTTTAGCTGCTCAGTTTGGTTTTTAGGTTAAACACAGCACCTTAAAGCAGCAGTTCAAGAAGCCAGTGGAAGAAGGTCATATTATGCTGTTTACTGGGAAGCTACTGAGATAAAAATCAAAATGCTAATCTTCAGTAAGTAATCAAAACCTCATCACGTGGAAATTATATCTGCTAACTGACATTCAGCAAAACATTAGAAATAGGAATCACCACAAACGTGCACTTCTTCACAAAGCCAGATGCAGCTTGTGATGTGACAGCAGGTGCAAGGAGGATGCTGCATGAGGTGACACGGACCCCTGATGGGGGAGAAAGGAGGTGGGGGCAGAGGAATGCCACCACCTGAGAGCACCAGCAAATCATGTACTCCTGGCTTGAGGGGCAATATTCACTTCTAAGGATGCCTTCAAAGCCAATAAATTACCATTTTGGTTTAAACTCTGTCTGGTTTCACACGGTGGTTGGGCCTCTGTTAATGCTTTAAGGGAAAGTCTTCCCTTGGTACCCACAGCACATTCACTGCAGGTTTTCAGACGATTCCTTTCACCACAGAACTGGTCTGGAAATCTGTGTTTCTCTCCTTACTGAATCCTACAAAATTCCCTACTTCGAAATGCAGCTTTTCATCCCTATTTTGTCTGGAGATTTAAGGCTTGCCTCATCGCTGAGCTGCTAGCAAAATTAATTCATGAAATACAGTTATAGCTGGATCAAAGCCAAAGAAATAATTCATTCACTTGTAGTGCCATCCAAGAATCTCAAGCACTTTCCAAACAGCCATGAATTAAGCCCCAAGGCTGAGGCTGCTCCTGCCTCCAGCAGGGCCACAGTGGAGGGAAACCTGGGACAAAGCCACGTTTGTGTGACAAGAAAACCTACCCCAGAGTCCCTTTTCTCCCTGCTGCAGCAGAGGACACAGCTCACGGGACGTTTTCCTGGGAAGGCAGGACACTGAACTCAGCATGTCCTTGCTGACAGAGGGTGACAGCAGGGTGTTCTCTAGGCTGCTAAATGCAGACCTCTGCAGCCTCAGGCAGAAAGCAGGAGGGGGCTAATGGGGTTTCTGTTCTTGCCTCCTTTGTTTCCTTTCTATTTGCTCTACTAAAAGAGCCTTCCAGTGATTGCTCTTTTACTAAAGTTTATGACCTCCAAGTTGGGAACCTCACTTAGCACAAGAGCTTACTATTTTTGGATGTGCATCTGTGCTGGTGCACAGGCAATTGCTGGAAAATTTAAGCACATCCAGAATATACAGTGCATCATGAGAGTGCACATTTATTGATGCACCTTGACTGACTTCAATCCAGAAATCCCAGCCTGCAGGTGAGCCTGGCCTCCTGACAACTGCCCCACTGGAGCCTTCCCCCAGGCAAGCCCACAGCAGATGATATTTTCACCCTCTGCACATCAGGTAAAACCTGGAGATTCACACAGTGACAGTGAAATCAGACCCCAAAGTCAACAAGTCTTCACATCAGCCTTGTGGTTTCTGCCCAACCCAGGAGTCTGCCGACCTGACCACCTTTGCTGTCACAGCTCCAGCAAACCCCCTCCCCTCCAGGGAAGCCTGATGGATCCAGGCCCATCCTCTCTTCTCAGTTCCAGAAAGGAGACTGCTAAATCTTGCTCCAGAATACAGAAAACTGTTTTGTTCCTTACTACTCATTGCTTCCAGGACTGTCTCCTACCTGTCCTCACTTCAGAATTTCTCTGACACCTTCCAGGGCAGGCTACAGCCTCTCCATCTGCAGCCCCTTGTCTGTCTGGGCTGCAGATGGAGTGCAGATGGTTCTAATTGGCTGCATGGTTACAGATAAGGAAGAATTAGGCCTTTCTTCAGACCCTCTTTCCTGGCAGTTACTCCATGAAACACACAGATCCTATCTCCCTATTTGTTTATTTGGATGTACAGACACCAAAGAACACTTCATCTGAAAATGGGATTGTGGTACCTCCTCCAGCTCTCCCTGGAATACCTCACACACCAGCAGCTGTGAAGATTCACTGACAGAGACCCTGACAAAGGCTGGCAACCCAAATATGTAACCCAGGCTCTGCAACAGATTTTGGGAGTCCAAACTAAAAACCTTTGTGATTTTTCTGCCATCACTATTCAGCCCAAGCTAGTTATGCAATTGCACCTCTGCTTGCAGCAGATCTGGCAGGAACCCTTAATCACTTGGAACACTCCTTCCTGAAAAGCCATTTTTCTTCTCTCACCAAGGCACAGCTGCAATCTCCAAAGCCATTCAAGGTACACACTGCTCAGTTTAAAAGTGAGGCTGGGAATAATGTGGGTGCACAGCCCTCAGCTCTGGAATGAGACTGTTCTTACCCGTAAAATGCCACAGCAAGAGACTTCTGCACAATGGACTCCACGTTTTCTGTTTGATCAGGAAATAATGATCAGCCCTGGAGGAGCCTGGCACAAGCTCACATCCCACAGCCATCCTCTGGCTGGAGTTATCACTGCCTGTTTGCTCAGCCCAGCTCAAACTCAGCCTTAATCCTCTGAATTCAGCCAGCTCTGAGGTCTCAGCGTGCTGGGGCAGGCTGTGGTTGTAAATACCTTTCATACACAGGGAACACTTAAAGAATCTGAAGAAAACGTCCAAAACCCACACAGCTAGATGAAAACCCTCGAGTATGCTGCTGGGATGCAGAGGGTAAAAATAACACCTACAGATAATAAAATAACTGTCCTTAGCCCTCAAGCATCAGTTGGAAATGCAGCCCCGGTGCAAAATCAAGTCCATTACAATCCCCTGTCCCCAGGGCCCATCGGACACTGCCAGGCTCAGCCAAGGACTGGTTACACTCCATTCCTGCCACGCTGCCTCTGCCAGCTTCAGAAGATTATATGGGCTGATTTCCCAGAAGGGAAACAGCCTCCAGCTTCTCTCTCCACAGCTCTTCACTGCAGCACTTACTCCTTAAGTTAGGCAATGTGAAATATCCTCTGAACATCAAATAGGAGAAGGATCCACACAAAGGAAATAAAAACCACTCTTGCCTCTGAAACTGACCCTGCTTGTCCGTGTTTCTGCCTCCAGCTTCTCTCAAAAAATTGCAATGGAAAAGCCCCTGAGGATCTGAGCACCATCTATCCTTATATCAACTTTATCATGCAATTAGCAGTAGGGTTGTCAAACGTGTTTGTTTAATAGTCCAGGAAGAGATCCTGGCTCAGAAGGGACCTGAAACTGATTTAAGTAGGTTAATTTTTGAATATTCCTGTTGACCTGATACTCAGTTTATAGACCAGCACCACAGAAACAATTGCTGACAATGTTCTCGTGCTTTCTAAGCAGAGAAAGCACGTTACAAATACAGACAGGACAACTACTAACACAAAACTACTGTCCATTTATTTGTATAAAGGGGACACAGGAGACAGCAATTCAAATGGAAAGATAATATTGGAGATATACATGAGATGTACATGAAAGAATAACTTTAAAGCATGGATTTTAAGACAGGTCTGGAGAGAGAGAGAGAAACCACTGCAAGAACAGGAGGCAGCACAAGAAGAGACAAATAGCCAACAGGCAAATGAAATTAGGTGAATAATAAGGAAAGAGAAAAGGGATAAAAAAGGACCACTGAAGGGCATCAGGTAGGAGCTGATGGTGGACACCAAGGTGACTGAATTTGAACTCAGCAGGGTGAACAGGCAGCAAACACAACTGGAGAGCTGGACAATGAGCAGAAGCAGATTAAACAGTGGGAGAGGGGAGAAGCTTGAGCCCTGCTCTGGAGAGCTGTGGGGCAGAGTTTGTTGGCAGTGAGGGCAGCCAGGGGCAGGCGTGTGGCAGGAGGGCTGGCCCACAGCTCAGCACTGTGGCCCCTTGCTGGAAACCCCCCATGGCAGGAGGCCAGCCCAGATTCACTGTCCCAGAGCCCAGGGCACTTTGGGAAGCAGTCTGCTGGCATGTCCAGCCAGACAGCTCAATTTCCACTGATGGGGAAGTTCTCACTTCTCCTGTAATATAACACACACTTGTTTGTTTTACTTCCCAGCCCTCTCTTCACCCCCACTGTGAACTTCACTGCAAACATAACTCAAGCTCCCCCAAGCCTCTCAGCCAAAGACACTAAAGCTGTTTTAAAAGGCAGAAACAAGAGTCTAGATTTGAAGTGACTTTCTTGCTTTGACCCGACATTCAAGCAGCACAATCAATATCAATTAAAATTATTGCAAATGAAATCCTTGCTTGTTTAACCTTGGACTGCAATTCTCCTTTCACAGCTGACATATTCCAGATGAGTTCGGGTCCTTGCTTTTTTAAAATGCATCGCATGTGCTCTGACCCTGTCACATGTTTAGCTCAAGAATAAGATGACTTTTTGACAAGACAGATTTGGAAATGTTAAGACATTTGAAGCTGACACTGGTTTGCAGGTTTATGATACATGATTTAACTTAAAAATACAAGTGGCTGAACCAAGAAACTTACTGTAATTGAAACACTCAAATTTATTACCAGAGGCTACGTTCCTGTCACCTACGAATAGCTGAAGAGCAAGCTGCCATACTCTGCTGAACGCCCACTTGTTATGTCTCCCAAGAATTAAGACCTTTGCTTTTAGGACCTCAAAGACACAGTACCAAGTAGAGACAGCTTGGACAAATGTTCCTTCAACAAAACATAGACAAAAATTAGAAAAAGGAAGGTCAGCTCACTATTCTTTTATGTGAAAAATATTGAAATGCATTTCAATCCACATTGAATTTACAAGGCTTTGATTGCTCTTTCTGCTTGCATGAGACCTGAATAAATAATGATATGGTACTGAGCAGTAATTGTTCTTAAAAACTGGGGAGAAAGGGGGTGATACTGTTCCCTTTCTTTTCAATTACTCAAGGAAAAATCCAGTCCTCTCCCCACACAGTAGTAGGAAGTACCTGGAAACAAGAGTGTTTAACAGTCATTTAGGGGACAATAAAAGCAAGAATGCACACACCAAACCCCTTCATTTTAGCAAGAGGCCAAGGAAATCCGCAGGAATGCGAGCATATGGCTGTCCATGTTTTTGGTCTAAGCCCTTCCCCACCATCACCCGTCGGGGGAGGTGGATACACAAAATCTCCCGTTTGAAGCCACACTCCAGAGCTCCACAGGCAGCCAGCCGTGACTTTCTCCCTCTCCTCCAATTTCCTCCTCGGAGCCTGCGGGCTCCTCACTGCAGAGAACTGCACCCTGGCTGCCTACTCACAGACACTGCACAGCTATTAGGACTCCCACAGGTGCTTGCTGTCCATCAGAAAGGAAATGATCCCATTTTAAGCCATCAGTATTTCCTCCAGTGATGGCAGTAAATGCCCGACAGTGCTCACAGAATTACTGTCAGCAGAAAGTGTGTCAGAGAGCAAGGGAGCTTAAATGATTGAAGGGAAGCTGGGGCACCATTTTCAGGTAGATGAAATGAGGCATATTGCAAAGCACAGCCTGCCCAGCTTTTACAGCCTACAGGAGTGCTGAAAGGTGCTGCTGCCCATGCACCACCAGGCCACCCTGCCCAGCTTTCACTGCAGATAAAAAGCACATTCTGGCTGAAGCTGCTTACAGCTAAGGTTGGGAGCTCAGCCTGCCTGGTTTGTGTCATGTACAAAGCAGCTAGAAAGAGCTTGTGCCTGTCAGACAGCACCTTGTGCAGCTGATTTGATCACTGCACTGCCAGGGGTGAATGCTGAGCATGGAGCATGTCCTCCCTGCAAACTCCCATCCTCCCAGGAGCTCCTTCCCAAGGGACCCATCAGAATGGCAGCAGCATCACAAACTGCCCAGCATCCCACAAGTGACATACTATGCAAAAACATCACCATCTTGAAGAATGTGACCTGGGGCCATCAATCTCAACTAACTTCCAAAGGCATCCAGCAAGTAAGCAAGTGACACAGGCACAGGCTCCAGATCCAGTGTTTTGGGAAGACATTCCTCAAGTGTGCCAATATCCAAGGGCACTGCTGGGCCCACACTGCTGATAGCCAGCAAACACACACTTCTTGACAGACCAGCCTTTAAACAGTTAATCTGAATTAATTTCCCTTTCCTCAGATTATTCAAACAGGCAATCCTTGAATTCAAACAGCTCCCACCAAGTGGCAGAATTAGGACCTGAAGAAGCAGCTCCTTCCCTAAAGCCAGATGTGACCATTTCATCCCTCATTTCCAGTCTTGCCAGACAGGTAACACAATCCCCACTCCCCAGCTGGCCCTAAGCTGCCAAAGGAAAAGGCATGAGGATCCTACCAACACAAACTGCTATGGCAGCTGGATGCATTCATCATTACCAAATTTCAGCTAAGCTAGCCAGATAAAACCAGAAACACAATGTTGAGTAGAGATGCCTCCAGCCTATTTATTACTATAGACAGGAATGCTTAGAAATACATCTCCCTTTAAAATTAAAAACAAAAAGAGAAGACCCAACTGCTTCTACCTCTGCAGAGGGGGATGTCATGCTTCCATGAGCTGGACTCTGGAAATGGAGTTGAGCCAAGCTGAGGCTGGGCAGATGGACTGGACACATGGCTCATTTACCAAAGGCAGGGGCCTAAATTGCTCTCCTCCATCTATACTCATGCATTTAAAGTTTTGATCTTCACAGTGTGAAATACACAACAACCACAGTATGACTGTACTGACTCCCATGTCAGTGGCTTCATATTGAGACTGAAAAGATACACCTGTAACCTTAGGTAGCTCGGTCATGACTTCAAGAACCTCAGCCTGATTTCTAAAGTAATTTAGGGCTTCCACCTGCTAAATATGAAGTTTTTCTCTATTTTTTAGCGTTCCACCACACGTTCACTTCATGGTGACATACTTTTAAAACACTGCCATGAAAAATGTGCTCTTCAGGCAGTAGCACCTACAGCAGGAAAGCTCCAGACGAATCTCCCACACGGCGACAGCCTCGAACACATTCACTCTACCAGTAACTGCAGACGTTTAGAGACTCTGCTCCCAGCCTACATTCTTTATTCCCACCTTCCAGGAAGGATGCTGTTCCCAGTGCTGCTGCAGAACAGGGGGTGAAGGCTCCTCAGCTCCAGCAGAGCAGGCTGTGAGCTCTGCAGTTTGACACAGCCTGCACAAAGCCAGCCAACACTGCGCCAAGAGAGACGAGCGCTCGCAAACCCGCTCCTGCCAACTCTGCTGTAGGGGTGAGAGTCTCCAGAAATAAAAACAGCCATATCCTGATCCCTGGGGCTGCGTTATAAATTAATTTATGTTTAAACACCATGACACTGGAGGCATTTTTTTACCAACTCTGCAGTTGCCCTCAGTGGTAGGCAACAATTTTCACTTCAGCTGTCATGAGCTCTAGAATGTGTATTCAATAATTAGTCCTCTGGTAGTTTTCTTCTGGCTGGGAAACAAACGACAAGAAATATAAATGGTTCAACCAGAAGAAATATGTAGAAGCCAGTCTCCTCCAAAAACAGCTGCCCATAGCACATTACTGCAACCTAAGGGGAAAGCTCTGAGCAGGATGACTTCCAGCAGGAGAGAGATGCCTTTCTAACTACCTAAATGTCACACGTGCTAACAAAAAGCCCAGGACAGTGCATCTGTGCCACCCTGGCCACCCCTGCTGCTGCTCATGTGCTGCTGGAGAGATGCATTGTACAGTGCAGGCCTGCAGCTGTCAGTGTGGCCAGCAGAGATGTTCTCCCACATCCCGGGGCTGAGCACACCACGTGCTCCCAAGCAGCTCTTCTGTAACCGGTTTGCTTGAACAAACAATGAGCAGCCACATGCTTCAATATATCCTCAGGGCTTCCTAGAATAGTTTCAAATAGTCTGATATCTGTGGCAGAGGCAAAACATTCATTTATATCATAGGCAACTGCTGAGAAATGGGAAACATACACTATAGTAGCAGGCAATTTTAATGTATTCTATGTTACAAAACATCTTCAGTCAGAGAGCTCAAAGGTCATTAATAGATTTTCATATGTTTACAGACAGCAGCAATTTCAAGCTCTGTAATTTTAAAACTGCATGTCAGTCTCTCAACTTCCAGCTGTTATTTTAACATTAGATAATGAACACAATGCAAAGGTTGCGCAATCACTTGAACCAGCTTATGCAGTAGATCCAGTCACACAAATAATTATTAAATTCTAATTACACATATATTATCACTCTTATTAGAACAGCAGGGCAAATCCTCTTTTATGGAGAGATCAGCACTTTAGAAAAAGAGGCCAGCAAGGTTATGCTTTTAGAGTTGTTCTTCTCTCTTCCCCCCATCACCTAAAGCATTGCTGATTTATGAGTCTCAGAAACAACACCTTGTTAACACCTCACCAGTCAGTGCACATCCAGCCACCAGCTTCTGTTTTGCTTAAGTCCTTTATGGATCCTAACACAGACATTGATGCCTATGTAAAATATTCATCCTTGAACAGGGGGACAAAAAGGCATTTAGTGGTTACCCAGTATCCTGTTTAAATAAGCTGTTTTTTCTTTATACAACTACTTTGATACCGAGAAGACATTTTCCAAAACTTAGAGATTTCTCCTAAGGAGAGTGCTGTTATCTAAGCTAAAACTTTGCAAGACATCAGTGTCCCATAACATAGATTTTTATTTTACTGTAATTTTGGAGCAGATGAAATTATTGTAATCATCTCACCTGACTCTTTTATCATGCAGCCAAATGAGCAAAATCACCCAGCTGTTATCTCAGGGAAATTCTGGATGTGCACTAGCAAACTACCCTCTTCCCACGTAAGAAAATCAGTAGATTATGTTTTGCTCATCTCCCTCATTTTTTTCCCTCTCTATTCCCAGACAGTGCAAAGTGTTACTTGCTCTGGTTTATTCTGCCCCAATCCAGCTGTCAGTCACACAGCATGTAACCTCAATGGGAATTGAGGAATCTCATCCCCAAGATTCAGCTTTGAAGCAGGACAGACCAGCAATGCCCCTTTGTGTGACTGAGGTCTCCTGCAGTGACAGCAACGCTACCCTGGCAAAGTGATGTCTCTCTAATCCCCAGTGCATCCTTAGCCAGCCATGAATTTCACACTGGGAAATTCCAGGCTTTGACATTAAATAATTCCAGCTGGGATTTTCAAAGGATAAGAGATAGGAGTTCAATCCCATCACATTCCAATAGGAAGCCCTTAAGGTTTGGTTTATTTTCTTTTTAAGAAGGAAACCCATATTTCTCTCTCATTTCCAGCCCGGTTTCCTCTGGGACATGAAATTGAAAGCAAGAAATGGAGGGCAAGTGCAGTGCTAATGGGAAGAGAGACTTCTGAGAGACTGACAAACGACACCACCAGATCCTGGGTACATCAGCTTTCAACGAGCCATACAAGAAGGAACAGATAAATCAGCACATCCATTACTGTTCCTGAGGAAAAGGAGCCTCTGTACCTCACCTGGTTAGTCTCACTTGCCACAAAGGAAGGAGTAACAGAGCAAACACCCAACGAGGACAGCAGACAATTAAAGCATAAAAGAACAATCCCAGCAAGCTGCAGTGAGGAGAACATGTGCAGAATGGGAATGATGTGATCCACTCCTCCAGGCATGTCCAATACAGCCCGGGGCAGGCAGAGCTGCCAGGACAAGGACCCACTGCAGAGACAGAGCTCGGCAGAGGAGGTGCTGTCACTCACTCCACGCTCTCTCACCACATCCAGAGCCAGTGCTCCAAGTTTTCATCGACTTTGACACTATTTCCATCATGTTTAGAGGACCTCAGTCTTCTCCCAGGCAAGAGGTGCTAAGCTGTGTCTCTTTGCAACCATTTCCTCAGATCCCATGCTAAATTATAAGTTTCTCTTAATGATTAGCTTTCAGATACAGAAATGTCTATCTGCACTTCCCAGACCCAAAACTGAAGGCTGGCTGGCTGGCCTGTAGGACATCTATCTTCCTTACTGGAACAAGACTTTGCCAGTCAGAGATTACAAAAAAGGGGCATTCATGCAAAGTTTTCCATTTGCTGGTAACGCTCAACTTTGAAACACAATAGGGAATTAAAACATGATACAGAGCAGCAACTTTCATCCCTGCTGACCCACTCAAATTAGTTAAGAGCACTTGAACACGTGATCCTTGTACGTCTCTGAGAGTTCAACTCTGCCTCTCATTTACTGTTCACAGCACCTTGTCAACAGTAAACATCAAAGAGGGAGAAATACAGATGCAGCACACAGCATTTATTTGTTCAAACAGGCATAACCCTTTGGCAAGAACCAAAAAACCCAGTCAATGTGAGGAGGGTTAAGATGGAACAGATGCAACTAGAGACTCTGGGGAACAGGCTGTGTGGAAGCAGGGTTTCTTGTGATTACTTCTGTCTTGTAGTTCTTAATAACTCACATCATAGCTGACATCTCCACCAGTTCTCTGCTTCCTTATGTAGATAACCAGAAACAGAAAAGCTGACATGGCAATTATATTGTACACATACACACATTTCCTAACAACCCTACAACACCACAAGCAGTGGAGAGCAAGCACACCTCACGTGTGAGATACTTGGTCTAAAAATTGTTTTAAAAACTGCTCTCAAAATCAGGTAAAAGCTGCAGCACAGCTCAAACGTGCAACGACACAAAGAACTTTGAAGATGACAAAGATTTATAGAAGCAAGATATGTCTTCCAATTCCTGTTTGTTAATAGAGCTCTAATCTCCATCCCAGGTGTAACCCAGGGGACTCTTGGATGCCACAGCACATCACACTCGAGCAGCAGCACTTCAGGCATGAGTTGAGGAGCAGGGAGATGCTGGGGTGCAGCAGGCCAGTGTCCCCTCTGCCAGCTCCATCTCGGGAGGCTGTTGCTAAGAGACAAAAGTGCCATGGGATGTCTGTAGAATCCTCCAGCTCTGCCCCCACAGTGCTCAGCCCTGTTCCCAAACCCGGCACCCAACGGGTCACAGCGTCTCTCCTGAAGCCTTTGATAATCTGGCTTTTGTGTGCAAAGCAGCTCTTGTCAAGGAATTCAGGGAACCCTACGACAGTAAAAACTGCTGATAAAAAGATAATATCAAGAGTACTCCATTTCAAAAAGCTGATATAGAAGGGCACAAGGGGTAATTTCACACATCTCAACAGAAGTGCTCGCTAAAGCAGAAAGGGGTTTAAAACCACTGGGGTTTTGAGGTATTTGTTTCCAGTGAAGGATCTGGATTTCCAAAGTTCCCCACTGTGACCGAGCAAAATTGTAAGCATTAGCTCTCAAGTTTCAGCAGAATCTGTAAAAGCAGGTGACCGAGACACCAGCACTCTTTTTGCAAAGATATCAGAGGCAAGTGTATCCTTAAACCTTACAGATCCGGGCTGACAATATAAAGGCTTTAAAAACCAGAAAGACTGGCTTCAGTGTGCACCCATCCCACTGAAGGCAGCAACCCGGGGAGTGCAGGGCCATGTTAATTAACACGTGCTTAATGGCACTTAATTCCCCATCTCCCTCTCCACATGACTCTCTTATTGATACAGATGGGGTTTGTGGCTTTCACATCCCATTAGTAAAAGTCTGCCTCTAGGAAAAAAAAAAAAAAGAAAAAGCATGCCGAGAAGGTGAGGGAAAGTTCTTCCATAATTTATAAATAACATCACAATTTGGCTTTTATCAAGCTTTTCTCATTAGCAATTCTTAAAGCACAACACAAAGGGAATCAGCATTTTGACCTCTATTTCTACAGTATGAGAAATTAACAAATGCAAAGCAGCTCGCCCCAAATCAAACATCAGTTCTCTGGCAAATCTACATCTCCCAGCTCCCAGTCATACTGTGCTGCAGGAGAATCAACAGTCAAACACTGTCAAAATCTCCTTCTGGCACTGGGAAGGGTTTCATGGTGATGGTAGAGAGCAGATTTTTCTAGGACACACAGTGTGTGCAAATGCAGATATTAGCTACAGAGTGGGCAACAGGTGGTGTCTGTACAGCTTCAACCTTATATCCCTTTGAGTGTCTTAGATGAAATCAGCTTGAGAATAGCAAGGACAACATGATCAATATATTAAGTCAAGCTGTTTGTTACCAGAGGAGCAGAACTGGCAGCACTTCTTGGCTTTTGAAATATGACACATAACCTGGCCTTTCTAATGCGCTGCTTTGGATGGCACCCAAATCCAGCACCATCTGGCCAGCATGGGCATGTGTATACAAAGAGGACAGAAGAGACTCCTGGCTGGCAGATAAAGTGACATATCAGTGCAGCAGCACAGACTCCAAATCTCTTCAGCCTTTGCAAAGCCAGCTCAGCACGCCACAAACACACTTGCAAACACGGGGCCAGTTAAGTGATTTCAGGGCCATAGAAGGGCTGAGAATTTCTCATGCAGGTAAGATCCAGGTAAGCATTTGTTTTGTTTGTAGAAAACATTGCCAACAGTAAAAACAAACAAACAAACCAACCCCACAAACAAAACTAAACAAAAATGCAAAATGTTTTTCCTGGGGTAGGTTTGAAACAGACGGTATCACATTTCTTCTTCTGCCTCAGAACTAATCTGTAAATTTAAGAGCTTGATTTTTCCACCTCTGTTTTTACATTTACTGTTGCACGATGGTCTCCTGGCATCACACAGCAGACAAAACCAACATGTTATTCCATGGCTTAGAACTTCTTAAAGCTTGGCCTCCCAGCCGTGGCACAGGCCATTCCTTCCTTCTCTCCTGCTACCAGGATACAATGCACTAGATTCTTCTAGTTTCAGTTTCTAGCATTTCAGGGATGATTTGGCAGTAAGGAAGTGAGAATACTTAGGTAACAGCATGAATTGCAATCTGTTCAAGAGAACAAGTGGGATGTCTCATATCACATCTACCATCCAATTCTGCATTCACCTACATGGTTTTATGCAGCTGTGAACTCCACTGAGACAAGGAAAGTCACAGTGGTGGAGAAGAGAGAACAATCATGATCTTAGCTTATGCCTACTCAAAAAAACCCCAGGAACCACTGAGTAATCAGACCAAATGCCTATCACAGTTTAGGAAAATACAGACAACCTACCCACCTTCTAAAAACCCAGTATTTTACACAGAGTAGTCAAACCTTGTTCTGAGCCTGAGCCGTTTTCATTCATTCCCAGAGATCAGCTGGCTTTACAGAACAAGCAAATTATCCCTTCCTCAATTTTGCAGTGATAACACTGCCAGCACAGTGCCTTCTCCCAGCTCCAGCCCCTAATGCTCTAGGTTTCAGGATCCAGCACTTGCCCCAAGCCTGAAACGTGACAAGTGGTTCCAGAGCCAAGGTCCATGGGGACAGGAGCACAGAAAAGCAGCCCCCTGCTCCGAGACAGAGCCCAGCCTGAACCCACCGCTGTCCCCAGGCAAAGGTTTCATTCAGGCAACTTCTACCAGCTCTCAGCACACACTTGCTACTTCCCCTTATCTAATCTTACTTTCTGGTACTTGACAGTATCGAGGGTCTGGCATTTAAAGCATTTGGAAGAAAAACAGCCTGCAGAAGCACCGAGGGAGATGAGGATGAAGGCGCTAATTGTCTCTGCTGGGCAGTGAGGAGCTGCTGGTGCAAGGGCCACGTCGGGCTCCCATCCCAGCTGTGAACGACCTTGAGAAAGCCCTTTTCCCTTATCAGGGGTGATGGAGGCATCCGTGGGACAAGGCAGGATTCCTTTGTCAGTCCCTGCTGCTGCACCAGCACAAACATCTGGGCAGCAGCACAGAGAACTGGCCCGGTTTGCTGCCCCAGTGCAGCAGCAGCATTGTCACCATGCAGGGACAGCTGAGCTCGGGCAGCAGGGGACAAGGTGTCCCTGACTGCCCCATCAGCAAAGGCACCGACAAGCTTTTTAACAAATGACATCCTGAGCTTAAGCTGGAACATACTGCGTGATGAAGGAATGAAGAGACAGAAGAGACAAAGAGGAACTGAAAAAGAAAGAATAAGCCCCTTGTTCCCCTAGCACACCAAAGTAAAAGCAATTAAAATTTAAAAGAAGCATTTTAAGAGGATGCAAGGGATGCACATGGAAAAAAACAATCCCCAAACTAAACGACAATTACAAAAACAACCCGCAGAACAGACCACAAAGTTCTGTTTACGTTTTACACTTCTAAAACTTGGTAAGTCAGGCTACTGATACAAAAATACACATAGAAAACTCCCAATACACTAAAATCAGACATCAGTCACAAAAGCCCCTTACTTGCATGAATCCAGCCTATTGCCTTCTGTAATTTTACACATCTAAACCAAAGCACTTCAGTACTAAAGGATTTTAAACCCCACCATTATCAATGAAACACTAATTCCCAGGAGCCACTTTCACTTTTTGTTTCTACAGAACCTCGAATTCTTCAGGGCTCTCGCATTCTTTGCCATACCTTCCTCAGCTGGTTTCCCTGTCCTTTGCTATTTGCTGCATTACAAACAGTTTGGAGGATTGGAAAGCACAGTATTTAACATTTTATAGAAACATCTGCCAACGGAGCTGCTAAACACTCTTGTAAGAGAGACAGAGATGTTTATTTAGACATGCTGCTGATGTTTCCTGTTGCATTTTGATCCTGAGGCATATGTAGTCCTTCCAAACAATTTAGCATGTACTGTGGAAGCACAGTTCTCAGAGAAGTGCAGCTGAAAGTAATTGAGACTGAAATTTCAGGCCCATCGAAGGAAAACCATTACCAAGGCTCCTCCCAAGGCTCCAGGCAGAACAAGCACCTGGCAGAAAGGCAGGCAGGAGACATCAGGGGCAAAGTTTGGGGCTTGGGCAGGACAACTGACTGGCTGGCTCTGGTGATGCTGGTCACACTGGCCAGTGCCACAGGGCTGCAAAGTGCAGTGACCTCCTTGCACAGCCCAGGACACCACCTGTGAGACAAAATCTGCAAAACTCACACACAGCACTGACACATCTGGGGCACTGCAGCTGTCCTGAACTGGGTGACACTGCCACCAGCAAGCCACTGGTCACCACGATGAGCCAGCTGGGCCATCCCTGGGCACTGCAAAGGTGTGTCCTTAATGCACCTGTCCCTGTGACCTCGGCTGGATTTAATCACAGCGGCTGGGAGAGCTCTGAGCTGACTCCTCCCTGCCCTTCAGCTGGAATTTACCACCCTGCAAGTGCAGCTGACAGCACAGAGCTTATCCAGCCCACAGCCCCTGCAGTTCATAACCTGATGGATTACTGCAAACTATAAATTGATCACAGTTAAATCACCTTCAGCTGCTGCAGCAGAAGCCCACAGGGACAATGAATCCGCATCCCTCATCTCTCTGCCCTTGCTTCTTATGTACTAAAAGAGGAGTAACCCCTCATTACAAAGTTAAAACCATTATGTTGGGCTAGAGTCTTCAGACAGGCTGTGTAAGTACTTAAGGAGGAGAGTGGTTTATCCTACATTCACTGAAGAAAAAACCCTATAGTTGCAGCAATTGGAAGAAAAACAGAGAATCCCAAACACTCTGCTTTTGACATCTGATCCCTAGAAGCAAAGGATAATACTTTAAACAACAGATTATGAATCCATGTATACAGAAAGGATTAATGCAGCTTGTTGGTTACAGAGATGAAGGAAACTTAAAAAAAAAAGAAAAAAAAAAGGAGAACTGTAAATTCAAGTTAACCACACAAAAATTAAGGGTTTATTATGGGTTACAGATTTAAACAAGCAAGCAAAGTACTGTTGCACACCAAAGGAAGAGGAAATAATCTGCTCCAGATGAATTTCCTCACTCAGAAGTGTGGATTTCATTCTCCCCCCAAGGAACAAGTAGCTGATTTTACCTTATGTTTGGGCCAACAAAACAGGGAGGAAACATCATTTCATTGTTTTAAGACCCTCATAACTCCTTCATGGGGGAAAGCAGATCTTTGCCTGCAAAGACAGATCTAGCACAGTAATGGATGTCCCATACACTGTGTTTTCTTCTGATGCATGTTTTAAGTTATCTGTGTAAATAACCATGCTGGTTACTCCCATCTGGCTTCCACAGGGAAACATTTTAACAAGGAAAAAAATTACCCCCAAAAACTGGAATACTGTGAAAAGTTGTATTTTCTGCAACTACTTTCAACAAGAACCAGCCCAGGAATTTTCTTTCACTTGAGCCTCCTTTAGCAGTGTTCATATTCTGCTCATATTTGTGTAAAGCACATTACTCCAATTAAAATAGAAATGGTACTGCTAGATCTAGCCATATGCTCATAATTACTCTGAAAGAAGTAGGTTTTTTGGATTCTTCTGCTGGGTCCAGAGGTTTCAAATCCTTGATAAAGGTCAAATCATCTCATTCAGAAATGATAAAGTTCCACCAGTGTCTGACTGAAAAAAAGGTCACCAAATCCAAATGCTCTCAATATTCTTTAAATAAACTCATAAGCCTTTGCTCAAGTGTTAAGGGTATTTAAGGACACTACAGCAGAAATATATATATTTTATTTCTACTCTTATCAGCCAGAGGTTGCATTAAGTGGCTGGAAATCTGAATAAGAAACTCCTATCACTGCACCTTTTTCTAAGTTCCGTGTACCACAAGGAACCAAAAAATCCTGATACTCTGAATATGCCATGGTGACTTATGATTTTAGTGAATGGAACTATGCTAAGGGGGGGGTAAAAGAACAATAAACAGAACTCCATGTGTGAATCTCTTTATAACAGATTAAAAGGATTAACTAATAGCACCAACTCAGAGATTTATAGCAATAACTGAAGAGCAGACACTGTTTTAGAAGCAACATATGCACTCACTTGACAACACCTGATGCACTTGCATTTCTATTAATCAGTTCACACGTACTTTTACATTTTCCTTTTTTTGATCACAGACACCACCTCTAACCGACAAGCCCAGAGCAGAAATTATCTGCTAAATAAATGAACCAGTACATATCCAAGCTCAAGAAACATAGGACTGAAATTTGTTCTTTCCAACAACTACAAGGAAAAATCCAGGTGGGTCAGCTCCTAAATATCTCCAGCACACATGTGAAGTGAACCTTTGAGCCACAAAGACTTGCAAAGACTAAAGGCAGCAGGCACAAGTGGCAAGGTCATAAACTAGTGATATTTTTACAGGTTACAAATTAAATGTGACTGAATTTCTGATCAGCTTCAGATCACTCTGATCCCAGTGTAGAGTACAAGTGAACCAGACACAAAACTGCAACTTCAAGTTTCCAACAAGCGGCTTTCAAAATCTGCTTTTCTTCTTTGCTGCCCAGCACCAGATGCTTGGATTCATACCACAGGGTTAATTTACCAAGTGACAGGAGTTGGGGAGTCTTGGAATAGCTCTGTGCTCACCTCCCTGCACCAGGGGTGGTTGTATCACAGAATTCTTAAAGCCAGTTAGGGCAACACACCTTCCCTTTCCTTGCTGCTTGATCCCCAGAATATTTCATTCAGGACCTTTCCATGATATTGAAGTATATAATTTGAGGCTGAATGTACAGTCACACACACAGAGTTAATCCTAGCCTTTAGCTAAGGTAAAAATAGGTAAGTCAGTGGAAGTATTGAGAAGAGGAGAATGTAAATATTGGGAAGGGAATAGTAAAGGAAATAAAGTTCATTTTTCAAATGGCTGAGCTAAGAATGTCATTCTTTTGAGGATAGTGAAGGAGTTTGATGCATACATCCCCCTCCAGTCATCATGTACTCTAAAGAAAAGAGATCTGGGCTCTCCAGAAGTTTGCCCACACATAAATCTGCTGCTGAGCAGCCAGAAATGCAGACCTCTGTGGTGCAGGGACTGGGGTCGAGCACCCTTCCCATCACCTCTCCAACTGGAGGCATCAGTGCTCTCACAGCTCAAACTTTTCCTGTTCCTAAAGCTCTTTCTGGCATCAATTATTTTAGGCACAATTCAAATGCCTTCCTCTGAAATCACTTCCAAGCACTCAGAACCAGAAAGCCCCAAGCAGGCTCTCAGGTAAGGCACTCACTTGAAAGAGTGAGCAGGAGCACAAGGTACCTGCCAGCTGAATTATTTAGCAGCCATGGGCATGGGATTTCCAACCACTGCTTATTGCTGCTGGTGCAGCCCCTTCACCTTCAGGACAGATAACTCAGTGCTGGCCTCAGACTGACAGAGAAAGAGAAAGATGCCTTTGTGGTAGAACAGAGTTTGTCTCACGTGGCAAAACTCAGGAGCTGAAGGACAGAAATACAATACTGTATATACCAAACAAGAGGGCACAAACACCATTACAGGCTTGTAATGAGACTGATTTCTTCCACAGCAAATTATAAATATACCACCACTAACAGCTCCTGCCCCCTCCCCCCCCTTTTTAAATAATTTCTGCCAAACTTGGTGCTTATAAAAACAAGTGGTGCAAAATTGTTCAGAGCTTCATCCAGACACATTTCCCCATTAAGCCTTATTAAAACACATTTTCTAATTCAGCCTTTACTCAGGGAAGGTTTCTGACTGCCAGATGAGCCACACATCATTTGTAACGCAGACAAAAATCCACTAAGAATTAGTGTAAAACCAAACTCATTTCCTCTGCAGGCTTGGGCCAAGATTTGCATCAAAGTCTCTGGAGGCAAAAATCCTACAGCATTATAAAGCATCACTAGCTGCCTGTTTGCCTTCCCAGCAGAGTTTCAGAGTTACTTGAAATCTGTATCTGTGTAACACTAAAAAATCAGCAGGATATTTCAGATTCAGGGGACAAGAGCAAAGGGTGGCTTTGAAGGTCTGTGAATTGAAAGTTTTGTACTGTTTGCATTCATTAGTGGATTTGTTATAAAACAAAGTCCTGAAATGAATTCATAATCATTTAATCACAGCAGCTTTGATTCACCTCTCAGTCACAAAGCACAAAGGTATGTCACGATTCTGTACTTCCAGGACTTAAACCACATTGAAATCCCTGGATAAGAGTTAACACCCTTTTATTTCACTAACTGAACCAGTAATTTCACTTAGGAGATAGTCACAGGTGCAGTTTTGCATCTCTGTGTATTGCGTTTACAGGAGCAAGGGCACTTGCCAATATTAGCAAGTCTATTTTATTATATTTTATTTGGGAGCTTAAAACCTACCCCGGATATACATTAGGTACTAAATTTTAATAAGTTAATCACTTGATTTATAAACCTCATATCTTTCCTTTACCCTGTAACTTCTGATGGGAGAACTGAACCATACACAATCAGACCACGCATGAAATCAGCAGACAAACCCAGAATCAGAGTTTGTGGAGATGCCACATCAGGCCTTGCTCCTTGGGGCATTCTCTGAAAATCTGGCTTACATTTTATCTATCCTATTAGCTTAGGAGAGAAGGCCACCCCCAGCAACAAAATAAAGCTGGGCAGTGGAGGAACACAAATCAGGGAGATGTTTCAAACAGTGCTGAGCAGTTTTGGGGAAAGGGCTGGGGCACAGACAGCTGGCAGGGAAGGTGGCAGCAGCCAGGTGGGCTGCACTGGATAGCAAAGGAAAAACCAAACACCAGCGAGAAGCAAGGTCCCCCCTGCCATCCCAGCCCTTCCCAAGCTGTCAGTGACGAGGCTGCTGCTGTCACCTCCCCCTCCCTCAGGCTGCCATCAGACACTGATAGCAGGCCTGTCACAGCCATCGCCGGGCGGGAGGCAGGGATGACAAATCACAGGGAATACGTGTCAACACAATCAACTGGCCCCAAGACAGACAGCTGGTGTGCAAATTCCACCACAGACACTATCGCCTGTGAAATCATGCCGAGGCATTTTTAGCAAGCGCAAGCTCTCAACAACAGCCCTGGCTGCTAAAAATAGCCCGCTGGAGACTCGCTCCAGCATTAATAACAGAGCTGGCTAAATTTGAGTCATGACCCACTTGGTGGCATGTAAGCAAAACAAGCACAAACCTCATAAAGAAGTGAGAGATTAGAGTGCTTGGAGCCCCAGCGAGTTTAATGCACCTATGTTACAAGGTTTTCTTGACATCATCAATGTTAATAGATTCCCCCAAAATCCTGGACAGGGAGGCAGGCAGGCAGGATCCTCTAGAGCGAGGTCAAAACCCAAAAATTCAGGTAACTCCTCAGCACAAATATCAGTGTATTTCAATGCAAACCCTCCTCACTGCAAACAAAAAGGGACCAATGCACCAAAGGTGCCAGGTGTCCCCATCTCTCCCATTTCAAAAGCTCCAACTTGAACATTCATCAGTTTACAAAATATAACTGCAATATCAGGGAAAAAACAGCAAACACTGCTTCCCCAATGGTTTTGAATCTTGTGAAGCAGCAGCATGACAGGGAAAGAGATCCACTTCTCTCTGGTGTACAACTAACCTCAAAAATGCAGTTTTCCTAGCAAGAGCTGTAGCAGCATCTGCAAGTTGGAACTGTTCAAGATCTTTGAGAACAACATATAAAAATGGTAAACGTACAGAGAACTCTAAAAACTCACATACCTGGGCAGCAGCTTTGTCTCCTCAGGTGTAAACTAATTCCCAGACTGTTCTAAGAGGAAAATCTACTGCCTCAAAACTTCAGGTACACTGCTGCAGCACAGGCCACCAGACTCAAACACAGCCTCTTGTTTAGAAAGGTTCAGTTCAGAGATATCCAGGGATGGACTCATCACAGCCCTTGGTAAACTGCTACAGTCATTAATTATTCACCCCAGTAAAATTTTGCAGCTTATCTCTTGTCTAAAAGTATCAGTGTTAGAGCCTTCCAGCCACTGGATCTCCTTACAGTTTTGACTGCCAGACAGAAGAGCTCTCTATTATCAAATTTCTCTGCCCTGCACAGGCTGTTATAAATTGTAGTCATGTCACCCCTTGCCCTCCTACAATAAAACAGACAGAGCTCCTGGAGTCCTTCCCTGCCAGACAGATTTTCTGAATCTTTAGCAGTCCTCACAACACTCCTCATGAAATTTCTCCAATTTTAACCAACTGCAAGCATCAGGATGGAATACAGAATTCAGGTTACAGGAATACAGAGTTGTGTCAATGGCAAATATAGGGCTGTAACCACCTTGGACCTACTCAGCTCAGTACTTCCCTGTCTACACATTCAATCTTGGGCACAGCTAGGCTGGGAAGACTCCAGTTCAGATGGTTATCTGCCTTGACACGCCAGCCTCTGTCAGGCTAGCCATTTCCCAGGAGACAGCTATCCCTCCTCCATCTCCTCATTATACCAGAAGGGCCCTCATTTTGTCTCTAGAGTATGGCATTTTATTGCATCAGAACACACTGTTCACAGAGTGATCCCAGTCACTCAGGCCCTGCCTTATCTTGCACTCCACCTAATCTGTGTGTTATCTGAGAGCTTTATGACTAATGGTTTTATTTTTTCTGCTCCAGGTCACTGATTAAAAGAAGTTAAATAATGCTATGCTAAGAACCTAGTACAAACATACCTTCTGGAAACTGCTTTTGTCTGCCTGGTTTTGAAACCTTCCAGTTGGACAGTTTGGAATGCAGCTCTCATGCTGCTTCTGTTCAATATCTGCATTAACAAATAATAAAGCTGGGACAAAACCCCTCAGCTTCAAAATACACTGAACCAAGTACCTGGGGCTTTCAGATCTCAGAGGAAAACACAGCTCCCAACTACCATGTAAATAGCTTGAAGCTTTTTCAGTGTCCAAGAGCCCACACTCATTTGCCTTCACTGTCCCTGTGGAGAGCAGAGCTGCACATCTGGGGGTGTCACAAACCTGCCAGGAGCACTGGCAGCACACCCAGCAGAGGAAGGGAAAGCTCCTGCTCCCAGAGGAAACTCCTCAGGGTTATGCAGGGTGGCCCTCTGAGATTAGAGAAACCAGGGCTGTGCCTCTGAGCAGCTGGTCCCCTTGGCTCTTCTCAGTGGGGTCCCCTAACCCCAGCATGAGAGCATTAGACTATCTGTCATGGGAGGAGATTTAAGAGCAGTAAGAATAAGGCTCTCCAGAGGAGCAGGAGGCTGTGCAAGACATGCCCCATTCCTTGCACAGTGCCAGCAGTCCCAGCCACAGCTCAGCCAGTTCTCCCGTGAGCTCCCAGCCTCACCCACCCACTGCAGCACAACCACATCTCTCTGCAGCCCCACTTGGAGAAAAAGAGGTATTTTGAGCTTGCTGATCCATAAAATTACAAGTTATTTTATGGCTTTATTGCACACTTTCTTCTAAATCCTAGAGAACTGGAACAGGAGGTTATCCATACTGGATGGGGTCCAGTGATGAAATGCACTCCCCTCCTCCCTCATCTCCACAAAATGATGTATCAGGAAACCAGCCAGTACCTCCACCTGTCACCAGCTAGACTTCACACTCCCCATTTTGTGCTTCAAATAGATCTCTCTGTATCAAAATATCATAATTGCAAAGTCCTTCTGCTGCTCTGCAGTCTCTTAGAAAAGCCACAACCACAGCCAACATCATGTTTCTACAAGCCCTGTTAGAGATAAACCCCTGACAGACAAGCAAGCATGAGAAAAGGGATGCAAGGAATACATCTAAATAATACCTGTTAAACACAGCTGAATCCTCTGGGTCTAAAACCCAAAATTCATCCTCATGACAGCAGTGCCAGCCACTGCTATCCTCCCCAGCACCACCATGCTTGCACAGTGCAGAAGTCAATGCAAAGTTCTGCCATTTGTCTCACACATTGCTGCTTGCTCTCAATCAAAGCCAATTCTATTCTTTAAGAAGTGCTCCTGATGGCATAAAATCACACCTGCCTTAATCTCTCAAATGACTCTGATCTTGAGCCTCTCCAAATCTAAGACCTGGAAACCACATGGTTCAAATGCTGCTAAAAAGGCAGTGCAAGGAAAAACGTGAAACATATTTTTGCTGCCTCTGTGTGCCACAAAAAAAGATGCCTACTTTCCACACCAGTGTCACACTTTCAAAAGGATTTCTGGTTCACTGTGAAGTCTCACCTGCACACAAAGACAGGGATGACTCAGGAGTAAGGCACATCCTTTGTCTTACTGAGGTTTGTCCTTTAATGAATCAGTAACACCAATGAAAACAAAATCAACTTCACATGCAAAATAGTGAGGTTATGACTTTCTGGTCCTTGTCAGTGCTGAGATTTCTGGACTAAGGATGAAAATAAAAGGCATAGAATTAAATTTAAGCGCAAAGAAAACCTAAGATTAGCTGCAGAACAGGTGTCTCTAAATCCCCACATCTAAAGAAATTAAATCCATGCTTAAGTTCCTCTTCCCACTTCCCAAAGAGCTGTAAAGATAGCCCTGGATAAACTTCCCAGGGGCGACAATCTGGAATTCCTCACAAGAACAGCATGATAAAGCTGTTAATGATAAATTCATGCAGAGGTGTAGGAAATCAATGTAAAATGGCAGTTTCATGGGCAACACTGCATATTACACAGCAGAAGGAGGCTGAATAGCACCTTATCCCCAGCACTGAGCACATCCTGAGGTTGAAGGGGGTGCTGCTGCTTTTCCTTGTACTTGGCAGGAACGACCTGGAGTAAGGCAGGGAGCCTGGGCAGGCAGGGACTGGGAGCTTTCCTACAACATCCATCCTGGGAGAGGCTGACAGCCCTCTCCTGTCAGTCCCACAGAGCTCTGAGAGCAGCTTGTGTGCTCACTGAGGATTTGTCCTCCTCACCTTCTGCCCACCAAGGAAAGTACTTGGCAAGTTTGGCCATGTCATTTTTCAGTGCCTGTCGTGTCACTGGAACTGACAAGCCCCTTATCCTGCCTGGCAGGAACAACCACAAGGACTTCTTGAAGTGAGTCTGCAATGCAGACCAGGCAAAGCTCCTCCTGGTCTACTCCTGCAGTAACAGTCTACTCCTGCAGTAACAGCTCTGAAAGTACCACAACTCCATGCCTTCCCCATGCAAAATTTTTGTTTAAACACTCCAGCAATTATGATTTGACTCATCTCTGCAAAACGGGGTTCTGAATATATTCATAAGAAGAATTATCACAAAAATTATATAAATGAACTTTCTTGAGGCTTGCCAATGCTTTTAGCCACGTCAGTGTAAAGCCTTTATCTTGTCTAGCAAAAGTTGGCAGGTTAAAGCCAACCTAGACCCTTGAGACTGCACAAATAACTGCTGCCAGTCAAGCAGCCAAAGCATCAAATCATTAAGGGCAAGCATTCTCTCTTAATCATTTAATACTTCAAGGCAAACAATTAATGAGCCTCATTTCCCTGCAAGTGTCTCCCTGAAACTTTGCTGGAATCTGGCCTAGTGTCATCATTTCATTTTCAAAGACTCTTCCTTTCATTTCCATCACCAACAGACTTCCCACTCCTCTCAATGTCTTGTCATCGGTCATTTGTTTCAAAACAAGGAAAATATACCCACAAAAAACCCAGGTAAAGAGTCCCTCTCACCTCATACTACTTTATAGTGTAGGTCCACAATAAATTGAAATCTGCAAAAATAAATTGAAAATTATACTGTATGGTGAGAGCAGTGTATTATCCACACAGCATAGGGAAAACCCATGAATAGAAAACTTACTCTAAAGAGAAGCAAGTGAAAAGAGTATCAAAAGCAGATCAAGTACAGCTCAACCAAGAAATCTTTTCAAACTTCTGAAGAGAATTGGAGTGGCCATAAATATCTAGCTAATGAGGGCTTTAAATGGGATCTCTGCTCCCAACTCCTTCAAAGTGCTAGGAAAAGAAATAATCTCTGAATGTCGACAGTGCCAAAATCTTCAAGAATTTTATATTTGTCCTGCTTATGCAAACGCCAGAAATTCTTACAACCATCCATTCCCCTTGCTCATAAATATTTATCTAGTTGGAGCCAAGTGCATAAATGAACCTTCTATCCCGCTTATGGCTGTTCTCCCTTTAATCCTTAATCCCTTTGCACTATCTTTCTTGTCTCTAACCTGCAGAGGACTCTGACTGTTTGCATTTAATTCTTCTTACACATGCCCTGGAGCACAAATGGCTTGTCAGGTTAAAGATAAAGCAAACATGTACTGCCACCAGTAGAGTAACCAGCCTTTTTGATATCAGAACACCTGCAGCCAAGGCAGGCCAGGGAACGGAAGAATGAATAAATAAGTGATTTGGCTGAGGTCTCCCCACTCAGCAAATACACAGACTTTTCTAGGACAAACCTCTGGTCCACTACCCACACTCATCAATTCTTTAGTTGGTCCCCTTCCTCATTTTAATCTAATGCAACAACCCCAGGGATGGCACAGCCAGAGATAAGCCTGAGAGATTATGTCTAAATTGCATCTTGGACGACTGTGCAGGCAGAGCAGAGAAAGGAAAGGTATAAAATCTCTAAGAGGTCAGCACTGAGAGGCTTGAAGCCATCAGGAGATGAGAAGGACCAGGACAGTTTCATCAGCACAGGCAGAAAGGTCAAGGCAGGAGGAGCACTTGGAAGAAGCATTAGTATTTAGTCTTGGAGAAGGTCAATGGAACAAAAAGACAAGGGTTTGTCAGAGTCAAGAGCTTTGGTTCCTGAACAAGTCCTTTCCATTTTCCTACTGATCAACATTTCCAACCACAAAGACTTTCAACTTTTTGGAAGCCACGCTTAAATTAGTCCTCAATTTTAAACCAAAGGCACAAATGAAGCCCCAAAAGTTTTCCTCAGTAACAACCACGTCTCATTAGTACTGAGGACTTGAAAGCTGCTCACCTTCTTCCCCTCCTGCAAAGCCTTCCCTGCACTGTGAGCAATGACCCTGCCAGAGCTGCTGCAGCCTCTGGAACCCTGACAGGCCACTGCCCCAGGACACTGGTGGGAAGGTGCTGCCAAAGAAAAAAGTTGCCAAGGCCCTGCTCACACTCAGTCCTGGGACTGAGACACCATGGAATTTTTTAATGGGTGTTTCTTTCTGTTGTTCTTTCCAATGAATTTGCTACTACTTTTCCTTCAAAACAGGAAAATTTATCTAAGCATGCAAGTGCATCATCTGGCACATGAGGCATTTCAGGGCAAGGATAACATTACATAGATCACTGTGAGGATCCTGTTGAAGCACAACGTTTCCATCCTGTTTCTATCCTGAAATGTCAGACTGATGAAAAATGTATCACATTTTGACATAATTTGGAAAATATTTATCATTATTTCTTTCAAAAATCCTCCTTTAAATCAAAGTGTACGCACACCCCTGCAGCCACAGAAAACCATAGCCAAAACAATATAAAAAGGGGGGGAAGTGATAGTTAAAAGACAGTAAGTGAAACCCTTTTAACTGCAGAGGCTCCTGGACAGCAGGGCTGAATTTGCAAGCAACACCTTCAGTCACAGTCTGAGAGCTCTCAAACAGATTTGGAGTAAAAGTACACTCTTGATTCTCTGATACAATTAACATTGTTTGTCTCAGCAGCAGTAAAAACAGGCTTTTGCCTGTTAGCAAAATTTCTGGCTATGCCCACTATTGTTTACTTGAATGGAAGGCTAAAGGGCTAACTGAAGCTTTTCTCCCTCTGTTGTGAGAATTTCAAATACTTTGGAAAAAGTATCACTTCATGAACAAACCTTGTGAATCAACAAATACAAACCATACTCCTTGAAACAAACAAACAAACAAACCAACCCCCAGAAAACCAAACCCGATCTAAATGTTTTCTTCCAGCGTTTCTCAAAAACTTCCAAACAAAGCACAGAGCTGTCACTCAACATCTACTCACAAAAGTCTTTCTTGAAGCCTTTATGAAAATGCATCCATGTGCCTACATCTGTTATTATTTTACATGCCTTCTTGGAAACCTTAACCTTGAGTAAATAAACACATGAAAATGTCTCCTTTTTGGCATTTCCTGGTGTTTGAGCTGTAACAGGAATATGAAGCTGTGATGCACCTGCCAGCAGCTTGCAGGTGGGAACAGAGAGGTGATGCCAGAACAGGTAAGGCAGAGGCTCCAGGGATCTCTGCAGACAGACAAATATGTGCTAGAGCAGAAGGGGGTTTGTTCTTCTGATTGCTGCAACAAACCCACTAAAAGCTGCCAGAGGTGACCAAACACCTCTCTGCAGTCCCAAAACTTGTGAGAATATCTAGATAAAAACCTGCTGGGTTTTAACTCACTCTTTCTTGAATTTATGCTTTACTGCTGCTTCCTCCTTAAAGGTGCAGATTCAGGACTAGAGAAATTCAGGGTGAGAAGTGGCTCAGTAAAATCACCCTGAGCTTAGTGGATCAAGTCCTCTGCAATTACCGTGGTGCAGAGCTCCCAGGGCTGGAGGAGTTTATCATCACCACGGGTTAAGCAAGAGCACCAAACCCTGCCTGCAGTGGCCCCAGGGCCAGGTCTGCAGGGCTGGCAGCCAAGACCCAGCTTGGCTAAGCCCGGCCTCACGCCTGAGACCCACGGGCAGCCCCAGCACCCACTGCAGTGCAGGAATGGACTCATAAGGCAGAAGCAGCAGGTTTATTTACAGAGGCAGGACGTGCATAGAGAGAGATTCTAGAAGTTGGTAACTTGGGTAAGAAAAACATCCACAGAGAATTGGGACTTTGCTGAGGCAGTTTTTCTTCTCTAATGCAGTATTTGAAGTTAGCTGTAACAAACCCAAAACAAAGGACTGCCCAAACCTCATAATAAACCCTGACTTCACAATATTAAGCAGCTGCTAAGTGCTCTAGCACTTCCTAAGTGGGTAAATTCAAAGCACTAACTACTCTTTCCCTTATGCCTCAGACGGCTGGCACAGGAGTTCCCAGAGTTTCAGCCTCCTCTCACACAGCCATGGCCCAAATTTGGGACTTTCTTTACATTTTTTGCTCCATACAGAAGTACCTTTTAAAATCACACATCCAGTAACCCCACTGAGCATCTTTTCACTGACACTTCATTACAGGCTGAAACAATCTGAGGATGGCCTGGTTTCACGTTCACAGGACAAAGCATCTGCTGCTTTAGCTACTCCCCCACACTGGTTATTAAAACTTCCAAAGGCTGAGAAGGCAAAGGTCCCAGGACACTGTCTGCCCACGGGAGCAGCCAGCCTTTATGTGTTTAAACACCATGCTTTGCACTTCATGCCTCCACCAGCTGCTTTCATTTAGATGCAGGTCACATTCACACAGACTAGAAAGCACCACAGACCCGTACAAATTGCTAACATGGGAATTCAGGTCCTTGAAACTCCTGCACTGCAGCCAATGAACAGTCTATGATTTCTCCATTAAATATTTAAACAATACTAACAATACTGCTATTAATAAATAGAGTACCTTTCTCTTTTACTACAGGTTCCTGATGTCTGGGATAACAGTGCTATAGATTTTTTTAATACTTATTTTAAACAGACTGAAAAATCTATAAAGTGGCCATAGAATAATAAAGTTCAGTCTGCTGAGGAGACATGAATTTTCTTGTCAATCCACTAGTCATACTTCATAGATGCTTACAACATTTCAGGAGTGGGGGAAGGAAATTTGGGGAAGAGCATCGGTTGAAACTGGTTTCCAATGGCAGATCAGAGAGCACACAAGGCAGCAGCAGAGAAACATATGTTTGAACCAAAGCCAAAAATCTGGCTTCCTTAAGAAGTGTAGGATGGCAAGCCTCTTATAGCAGTAATAGTAGGCTGAAAAGTAGGGGTGGAAAAATTCCCTCTCTTCATGCAGAAGGCAAATTCTGTAACATCTACCTAACAGCACATAATTTAGAACAGCTGAGATTTGAAGAAAGCCTTCAAAATGACCCATTAAAGACAGTCAAAAGCTTCACACTTCATGCTTTGGTATTGCAGTCTCTTCACTAACCACTGCTTTATGAGATATTTGGGGAAATGGTAAATAATACACTGGTAACAAAAACCTAAAGCACTTGGCAGAACAGACACCCCTACATTACTTGGTTGAGAGCTGATAAATGTCTGTGCCTTTCCTACATTAACATTTCCATGGAATTAGGCACATGAAAATTGATGGTGATCAAAAGTTAATTACAGTGTTTATGTCAAAAATCAAAAGAGCAGAACGGTGACTTTTAGTTTGGGTGTTCCCTTCACCAAGCTCAGCTACTTCCAGCAAGAGAGACTCCCAGGGAATGGCATTTGCTCTTATCAGCAGGACTGATGATCTGCTCTCTTCTGTTCTGTCCACGGTTCACAGGAGGACTAATGGTACCAGCCTAGAGCTGAAAAATATTTTTATGAGAGCAGTCCTTCTGCTGTCACCAACAGAAACTCTGCGTGCACCCAAGTACTGGAACACTGCATAGTCAGGAAGATAATAAAAATAATATTCCAGGGGGAAAAAAGGGGAAAAAAAAGAAAGGGAAAAAAAAAAAAGACACAGACCCAAGTTCCACTGTTTCAGATGGCACCAACTGCAATTCCCCAGAGGGCCAATACAAACTTTGCCTGAGGTCATGTCCAACATCTGTAGACTTCATAAAAACTACTGCTTGGCTTTTGTTTTCTGCTGCATGCCCTCCTCCACCTTGAAATAGACCGTGCTGATTATCAGTTTTGTGCCACTCGATGAAAAAGATACTCCAGCAACTGGCTTGCATAGCTGCTTAGACAGCAGCAAATCCCATATTTGTGGAGTACAAGGGAGCAGAAAGACATCTGCTTGCTCGACTCGCAGTAGGTACAAGTGGCTCGTTCTGCGGGACACGCTGGTGCTTTCTCTGCCCGAGCCGCCTTGTCTCGGATGGCCGAACCCAATCCCTGCCCTTTTTGCATATCAAAGAGTCGGTTTTAGCAGGATTGCAGGCGATGGATGCTCAGAGGCTGCTGCCCAAGGCTTGTGAGATGCTCCTTTGCACCTGCACACAGCTTTACAAACTGTTTGCCACCACCACCACTGAAGACAGAGAGTTTTCTACATCCCACTCCCATTAGCTGCTTACACCAGCTTTTGTACATGCACACAATTTTTGAAGGGACTTCAGAGCAAAAATAGTCACAGTTCTTTTAAGGAAAAAAAAAAAAAAAACCCAAACCCAGTGGATTACAGCCACCTCTCCAGTCCTGAATCAAGTTGCAGCTGTCATGGTTTTTCATGGATTAACATCCCAAAAAAAAAAAAATCAACCCAAACCACTGAAAGCCTAGAGCAAGCAGCTCCTCAGGTGGGAGGCAGTGTCCCCAGGACACATTGCTGCTCCCTGCCAAGGATCACTGGGCAAGGGAAGGAGCCTCACCAGCTGCTGGAGTCTGTTTTCCTGCCTGTACGTTCCTGCTCCATCAGCCTGATCCACCCCAAATCCAAAGATTTGCTTTTTAAAATGTGCACGAGTTCTCAGCTCGCTGTTACCTGGAAGCTGCTGCTTTGTGTTCCTTGAAGAACGAGCAGCCCTGATCCCTATCTACGGTTACAGACTGCCCCAAAAGCAGGCAAATTATCCCGAGAAAAACATTCTGTTTCCAGGTTAGCACTCATGGAAATAAACAAGCAAAATGGAGAGAAAAGCAGAATTTATTTTTTTTTTCTATGCAGTAAAGCTTTTCCACAAAGTGTCAGCAGTTCTGGGTTTGCAGGCTGCTGGGAAAAAAAAGGAAGAAAAAAAGAAAAAAAATAAGCAAGCCAGCCCTAACCTGTTTTTTCGTGGCCTCAGTGAAAACACACATGCCAAATGAGGCCAGAAGTAAGCTTGTCAGTGGTATTTCTCCATCCAATAGATGACCAGGTTGAAGCCTGAAAATTAAGTTTTCATAAAGGAGAGTTTTCCAAAACTGCCAACTGCCCCTACTTCAAATGACAGCAGGTTTGTCAAAGAAAACACTACTCTGCTTCAGTAGGCAGAGCTACTGCCAAAAATGAAGAGAAATCTTTTTTCTTAAATTAAAACTGTTTCAGCTCCTCACTGTTTGTCTGGAAGTCAAAGGGAATGCAAATATAAGACAGGAGAGGAGGAAGAGCACTATTCTTTACTGGGAGGATTTTTTCTTTATTTTTTTTTCCTGACATAAAGGCAATAACTTTTGGTACAAAATACACATGGACTGATTCTTAGACGGTGCCCCTCCCCATGAGCAGTGCAAGGAAAGCTACTTTTCTCCTCATATTTTGGGTGTGTTTTTCTTTTTAAACACAGTAACATCTCATCTGAATTTCAGCTTGCAAAGCTAATGTGCATGCTCAACTGCTGAATAATCCATGGATTTAAGTGTCCCTAAATACACAGTGAAAAGATGGATTACCCATTAGGATAAAATAATATACACAAGCCTCTAAATACACATGTACACTGTAATACACATTTTAAATAGTCTCTGTGTGTGAATTTAAATGATAATATGCATGCTAAAAAGTTTCAAAAGACATCTTTACAAAGAAGCCATTACCACTGTGTAAATAATACATCATTTAAAATAAATTCGCTGTAGTCCCATGAAAGATTCCTTTTTGGTCAACATAAAAAGAACAAAAGAAATGAACGCATATAAAATACAAACAGCACTGTGGGATCAGTTTCAATCTGTAGCAGAGTGCACATGTGAGGGCAAGGGGTTATTAAGTTCCTAACTCAGCATATTTCACATTCCTTCACTTCTGCCCAGAAATCTTGGAAAAAAAAAAGAATAAAAATAAAAATAAAAATAGGGCCTTATTGATTAATAAAATAATGATTTACAGTCTTTGCAAAGTGTGGCCTCTTGCCAGTGAACATCTAAAGAATTTTCACATGCATCCACTGCTCTACAGCACACACAAACTTGGGTTTGTCAGTCGGCTCTCGTGGACCCTTGATAATTATCCACAGATTCTAGACTGAAAAGGCCAAAATGTTCCTTCCAGACATGCATGGAAGAAACAGCACCCCCACTGCTGCCTGGAAGGAACAAAACTCACACCTCCCAGGAGGAGAGAAGCTCTCATCTGGAAGGCTTGGGAAGGTGTGATGGTTGAGAGACCAGTTTTAGGAGGATGAAAGAGCTATGCAAAACAGGGAAGTCTTGAACACAAATTATCAGGTTTTACAACTTTTTTAATTCCAATTTTCAATCAACTCTGTTTGGTGTACACAGTTTTGGCAAGCCTAAGTCTGGTATAATATACTGGAATTTGCTACTAAAACTTACATTGCTGAGCACTGAGTTGGGAGGGAAACAAATCTAGTTTTTCCCTTTCAGGGATAGGACAAAGATGAAAACAGTTCCCTGGGGAAAAGAAATAGAGCTGTTCCAACATGATCCTGCCCAGCTCAGCTCTGGCATCAGAGGAACGTCTGCAGGGTTCAGAACTTCAGAATTTGTCCTAGGATCCTGACACAAGCCCAACCAGAAGTGGCTTGTGCTTTTCCAAGTCAAGATGACACTTGCTAGGAGACGTGCCTGTGCCAGCTGTTGCTGCTGAAAGCTTCAGCCTGCAACTGTTTTGCTTCATTTTCCCGACTGCTCTTAAGTTAGTTTTTATTCTGCCTTTCCAAAAGTGATTTAAAGGAGAGTAAAACCAATAGAAGCAGAGAGGAGCTGGTATACCTTCTTCTGAGGGAAGCTAAAGAGTGACAAACCCTTTGTTCTAAGCACTCTCAATTCTCTAGGATACCTGCCAAGTCTCACCTACTCCTGTGCCCTGCACCCTCCACTGCCAGCTCCCACATCCCACTCCCAATGTCCCTCTACCAAAAATTAATCCCATTTCCCATCAGCTCAGGGTGGAATCGGGGGGATCCCACTCGACCCAGGATCAGCACTATTTGACCAGTGTTCCCCAAAGGGCTGCAGCACTTGAGCTTGGTGGGGGAAACAGCAGCAAAGGCTCTATTTCCATTGGTAATCAAGGCTGCCTTCCCGGCTGAACAGGTGAGACAGACTCATCTAAACACATATTAACATCATTTGGCCTAATAGTTAGCAGCTGATTTTCTTTTTAGCTGACCTAGCCTGAGTGCTCAGCTGGAGGAAGCCCTGTGATCTCAAAAGGCAACGTTAAAAAGAAAAAAAAAAACCAACAAAAACACACCCAAAGACCCAGAAAATTTGGAGCGTGGCACCAGGAAAAACTGACGCACAGTGTCTGCTCTGCAAATTATTTTCCACTTGACATTTCCCCCCACCCCTCCCTGCAGACTCCCCTGCAGTCTGTGCAGTTTGGGTTCTGGAGAAGTCAGGATCCCATTCAGGGTCCTGCTCCTCACTCTCTGACACACCAGGATGATGCAGCTGTCTGGGCTCCTGCAACCAGCCCCACATGGGACAGAGCCACACAGCTCAGGAAAGCACTTTATTCATAAAAAGCACGTATTTACAACCCTAAGCAAACTCTCTGAAAGAATGTATTTGCCCACAGTGCGCTGCTGAGAGGTGCGGGAAGAAAGGGATTTTAAGGGCTCTTTAAACAGGAATGCAGACGTTTCAAAGCTGAGCCCGGGCTTTAGATTCAATAAGCTACTGCTCCACTCTTCCCTCTTGACAGTTTGGCCTGAAACAATCCCAGGCAATTCCTCTAAGCCAAGCACGATTGCTTTATGACACCACGCTTCAAACTGATTACGGCTGAGGAAACTCAGGGCTTCACCCCGGGCTGCTTCCAGAGGGGAACAAGTGAACAAAATCAGCTTTTCCAAGCTCTTTTCCAGCACAGGTTTGGGGTGGTGCTGGGGAGCACCCTCAGCATCTCTGGTGTTTCTGCAGCCGAGCTGGGAACAGACTGCTTTCCCAGGCTCGGCAGAAAGGCTGGGACTGCTGAATGCAGGCAGCACCACAGGGCAAACTGCAGCTGCTGCTGGCAGGGGAAAAGTGAAACCTCTCTTAGGAGTGAAAGGGCAAATGCAGAACAAGCAATTACAAGCGAGATTAGAAAGTAAAAGCTGAAACAGATGCCCTAAACCTTTGCCTACATTAGGTCACGCGCGTCAGCAATATTTTTTTTTCCACTTAAAACCAACCTAACTTTGTTTATAAACAAAGTTCTAATCTACATCATTCATAGCCCATGTAATTCTAGCACTGTGACACCTCAAAAACAAAAGGTGATTCTTTTGGTAAAGCAACATTCCCCAGGAAATTCACACTTTAATCAGGTTCTGTTTTCTTTCTTTTGCTATTATTCATGTATACTAACAAACTTGTGTAATGGAACTTAAAAAAAAAATCAACAATAAAACAAGACATAACAAAAATTTGGTAAAATAAATAAAATAAATCATTTAGAGAATTTCTAAGTCTCTGTTCAATGAAACATGTTAAATTTGGTTGTTTCTGTTCTTTGATTTTTTTGTCAAGAGTGAGTTTTGGCTTTTAAAGCTTTTTTATTGTTTCTGTAATTTTTAATGCAGTAAAGCTTTGCACAGAAAATTCAAACTCCTGAAGCATTCCAATTCCTGCTTAACCAGGTAAAAACCTGAAGTGCACGGGTCTCAATTCCTCCCACTGAGCACTGCCAGGACCAGCCCGAGGCCTGCAGCCTCCTCAGAGGCAAGTGAGAATGGGGATGACCCATCTGAGCCTTCTCTTGGGGGACAGCTGCTCTTTCTTCTTAGGAAGAAGCTCTGAAAAATCTGCATTTCCTCCTTCTACCTTAGTAGTACATTCATGTCTTTGCAGGCAGAGCAGAAGAATAGAGTTATCTCAGTGTCATCTGAGAGAAGCCATATGGCCACTCCTGAATTCACTTTGGGCCCCAGTTTGCATTAAGAGATGACACCAACCTGCAGCATTTCAGCTACGCTGTGATTACTGCTGCAGTTCTAGGAGCACATTTTGCATTTTTGAAATTCCTAATAAAATGAATACATGGGGAAGGGGGGGGGGGGAATGGGAAGTGGCCCAGTGTCACACATCTTTCTAGAAGGAGTAATCCTTTAAAAATAACTTTTTTTGTGGTGCAAAATTCAAACAGTTTTTGCAGCCAGAACTGATGAGTTGATAAAGGTAATAAATCATGAGCAGGATGAAACTTTAGCCTACAAGACAAAAAAATCATTCCCATTTTCCATGAGGACAGGAACTCGCAATCTTTCCTCTCCAATTTTGACTTTTGTTCAGCATTGGAAGAAAATCTCACTCCACATTTTACTGTTGGTCTTAAGGCACCAAAGATTAATTGCTGGGTTTGCTTTTTTACAGCAACCATTTGTATGGATGCTCCCCTCTTTGGAGATGGAAAGCACACAAGAAACTCACTTGATTCAGAGCTTGTCATGTGCTGCTTCCCTTTATCCCTGGAGTAACATATTGTTTTTTTAAGCAAAGCAAACAGAGAGGATTTAGCAAAATACAATTTCTTTTGTTTTATTGCTCCATTAATTTTATTTATGTTCAAATATGCTGCTTTTATCAATTTGGTATGAGCGAGAGAGATGCATCAGGAGGAAGGAACATGACTGTACTTCAGAATGAGGCACTGGGCAGAACAGGAGCAGGAACCACCTCAGATGATCAGTCATATTAATGCAGCACAGCCTTGATAGGCAGCAATTACAGGGTAATAGATAGCCCAAGCAATATTCAGAAATCTACTGCAACCATATGTTTAGACCCCTGCCTTTACATCCCTTCCTGCAGGTACACAGGCAAGCTATCATTATTTAGGAAATAAAAAACAACCCAAACCTTCCTTAGCAGCATATTTTGGATTTTCTAATCTGTGTCTCTTGAAAATCTGCCACTGCAGAAAGTCACCTGTTTCCCCAGAGTTATTTCTTTATATTGTTAATTTTTGATCACTCAACTGTGCCTCAGTCAGCAAAGCAATAAATGCTCTTAAGAAATTGTAACAATAACACCTCAACAAAACCTAATTGAAAACTAACTAAAAAAATTTCGAGAATGAAACAGATACTCTTGCTAACTGAGCCCACTACAGAGAACACTTCTGGGTCAACATCATCCCACCACAGAGTTTTTTCTTATGTGATACAAAGGACAAGCTGCTTTTTTTACAGCAGCACCTTTTACAGAGTGAACTGGATAGAAAAGAAAAGGCAAAGCACTTGGCTACAAGAAATGAATGATGATGGAGACCCTGCAAAAAGCCTTTCCTAATGACAAGATATTACTCCACAGGTTAATGAAAACCAAATACCAATTTAACACGCTAACCTTTGAGCAAATTGAGTTCAACTAATCAAGAGCCCTCCAAAAGGGTATTTTGAGCTAAGAGAAAAGACTGGAAAAATCATTTACATAAGATGGCTGGTAATGGTGCATTTAATGGCATTGGTGATAGGGAATTATACTAAGGAAATGAACACATCATGTATGACCTATTCCCTAAAGCATTAAATAGGACATTTCCAAAGGGCCAAATTCTGCCCACTGGTAGTGAAGCACAACACCTGTTAACAAGGAAGGCAATGACAGACTCTTCCTCAGGACACCCCCTTCTCAGAATTTTAGACAGAAATAATACCTACCATCAAACCCAGACTGGATAAAGGGCTCTCTACATCAATTTTGGTAACTAAAGGACAGTCCACCTCTGAACTGGAACTCCTCCAGCACAGAATATTTATTACCCATGATCTCCTATTCTTTATGGACCCTTTATGTAAGGAGGATGTGACACCAATCTCTGAGTGCCTCTGGCTGAAGACTACTGGATGGATAAATAAATCCTCCCACTATTCTTTTTAAAAGATTACCCTGACAAACATACTTGGGAAATATCCTGAGTTTGTGCAAGCTCACACACAAGGCTCAGTATGCACCTGCCTTCACCCTGTCCTTAAGCACTTTCTCAAGCTATTTTTGATGCCCATTTAGCATGGCTCAAGAAAACAAACCTCCCTGATTCTTCTCTAAGACTGAAGGCAGTGCAAATCTTAGGCTCAAACACAAGAAAACAATCATCCTTCATCCCTCTCTAAAATTAAAGGCAGTGCACTTACTAGAAATTTATATAAACAGTCAAGCAAAAAGTGGTTTTTGTATCTTTTGTAACCAAAAAAAAAGTAACTCCCATAAAGGTGAAAAGATGTAGCTGGCTTCCCAACCTCTATGCACACATGCAGGAATGGAATTAAGGGTTTCCCTCTGCTCTTTCCCTCCTGCCCCCACCGAGTCTCATAGCCCCAAAAACCAGATTTCAAAGTCTGCTTTGCACCACCACCACCTCCACATATTCTGAAAATTACTGGAAACAATCCAGCAGTCCCCAGCTAAGCACCACACCTGTGATTTATCACTTACCACTCACACCGTGGCAACTGCAAGCTACGTATTCTTGTTTGTCAAACAAAACAGCATCAAATTACACGGTTGGGAATGTGTCCAGCATCTCAGAACAATTCCAGGTCCTGACAGATCCAAGATGTTACATTACAATAAAATCGGGACACCTCTTTAGGAAATATACTTTAGAAGAGTATTTAGCTCTGCAACGTATTATTTTTTATAATATCATATAATGCAGCCCTTTTTGAGGAGGGTGGGGAGGGGCAGGAATTTCCTCCCTGAAGATTTCTAATACAGCAGGGAATAGCTGGCAACCAACAAATGCTTGCTTTGGCAAGGCACATGATGCTGCTGTGGTTTGTACATTTGCTAATATTTTCAGACTCCTCAGAAATGACCTAACCCAGCAGACACCTCTGGCCTTACTGCACTGTGCTGTTGTCTTCCAGCACTCCCAGTCTGGCCAGACAAGTGCCCAGGGGAAGGACAAAGAGATTGTCACCTAGATGGACATTAGATCAACAGATTACAGGAAATAATCTGTACAAATATAAGAGAGGCAGCTCTAATTGAGCACATTTAGTAAGACAATGTGAGGCCTTTGCCCAGGAAAGCATCAGGGAACAATGGGCTCCAAACCCACAACAAAAGCACTGCAGATACTCCACCCAGCAGGAGCGGTGACCACGCTTCAGGGACACTCCCGGCTCACCACATTTAAGCCTTTAATAAACTGGATTTATTTTTTTTTTTTCACTTAAAAAATGTCGTCTGCTGACTTACACTTTGGAGAAGCCTTGAACTTTTGTAACAGCCACCTAATGGATGCAGTTTAGTGCTTTTTTGAATTAGAGATATCCAGAGAAGTCATCAAAAAAAGACACTAGTCACAGGTACATTAAACTACTTAAATCATCTGCTTACATTTCAATGTATCATGCTGTAAGTTCATGAGTCAGACACCCTCCTCCCTTTCAGTTCAGCTGAAGTTGAAGTACTGTGATTCTTGCTGGCTGCACTGAAGGACTAACCAAAGACTTCTGGCTAACAGCTGCCCTTCAATCTTTTCATTCTTCTCTTCATTACTCACTCCTGTCTCACTGCCTGAAAATAACAATCACAATATGAATCTAGAGTTTTCCAGTATTGGGAACCCTCACATTCCTTTGAAAAAAGATCCCATGGAAATGTGCCCACAGTTAATAAAAGACCCAAACCTTTTGTGGAACTATACCTTGCAGTTAAGGGATTCCATAATTAGAACATAATTACTGAGCCATATAATGTGTCAAATTATGAAGAATGACTATTTGTAAACCTACAGATAAAGAGAAGAATGAATAAATCCAGAGCCACAGATAAAACCAATTAAACTGAAGTCCTTCCCTTCAGCATTCCTCTAACACTTTGGAGACCATCTCTGTACCCAGTACTAGTTTACATGCACAATTGCTGTGATAAAACTTTTACACTATATACACAGCATAAATCCCAGTAGTAAATAATTCAGTACAAGGAACGGCTGCAAAGGGGGACAGCTGGTGCTGACAACACTATCAGCATCTTTGCTACTACATGACACACAGTCAGTTATGAGTGGAGTAAGATTATGGAGAAGACAACACAAATTTCAGGTTAAGATTGGAGTTGTTAAAGGATTTCACTTGTTAGTTGAATAGGAGCCAGCATCCTTTAAAGCACTTTTCAAAATGCAACTACCTGTCTCCAAAATACACTGAGAAGGTCTTTGCATAGAAATTCAAAGCACACAAACCACACATTGAAAACGTGTAGGCAAAGACAACACTCATCTTTGTTTGGTGTAAATCCTAAAACTCAGTTATTGCAGAGAATAACATTTCATTTAGGAATTCAGTCAAACCTATCCTATAATATATGGAAGAGTCCAAGGGAGGGTAAGAACCCACAAAGGCACACCTCTGATACCCTGCAGAGTGGGCAGGGCTGGGGGGTCAGTACCACAGACACCTCCTCAAAAGCAGCTTCTCCCAAAAGCAGCTGCCTGTCCTGAAGGTCACAATGGGCCTCAGCACAGTGAGGACATCCAGGGAAGCTCAGCAGAAACAATAAGGTATGGTAAGAACAGAAGATTTAGAAATAGACCCAGAGGAAGCACTTATTTCAAATTAAAAGCCATACACACACGGTTTAAATCATCACCCCTTAATTATTCTGATTTCTAATTTCATCCCAAAAGAGAGCCTTCACTCCCGTAGATGCAGAATTAGATTTTTTTTTTTTATTTTTAATTTCCTTGCAAATGCACCTCTGTTTTTTCCTACTCCCCCAAAGTTCATTCAGTCACACTAAGAAAATGCCACTTTTGCTACTTGATCATACACAGGGCAGTGCTTTTCCTCACCCAGTGTAACAGCCACCAAGAGTTATTGCAACTTCAAACAAAAACAGACCTCAGGCACCTGCTTTTCTCTGCCCCTTCAACAGAACAGTACCATTCCTGCCTTGACAGAACTTCAGCAAGGCACCATCCTTCCAGAAACTGAAGGGGGGTGACCTCTAAGAACAGCATTATAATTCTGTAAGGCACAGATAAAAATCAAGAAAGGAATTAAGCAAAGTACACTGAGAACACGGCTAGTGATAAATTAGGGATCCACCATCAAATTAGTACCAGTAATTACATTCTCTTTCAAAGAAACTGAGGTGTAAGAGACACTAATGTCATTTTTTTCCTGTACAATAATACAATATTGACTTCTTTTAACCGAAAGAAAGCAAACTGTCTGACCAAGTCAGAATATGAATTATGGCCACTGTAGAGGCCCTGAATGTAACACCAGGCCACACTGCTCAAATTGTGACACATTTAAATAAAGACAAATCCAGTCAATGTAATCTTTTAACTGAGCTATGGGATTGGGAATCAATGGAAAAGGCTCCTAATCTCAGCACTTGACCCAGAGGCCTAACAGCAATATTTATTTAGCTTAAAGGAGGACCAAACAAGGCAAATACTGTGTAAAATATATGTATGTAAAGTATAAAGTTTTATTTATATCACTGATTTGAAAAACAGATTCATCAGTATTTACTATTTAGAGATTATACTGACATTTCAATTTGACAAAACCTACAGCAAACTCCCCCACAATCCAAATCTGCATTATCAAAACGCTGATCTAACAGCGACACAAAGTTTCAAAGGCAAATCCAGAGTGAGTAAACAAGAACTCACTTGTGCAATAAATGTCCAAGCCAGCCAGAAGAAAACAAAACCAAAAGGAGAGCCCTGAAAGCAAAGAGCTCCACCCCTTCAATGACTCTCAGAGGAGTGAAAATCTGCCGGGGCAGCAGCTGTAGGGGCAGTCCCTGCCCAAGGGGTTCCCCACAGACCCCACAGCTGGACAAGCTGCATTAAACCTTCGCTGCTAGGGAAAAACAAAAGCCATTTATAGACGTGTTGAATTTAAAAGCATTTTTTTTTAAAAAAAAATCTCTTGGTGAAGAGGTATTTCAGTGCTTGCTCTGCTGACCGCTGTCATCTTCCCACGCTCAAAACCACCAGCACTGATTCTTGTTCTCCAGCACCCATGAACAGCATGGGACACGTTAGAAAACCCTGAATACTTTCCAGTTACTTCTGAAGGATCTTAAAAAACTCATGAATCCAAGGCCATAAAAATGCACTTCTTGTCATTCTGGTTAGAATATTATCAAAATACCTTTTGCCTTTTTACAAAGCCAATTTAGCCCCCAGATCCCTCTCATGTCTCTAGCTTTTTCTGGCTGCTATCAGAAATCATTATATTTAAACCTGACACAGTTCAGAAGGAAACCAGAATGTCTGAATCTTTATCAATTTATTAATATTGAATAAAGACATCAATACCTCAGCAGCACATCGTTATTTAAGATTATCTGTTATCCTTATGCAGAAAGCAAATCTGCACTGTAGCAGAAATGTACATATGATCCACTACGTTGCTGCTGAAATTCACATGACATTTAGATATTTTACTTAATGTGAGAAAAGCAGTGTTACAAGCTAAAACAGTTAAATGTCTATTACACAACTTGTGCCATAATATAGTATCAAATTCAACAGCAGTGAGCACACCCATCCAAGCTTGATTTATTGCAGCTAATTGCTAATTAGGGTTATTTTTGAAGCACTGCTGTTTGCATTGCACCAGATTTGCACTTGGGGAGGAAACAGGATTTACAAGGTCAGAATGAAGTTTAAACATTTGTATACAGACTGGTTCCCTCCCCTTGGTATTGCTGAAAGGTCTCAGCAATCTGAAGACAACAGTATTTACACATGTGATGTTATTAAAACCGGGCACTCCCAACTTTGTACAAAGCAGTTATTAACATGCAAAAATTCAAAGTAGGATTGCAATGGTTGCCCAGACAACTTTCTAATTAAATAATGGCAGTAATATCACTATGCTTCCATGTACTACATTAAAAATTGAACAGTGCTTCACTAATAATGCATTGGCCATTTGCATAATCTAAAGACCCTGGCTGCCAGTATCAGCTACAGACCTTCACACCATTAACCACCAACACACACATCCCACACCCCCCTCCATGGCCAGCAATTCCAAAGATAAACACAGCAGTAATTCATGGGGGCTCCTGCTGCAAACTCCTGCCTATTCAGACCCATTGCTGGTAGCAGGATGATCCTCAAGATCAAAACTTGTCTGTTTCTTTTAGAAACCAAACCCCTCTGTAGACTCTCCTATCCCAAATTTATGTATCAACCTTCTCATTCCCTAGCAGATTTCTGACTGGTGTTTTAGGCACCACGGGAGGGTGTCTGCAACCAAAATACCATCAGAGTAACTACAGCCCAAGTCCTGAGCCTGCTGTGCTGGATGGATTCCCCAGTGCTCCTGCAATGTCTCTGCCAATACCCAACACAGCCACGTCCATCTGTACTGCAGGTGAGCTGTGCTGGGGCACTGAGCCAAGTCAAGAGGACTAATCCACCCTTCAGAAACTCAACTACAGCTGTCAGTAACTATAAAAGTAGACTGGCAGAGTGCTACAAAATTTAATCCCTTGAAAAATAAAGGTTCAGTTTGGTTACACTGGATACAGGACACTAACACACAGGCTGTACAGAATTAACTGACTATACAAAGTATGCAGGCTGAGTGACCTCTAATCAGGAAAACATGACGTGCCTAGACTCACCAAAGGTTCCTCTTGAATTATGACCTCAGTGCAGATTTATTTTTATGATTTGCTATAACTCTTTCCAAATCTTCTCTAATCATTAGCTGTATCAGCAGTATGAGAGCCCTATGAAAAATAGCTCACTGTTATTTTTGGTTTCAAGAGACCAATTGCATTTCCAAATATACTGCTAGCATAATCCAGCCAGGCTGTGGTTTCATAAATCCAGAGAGTTTTCCTGGCATATTATCCCAGAGCCAAAGACAGCTAGTAGAAAACCCCAGGGAACGGGGATTCACAGCTTTGACTTCATGAACTGTAGCACAGGGTCACGCTTAAATGTTAAAAGAAGAAACAAAATCTAGTTATTTCTATGCCTGCCCAAGGAGATGGTTCAGAGAATGTGTTTTCAGGAGGAATTAAGAGTCTGTCCCATGTCCCTGGAAATACATTCATATTTTGGCAGTATGCAGGAGCCTGAATGAAGGAGCTCACAAAGTAGAGTGCTATGGAGACAGGATGAGGACACTTTTCCAGCCTCAAAACATGCACATAAACTACAGCATCAGATCTTCCCTTAGTGTGGGTACATCGCTCCCAATTGTGTCTTAATGGAAAATACACTTGCATCAGTAGACAGCTGCTTACAGAGCAGCTGTTCCTTCCTGTCCTCCACTTTGTTTTTAAAGGAAAGCTGCACTTCTCCTTCCTATCGTCCCCTGCCAGACTTGTGCAGGCACAAAGGGACTGCAGCACATGCCAAGGGTCAGAGCTCTTCAGCACCAGCAGACAGGAAGGGGCTGGATGCCACAGGAGCTGGTGTTTTCCTCTGCATTACACCACAAACCATCCACATACATTGCTGTTTTGAATAATCCTTTCCAGCCAACAGACACTCTCAGAACTCTGCAGTACAGCAAATTTGGACTCCACACTGTTCACAAGATGTTTTGCATCAGGTACTTCAGCTATTTTCAATGCTGATCAGGATCTCAAGGCACAGAGATCCCCACACAACTCCGCAACAGGCCAAGCCCCACACTCTGTCCCCACCATAACCACAGAGAGACAGCTTTGGACACGCTGTGGTCAGTGGGAGCTCAGTCCTCCCCCTGAAAGGCAGAGCATGGTTTCAGTCCACTCACAACACGGAGAAGACTGACTCAGTGGATTACCTGGAGGATTTACAAGGAGGTGGGATGGGTAGAGAAATACATTGTAAGAAAAAGGTATTCCCTCCACTCAAGGAAAAAAAGTCCAGCCTTGTTTGGAACTTTGAAGGTCTTAAAACTCATTCCCTTTTGCTTACTCCACTCTGCTGCACGAGTTCATATACCATCCAGCAGCATGGACCTTTTTCAAATCTTGTGGGCTTTGCTACAACATAAATGTTCAGACTCAGAGCAATTACTTCTGACTGCACTAATGAGACAAGCATGCTGTTTCTGTACTATATATATACATTATACACAAATTTCATTTAACAACTATCTTGGCTGTGATGTAAACCCATCCCTACTTAATTTATGTTTGCAAACATTTGGACTGAAAATTAAAATTAATAGAAAGCTAAAATAAATAAAGGAGCTCCTGCTGCTCTGTGTGAATGTTCAAGAAAGCAAAGTGCAGAAACACTTCCCCCAAGCAGAGAGTTTGCAGATTCCTGATTACTGAACACCCCTGTCAGACACCACTGACTGACTTGGTGTGGGGGGTGACAGAAGGGGTGCACAGAATAGAGGAATTTTCTCCTTTGATCGGGCAGTCGTCCCCTCTCCCTACAGAGTGGGGACTAATGCACGTAAATCCCTGGTTCATCAAGAAGTGAATAGACCTTTTGTCGCAGTCTATTACAGTGATAAAGATTCTGGCCACGCTTCTCTCTTACCACCACCATCCCCTCCACCAAAATGAAAGGTAGAGCTTAAAAACACAGAGACGGATCAGGATTCAAAACACGCCGGAACAGCCCGGCTGCACCAAGACGAGGAGAAGAAAGCCTGCCAGCCCCCCTTTCAGGGCCTTACGACACCACTTTTGAGCAGTCCTGCTCAGGCAGCTGACATCCAGTTTTCGTCTTCTACTGCAGATGTGCGGCTTTCCTGCACAATAGGCGCCTGCAGCCCTGGCGCTCTTCCAGGTCCCACTGTGTGACAGTAACAAAAGGCGAAGCTGGAAGCCCTCAGCTACAGCACAGCTCTAAATGATTTAGTGACCACGGCGTCCAGACCTTGGCAGCAGCTGCTGCTTTAAAGGGACATTACCCAAGGAGTCAGTAAACTACAGAGGCAGGCGGTTTTTCACACTAGATTTGAAAAGTTCTGCTCGAAACTGAAATGGTCCTGGCCATGTTTCTTTAAAAATCCAAGGCAAAGAGCAGGGAGATGGGAGAGGACAGGCATGGATTGTCATTGGAAGTTGTTAATGCAATACCACAAAGCCTAAAGGCCATCCCTTACAATATCCTCCATTCAAGGACTTCAAGGCACTCTGCCTTGTGATTAGTGATGGCAACCTTCTATCTCAATAGCCATGTATTATTCTTCTTTTGAGTCACAAAAATAAATCTGTGAAATTAAACCAGCCACTAACGACCAGGACAACTTACACCCAGGATGACACTACACAGATACCTTTTCTTCTAAGAGTGTGGAGAAAATTACCTCTTTGCATTCAACGCCACATCACATTAGGAATTTTCATTTCTTTGGTGCAGAGTTGTACACTACCATGATGCCGCCAAAAGGGCTTTTGCAGAGAATCTTCCACTAAATGCAATCTCTAGCTTGTGAAGGGGAGATATTCATGAGCAACAGCATGCTCAGCACTAGGTATCAATGCACCTCACACCACAACACACACTGCTCTTGCAGAAACATATTGTCAGTCCCCTGCAGAACCCCACAGCAGTTTTTGAGTGCTTATTCCAGAAGGATATGGGCTAGAAGAGCTGGGTTGGTTTTTTACAGGATACAAGAGCCAAGCAAAACCACAAATCCCTTCAAGCCCTGTTAGACACTTCACTTCCTCTCCAAGGTAGGGAATAGCTGAGCTTTTGCTACAAAACTTCTCACGTGTATTAGAGGATTAATGAAAGTGGCAGTGCAAGCTTCCAAAAACAGTCAGTGAACACAAGGAGTGCTGTGCTCAGCATTCAAGTCCTTCTGCCCATCATTTCTTTTCTTCCTTCTGATAACATACAGAGTGAAGGCCCTGACACAAAGTGGCTCCTTGTTCAGCTCTGCAGACATGTCCTGACATCTTCCTCCAAGCCTTCCCTACAGTCACTCTGTGGTCATGATCAAGGGCTGCAGCTCCAAACCTCTCTTGATGGAGCTCCAAAACCAGGTGACCCCAGCTAACTGCCAGAGCACAGCTCTCCTGCTTTGAACCACCACAGTCTATACTGTGAGTACAGCCCATGGCAACCCTGCAGGGCAATGGAGGGCAAATCACTAACCAAAAAAGTCACCAAGCTCTGGTGGCAAAGGGGAATCAGTAGTCAGCTGCAGTAAGTCCCATCAGTAACTTGGTCCAAGAAATAAACATGTAAATTCAAGTTTAAAAAAAATAATTACATGAACAGTAAGTACTGTGCAGCAAATACTCAAAATAATTTCTGTCAACAGAGCACTAATTAAGATGGATAAACCCTCCTTTTGCTAATCTTCCTCCTCCCTCCAAAGCAATTTAGTTGCCCACAGGGAAAAAATGTACAAGAAGAGACTGATAAAAGAGACAAATCAAAAAGGTGCACATAGTTCTATACGCCAGAAGCAAGTAACAGCTCTGCTAGAGCTCTGCTGGAAGGGGAAAAGGTACAATTTTATATTTCTTTGTGGAGTCTGAAAGTAATTTTAAAAGGACCTTTTAAAGCCATCCTTCACCACCTGCAGTCAAGTGGTCATTAAAAAAGACACACTGTAATCAAAGCACCCACTAACTGCTGAGAAACGCTATTAATCCACCAAGCAGCGCTTCTCCATCCATTCCCTCCGCAGCCATTCGGGGCCGGTAAAACAAAGCCCCGCTCGCTGGTGCGGAGTTTCAGCTCCTGTGAGAGCCGAGGTGTGGGAGGGAAGTCGAGACGCTGCTGTGCAAACCCACAAACAACGGCAGATTTCATCGGGGCCAGGACGGCCCCTGTGGTTACACCTTGGGCCAGCTGCCTCCTCCTGGGTTTTGGGTTGCTGTGACAGCAGTGCACGAACAGAGTTTGGTTCTGCATCTGAGCTCTGGTGGCTTTCAGTCCACAATATTAAAGTGGCGTGTTTGTCAATGGCTTTAATGTGCAGGGAAGGGAAACCAGCAGGAGCTGTTACGTGTTCTGTTGGGCCTTTCCTGCTCAGAAAGGTGGGAGGGAGGGAGGGAGGGAGAAAATGCCTTTGCAAAACATATGGTTTGAGCAAGAAGGGGCAGTGAGTGCTCTGCTCTCCCAGCACACTGCTACACACCAGAAGACATCAGTGAGAGGCGGGCAGCACAGTAGCAAATCTGGTACCAGGAAATGTTGCACAGTATCAAACACACAGAACAAAAGAATGATTTCCTGCTCCCCCAATGGAATATATATCCTATGTACCCTTATACTGCGCTCTAAAACACAACAGCTGCGTGTTCAACCCAGACAGCATCAGCTCGGTAGGAATAGAGATATTTTTTCCACCTCACTGTAATAAAGGTCAGATAAATGGGAGAAGCAAGACCAGGAGCACCAAGCTGGGAATCAAGAATCAATGCATCTTCCAGACTCCTGCTCACCAGACACATCAGGAATGTAAGCAACTAAAAGCTGGAATGGGGGAAAGGGGAGGGAAGGAAAGGAGAGGGATTCACAACAGTTTTTAAGCAGTAATTTGTCTTTTAACAGTTCTGGATGGGGTGACTGACCAGTTGAAGAGGTTGGAGGGAGAATAGGAACCGTGCAAGAAATCAAGAGCAAGGAAAAAAAACCACCCTACATGAAGATCAGCAATTCTACCTTGCTAAAGAAAATATCTTTTACGTTGCATAGGTGCCTGTGACTTCAGGTGACTGAGGGTCCAGCCTAATGCTCTTAAGTGGCAGTGCTTTCAACAGTGCTAACAGCAGAAGCTGCTCCCTGCAAAACATGGGCCAGATCTCCCAGTTGTTCCAAAGGGGCTGTGGGAGGAAAACACTGCTGACCATTTGATCACAGGCACTGCCTGCCTGCTGCCAGCCCCCACTGCTCCCTGATGGGCAGCCTGGAACAGCAGAGCCATCGCTGGCATTTCTGCACAACGTGGGGCAAGAGACAGGTTTATCCAGGGTAATTTCACAGCATTCTCTTGCTGCATATCCTGGTTGTTTTCCAGGTCCACTTTGTTATGCTGTAAAAGCATTACATGGCTGTGATCATGGTGACAAGACAAACCATGACGGTAGTGCAGTTAAAGGCAGCAGGCTCTGCAAAAACAAGCAGACAGGTCTGCCTTGTTCTCAGCAGTCAGCTCCCAGTCCACGCTACCAAGAGACAAAATGGGTTTCCAGGGATGGGGTGCCAGGTATCTCATGCCTTGCCAGTGACTCAGTTATCTGGTAGGAAAAAAAAAAATAATCACTATCTGCTTTGTACCACATTTACCCTTGTTCTGCAAATGCAAAACTGGTTCTGAGCCCCTTCATGTTTACACGGAGAATGGTAGAAAAGGCTTATTTTTAAGAGATTTTGGTAGAACGACCATGACTGTTCCTGATCTAAAATATTATGAAACACTCAGATTTCCAGCATTTGCTAGGATCCAAGCCTAACTGCAACAGCTTAAACCCAGCCTGGAACACATGCAGAGACTCTCAACTCACCACCCACTCCCGGAGCTGAAAGGAGTGAGGACTCCAAAAGGTTGAACTGTAACAGGCAAATGTATTTTTAACAAATTCTGTTTCTATAAATATTACAAAGCTTTCTGCTCTTCGAGGCTGCTCTGCTCCCTGTGCTGCTGACATTACGGTGACATTTAGGAGGCCTTCACGTTGCCTTACTGCCTTTCGTATGCTGGTTTTGTTCAAGGGATCAGAGAGACATATGAAGACACAAGGGCTGCTTATTCAAACCCTGCTCACTCGCTGACCTGCTGCTCAGGAGCACAAAGGGGCTCTCCATGTCAAGTGTGCTGCCTGCCGCCGTCTCCACCGCTCAGGAATGCATATAAATGCAAAGGACACTAACCCCGAGGTGCCACCAACAAGGCACAGGGGTGAAGGGATGGGGAATTCATTTCTGAAGCCGCATTAGTGCTTCACACAGTCCCAGCTGGTACTGTACCCTGTCCACACACCATAAACACTCTCCGTCATTTATTAATTCCTGCATTTGCCCTCTCCTCTTCTCTATTTTCAAAGCTGTTTTCTCTGCATTCTCTGTCCTCCCCCTCCATTTCTTCACTTTCTTGCACTCTCTGGAGCCCGCTGCCAGCGCAGCATGAATGGCACCGAGCTGGCACTCGCCCCAGATGCTGACATCACCTCCTCTCCTGCCTCAGCCTCCAGATCCTGCACCTAAACCCCGAGCAGCCCATGCCTCACTGCTGCCTCGCCAGCTGCCAGCTTCAGATGGAGCTCTCTTGGGATTAAAAAATAGGGTGGGTACACAGAGAGAGGAAACATGCAAATATACATATATACACACACGTGTATGTAAGAAGAGGGGTCTAACCAAATCAAATTGTGACACTAACTTGGGCTAGGACCCTTTAGATACCATTTCACAGACACTCCTGCCCAAAAAAAACCCCACATCCATAAGGTAGGAAATGACTCCTACACACCTGAACACGGGCTAAGTGACCAGTTACCAGCATCACATCTGCACATATTTTTTTTTCAAATGCTGCAACTGTTAAAAATCCAGCTAATAAAAGAAATAGGCAAATAAATAAATAAATATCAGAAACTCTGTTAGTTATCTCCAGGATTCAGCTGTTCAGTCTTATTCAGGGTGAGCTGCCACTGGAATATCCAGTAACACTTTCAATTAAATTTAAGGCTACATGTTTTGCACATCACAAAAAAAATCTAGTATTGTGCATACACTGTACTGTTACCTTCTAGTTATTCTGAACAGAAATTACAGAGTGATACTTAGGGTGAAGAATCCATGTTCTCACTTAAGCAGGTGCTTAATTTTAGGGATGAAGAAAGCCCTTAAACAAACACAACAGATCCAGGACTCACTGTACTGTGTGTTCTTTGGACTTTCTTTTATTTTACATAGGTATCTAGTGTTTTCTTAATAGGAAACTTCAACAGACTTTCTTTTCTTATTAGAGGGCATGAAAGCCTCGACAATGGTAGTGTTGCAGCTCTAACAGAATTCTCCCATTGCAGATAAAGAAAAAATAACACATCTCACTTCACTTTGCACCAGCAAAAACGGTTTGAAGACTTGTTGGAACACTTAACAAGATGTTTTTGGCCTCCTATGACATTTAACATAGGTATTGTCATGCTAAGAGGATAGCGATTCACAAGAACTGCATACTTGAATAGGATCATTCCACAAAAATTTCCATCTACCTTAGAAGATTGCCCATTGCTTTTTGCAATTCAAACCCTGAGCACAACTATAGTTATTTAACCTTTCATCAAAAACTGTGAATATCTGATAAGAGTAAATACAATCTATAAAGGCTTCAAGTCAACACTTTTTATAAGCAGATTTGTTAAGTAATAAATTTTCCATGACTTAACGATCAGCTTTGCCTATGAAAGCCAATGTTGTAATTCCCAATTGATTGTAGATGTTAATCTCGCAAGACTCTTGTTCTTATGCTGTGATTTATTAGCTGAATTAATGACAGATTGCACTGTTTAAAACAAGCTGCTGTTTTACACAATAACCCAGGAAGCTCCGTCCAACTGAGTCACGGCAAGGATGGGAGGAGGGTGGTGTGCAAGGTGAAACAGCTCACCATACCTGAGCCAATTTGTCTGATTGCCTTTGAAATGCAGCAACTAATTGTTTAACAATTAACCCTATGACTGAACACCAGGAGAGCTGAATGGCAGCAGCTATTCAGGCTCTCTGCAGTTTGGGATTCACATCCAGTCTCTGCAATTCATTTACATTGAGGCATTTTGCTTTCTCATGGAAAACAAGAGAAGATTCCCCCAACCCCCCTTGCCACACACTTCTTTGGGTTTGAAGACATTGGAAAAGAAAAACCCCTTGTGCTTCCTATGTATATGTATGTGACCAGAAAAGGAAAAGTACAGAATAAGGACAGAACCAATTCCTCAGGCCTTATCTCACTGCTACCACAAAGCATGTAACATTATGTGCAATGAAAGTTAGACCCTTCTCTCCAGATTATTCATTCTCTACCTCTTCAGCAACAATTCTGGTGTATAGAGAATGTGCTACAAACATGCTGGAAACAATGCAGTCAAACAGAGAGCCAGCATTGGAGTGGAAACAATGACAGCCTGAGTCTGCAGGTTTTACCAGTTGTGATGCTGCGACAAACTCAGACCTTATCCTGTCAACTTTACCATCGAGACCCAACAGGGGAGATGAGAGTAGGAGCTATGAACTGGGGGGGATGTGTCATGGGGACCAAACGCTGTTATCTCGGCAAGTACTCAGAGCAATTTAATTCCGTTGCAGGAGCCCCACGCTCTGCAGTAAATGGCTTCCCCCTTCATCTGCTTGCTAAAGGCTCGCCTCAGAAGGGATCCCTGCGTTTTTGCGAGGAATTTCAGCTTGCTTCTGGTGCTTTTTCGCAAGTGTTGCGGTGACGGGAGGCACTTCCCGAGCCGCGGAATGCCAAGTGTTGCCAATTCCCATGGAGCCATGGCTTGCAGCTCCAGTGCCTCGCTCGCTCTTCCCCGCCTGGCGACAGCGGCGGCATATGCTGCTCTGCGGTGCGGCTTCCGAGGTGAGCAGGGAGTCAAAAATAAATAAGGAAAACCAAATAAGGGAACCAAAAAGGATGGAGCCTTGTGTGGCGGCTTATGAACAGGCGAAATCCCAGGCAGTCACCTCAGAAGAGTCACCCCCGAATCCCTGGGACCGCTGCTGTTATCCGTTTTCCAAAACTGGCCCCAGCCATCTGCTGGTGGTCAAGCTCCATGATGTGGCAATCAATTACAGCTGTTATCTTGTCCTAGCTTTGACAGATGTTCCTCTCTTTTATTGTACAGTAATTACTAGTGAGCTGCCAGCAGGCTTCACACTTTAATTGTGGTGCTAATTTGAGACAAAGAGAGGAAAAAATAGGGAGAGACAGACAGGGAAAGGCAAAAGCTAAGACAGCTGTGGAAACCGGAGCACCCATGCATTAAGCATTTCTTTACAAACAAGAGGTGAAGGCAACCAGTTACCCCAATAAGACTTTAAAAAGCAACACGAGCACCATCCAACCACACCATGGCCTGCGGTCCAGCTTCCTTTCGCAGGGGGAAAGAGGGACACGTCCCTTTCCTTGCCAAACAGGCTAGGCTAAAAATACCTGCCAGCCTTCTGGCAACGCACGGCTTCACACTGCCACACAGCACGGTGCCAACCACCTCACAGGAGTGAAAATTGGATGGATAAAGACACAGGGTGGAGTTTTGATTTGGGAAAGGGAGGTGCGTGTTAAACCTTCTTGGAGAACAACGAATCTATTTAAATTACAACACAGATGAATTCCTACTGCAAAACACAAGCAAAAGCACTCCTTTGCCTTGCTAGAGAGCGAGAGTCACAGAGCACCTGCTCTGCAATCTGGTGTTCATGGAGAGCCTTTGGAGATGGGCAGGAGAGAACAAGTGCTGATGAGACCAGGAGCCAGCAAGGTAGGAAACCTGGCGACTCATTTCTTATATAACCCCGGGCTCTAAAGAGTCTTCAGGAAAGGGACACGATAAGGTTTATCCTTTTCTTCTTGGCTGGTTCAGATGCAGCATTTCAGTGCAATTTCCACAGCCCTATTTTGTCTTGGTTTCTGTACACTCCCTAAAGATGCACACCCTGTTTCTGTACACTCCCTAATGATGCACACCCCATACCCCCATGAAAGGACTTTACAAAGATCATAACCACATTCAAAGCCCCACAGTAAAACCCTCAACAGCAGCTTTTTAATGACAATAGTTTATGAAGTGCTTATTTCCTCTGTATAGACTGCAAGAGAATTTTTATTTTAAGGTGTTAAATAGTCAAAGGACTCTCTTTAAACAGGTTCCAGAAACCAAATAGCAAACTTCCAGTGGAACTCTGAACAATAAGCAGAAAAACACTCAATGGCTAAAAGCAATTCTGCAGCAAGCTACAAACACCCTCCTACCGGATGTCCAAATCTGAATTAACTTTTTTCTTTACAATTTAATTCACAATGGACATATTTCTGCTGCTGAATATTTATTGACTCTTTCAGTAGCACTTAAACTGTGGTTCTGTGACATGTTTGGCAGTAAGAGTGGCTTACAGCAGTTCCTGTCATGTTTTCTTGTCTTCCCTCCACTGCCCACCCTCATGCCACTGGGTGCTCCCTGCTGCAAGTTGTGGCAGTACAAGTATTTCAACATCTATTCAGACCAGGAAATAGAGAATAGCAGAAGGAATTAACACCCTCATTTAACATTTTTTTAAAAAGGGGGGGAAGAAAATGGAGGGAGGAGACTATCTCATGCTGGCACAACTGACACTGGGGTTTTGCAAAACAGCTCACTGCCACCCCAGGATCAGCTAATTCCCTGAACTGGTGAAGGGGAGGGGAACCAAAGAGCTCCCACCAGTGTGGAAGAGCTCAGCCATCTTAGGAGCCTTCAGCTGGCACAGCACATCACGTGTGCAGGAATGAGAAACACAAAACCGCTCGGACCGGTATGACTGAGAACTCCTTCCCGTGCCCCCAGTTCAATTGGACACCATCAACTGCAGGCATCTGGACTGGAGCTCAGATTTCTGTGAGCTCAGATCCACTGATGTTTTCTGTCCAGAAACTTGTTTGTTTTTATGTGCTCTCAGATTTTACATTTTAATGCCGCTTACTGGCCTTTCCATTATTTTATTTTTCTGTTCTGGTCTGAAGGAGTGTTTGTTGAGTTCATGTTTTATTACTACCTTGTTATTGGGAGAACTTCTGAAATCAAATGGTTGGAAAAATGTGTGAGGTTTTGGTGGCTGCTGAACGCAACCAGCCTGCTCCTGCCAAAAATGGCAGTGTAAGTTAACTGCCTGGGATCACCACACAACAGCTGTCAAGGGAAGAGAGGGGAAGGGATAAAGCTGCACATTTTTAACATGTTTCTAACATTGTAAATAGCAGAAGTAGTGGTTTTACAGCAGCAGAACTATGTGGTTCACTGACCAATGATTTGAACTGCCTTCTCTGCAGGAACTGCCATTTATCTGGATTACTGTTTTTTGAAAAGGGACTTTGGGACAGTGCTGTAAACATCTGCCAGGCAGTGAGATGTTATGCAGATGGACAAGAAAAGTAGGTTGACCAAAACCCACTAGGGTCTTGCTACCTGATAAAGTCAAGTCAATGACTTGGAAAATAGTATCACAGGAAGCATAACTACCTGGAACAAGCTTCACAGTCTGCTTGCCAACTCATCTTACTCATCGACTTCTACATGTCCTAGAGGCAAACTGTCCTCTCCCTTTGTTTCAAAGGACAGGTCCTCTCCTCTTAAGAGACATATCTGGGGGCAAGTTTACACAACATGTTCCCTACCAAATGAAATTCTGTATCACATCCCCCATGCTACCTTGCCAAATACGAGCAAATACCACCTCTAAATCTCCAAGTAACCCAACAAACCAATTGACCATGATCCAATTATGATTTCTCCTGGATATGGGTCCCATGATAATGCTCTAGACAAGCAGCCAGTAAGGATCTCTCAGAATCCCACTGCTGCCATTCTTGTCTAGGACACCACACCAGTACAGTAAGCACTACCAGTTCAACTGCACTGCTCCCCCCACACTGTATCCCCCAAAAGAGAGGCACATATTCCCCAGGGAGCAGATCCCTGGAGTCAGAGGGTGCTGGCCTCTGAGCTCTGTCTCCACCAGAGAGGACTTGTTAAATGCAAGGCAATCTCTCAACTGTCCTCAATGCTAAATAGGCAATTACTATGCTGATTGATTGATTACAGTTCCCTGTCTAAATTATATCAGGAGAGGGGGCAAATCACTCAGAGAACTAGAAAAATCACAGCCTAACTTCAGGCAGAGAAGGGTTTTTAGCAGTCTGAGTAACAGGCAAGTGGACTGGAGTCAAATCATTGCCCTGAGCAAACAGTCCTGAATGCCAAAGGATCCCTGAGCACAGAAAGGCTGGGCAGGGATTGCAAATCAGCCATGACCATGTCAGGCCACGACCTTTTGTGGGAAATTAACTGGAAGGAAAAAAAAAAAACGCAAAGAAAAAAGGTCTCCTGAGCCTGATGATCCCCAAGTACCACAGATGTGCATCCATTCCCTGTACTTACTGCTGTGGAAGCAGCTTCACTCCAACACAAACACACGCCCTCCCTTCTCCTGGCTGCATTTCTTTTATTTCTCCTACTTTTTCCACATTGTACCAGTGACTCGAGTATCTCTGTGGTTTCCTTCCATCAACTGTGGCCAGCAGCTGGCAGGCAGCTGTCACAGGTATGGCAAAGATGGTTCAAAACATGCTCTCTTTTCCAGGAGGCACCACAGCCTCCCAAACCCAGATGGGACCCCACCAATTCCCAGAAAAACAGCCCTGCTGTGTCCCTGCCAGGACACAGAAGCCCCCTGGTTCAATGTTCTCAGCACACACCACCTGCACACACCACTTCTTTTAGGCCTTCATTTCCCAGCAATGCTCCCCCTTCTTCCCTCCTGCTGGCACATCTGTGCTCCAAGTGTCATCCCCAAATATAACCCTAGCAGTTTTTCCTGACAAACTCCTTATTCCACATCAGACACTGCTCCAGCTCATCTCCTGCCCCTTGCTGACCACTGCTCCCCTGGGCAGGTAAGGCAGAGCTGGGCACTGCCAGGACACAGGCTGGCCCCAGGTACAGGGCAGGAACCAAAGCCCCATTCAGCACTGCTGCTGATGGGCACAGGTGGGTCAGGCTGAGCCCTCACCCTCCTCTCCAGCCCAGATGTGACCCAGGACCCATCCAGCAGAGCTGCCCTCCAGCCAAGGGCCACTCTGGCCCCTGGGCTCAGCTCAGGCTTTTCTGCATTTCAGACAGGCTGGTCCTGCTGGCTGTCCAGCCAAGCTATCCAGATCAGCACAGCCCTCCAGCCAGCACCAAACACAAATGCTGAAGAAAACTCACTGTGAAAGCCAGCCTTTGATGCCTTTCTACCAATCCTTTCTCATTCAAACAACAGCTCAAGGGGCAATGACTCCCCCAATGCCTGCCATGGCACATCCCCTGCACAAGACCTCACAACCACCTGTGCTGGCTCTTGAACTGTATCCACAGCAACAATGAGCTTTCAATTCTTATTAAGGGCTCCCTCACATGCAGCAGGGAAGGCTGTTAGAGCTGCTTCATCACGGGGCACTGCCATTGCCACTCACCCCAGTGTCACCCCAGCACAGCCACCCTGTGCCCACCCAGTGCTGGGGATGCTGCAGACAGTGACTATGGCCACAGCTCCCTAGGGACTGGTTTTGGGGGCAGGGAAGAGAGGAGTCGACGAACTCCAGCTGCCAAAACTTTTAATTCCCTCTCACAGGATCAAGGCTGAAATGTTTGAAACAGTTTCTTAACGAAAACAAGAGAGGCTGTTGAGAAGAATAACATTATGACAGCTGCTGGGAAAGTCACCAGTAGGTGAACACCAGGCACCTGCGATCCTGTCCCTGCACCACTGCTTACAGGAAGGAAGGGGTTTTTATATCCTGAGCTGCAGTCTGCACTTTTTATTTACTTTCCCCTTTCTCCCAAAGCCACCCTGGCTCGAGCTCACTGCTGTCCTGCTTCCAGCCTTCAGGATGGCTTTCTCAAGTTGGAAAGGAGGCAGATTTGCCAGACGTTGTGCTACGTTTGTACTTCAGCACTGCCCATCCAGTGGCCACAGGAGACAGGCACAGAGAGGCTGACCTGCAGCCCTCACCTTGCACAGGCTCTGGCAACAAACATGAGACAGATGATCTATTTAATTTCCTTTAAAGTATTGCTACATGAACAGGAAGTTTGGTTGGATCAGACAAACTCTGTGACATGAAGAACTCTTTCCTGCCAAAAGCACGTTATCAAGTGGAAGGTGTTTTCTTCAGAAATCTTCACTCTCATTTCAAGGCCAAAAGCTTTGCTGCTCCTACATTTTAGGACAGGCTTGCTGTAAGTATGCTCCCAAACAAAGTTTCACCACAGAAGAGAAAATGTGCCTCATTACAAAAACCTAAACAGAGTTTCAAATGAAATTAAGTTAATTATGTACACCTAATGACAGGTACGTGCTTTTAAAACAACAGATGTTGCACAGATGTGGTTCAAGGTAAAGATGACAACAAAAGCTCTCCTGGTGCTTCAGAAAATGTTTCCACAGAGCACCCTGCACTGAACCACCTGCGCCTTGAACCAGCTGTCAGAGCTTGTTTCTTACCCAGGTACAGCAAAGCCTCCCTGGCCCACTCCACACACACCACCTTGTTTATGTCTGTTTACCTGGGGTGTGGGGGCTGTTTGCTTCTAAAGAGCCAGCACTGACAGACTTCCAAAAGAAAATTTCCTGATCATCCCCACTGCCTCCAAGGTTATTCTACAAGCTTCTCCTGCCTCATCACCATCTAGCTTGAGCACAGAAAGCAGAACATGTCAGAAATCTCTGTCCTGCCTTGCGTTTCCCCTTGGTCAAATATTTTTCAGGAAGTAGTTGATCTGGCCTGCAGGATATGAAAACCAAGGTCAACCACATCACTAGATGGCTGGTAAGAAAAGAAAATAATAGCATGTCTGAAAGGGGGCCAAGAGAATTAATTTGAAGGGGAAGTTATTTAGGATGAAGCTTTACAAAACGGGAAAAACAGCGCTATTATGTTTCACAAGACCATTGTCACAATGAAAGACACTGTGGCACTAAGATACAGGCTAACAAGGGACATACACATTCCTAATAAACACATTTACATACTGTTGCTTGTGGTAATTGCTTTTATTCCACAGTCACTGGCTACATTTCCAGATCCTTTGATTTCTGTCCAACACAAAAACCTAGCCTGCCCTTGCTCATGAATTTTGGAAGGCAGCATGAAAATATTCCAATATGCAGAATGGGAGCTTGTACAAACGTGCCAGCAAAACGTAGCTCTGTGTGATCTGATGCATTATGAACATAATGCTTGCTTTTTTTTTTTAATGCACAGGAGCACACGGTCACTTCATGAATCATAGGAGAAGAAAGAATAAAGAGGAGAAAATACTGGGGGAGAGTGCCTTAGAAGTCTGCAGTTTTAAAAAGGGATTTGAGGAACATGGTGACATTTTAACTTGCATTTGGCAAGATGAAGTTTGATTGCAGTTTATAGCAGCTCTCAGCAGTGCACTGGGAAAAACAGAGCCAACTGCTAGCAGGTGAAGAGGAGCAAAAGAAGAACATATCAGGGCTGTAACTCTCCTCACTCTATGACAACTCTTCTCTGTCCCCTCACCTGTTTGATTTCCCTGCTCTGCTGGACTCAAAAAATTAACCAAGGGATCCAAGGCTCTGATGCTGGAGCAGCTCTGGGCCCCCCACACCACGCAGACACCCAGGCATTGCAGGCAGCCCCACGTTTGGGAACAGCATGCTGGAATGTGTGCAGGGAGGAAAGGAAGGAGCTCCATCCCTGCTCAGTCTCCCACCCCGAGCAGAGCGAGTCTCTCGCCAGGCCCTGGCTGGAATCTGGCGCCTTTGCCTCCCCACACACAGTACAGATGGCAGGATAGACGTGCCTGCTGGTGCAGGAAAGCTGTGCCAGCTCTCAGGAGGTGGCACCCGGGGAAGGCATTAGCATGGAAGGGTCACCAAGATCAGTGCTCACTGCCCTGATCTCTGCCTCCTTACAGATTCTGCTGGAAAGACTCGGGAGGACGGGGGTCTCCATTCCTGGATGCCACTATCCTAGTATTTAAAACATCTCCCCACATATCATGTGTCCTGCTTGATGAAAGATTTTTTTATCTCATCTCTAAACAGCAGTTTTTCTATTCCTCCTTTCCCTGTCCATTCCTGTTGATTTAATTAGTGCTCCTCTCAACATTCTCCAAGGAAACTAATGGCTTTGGTGGTGACTGAAAGGTGCTGAGTAATTTGCATGACCATTTCCAGTTCAGATCCTTTGGAACGCTGCTATCAGTCAGCCTTGTTTCACAACAAATTAGCAAAGCACATGAAAAACAGTTCAGCTATTCAGCTGCACAGTCCAAATGTGCAATCAGAAAGAGATGATACCCTTCCTCCAGCACCACTTGTACTGCACTTCCTGCAGTCCTACACCATACTCCTGTTCCACCAGAACACAAATTAGACCGCAGTGAAAATAAACAGAAAAGCTCCACAGATTTTTCTTTGTTTATCCTCCACAACATCTGCCAAAGCCAAACACGAAGAGCAGGCTTTGGTTTCAACTGAGATACTAGAAGTCCTCCAGAGCCTGAAAATCACACAAGGGAAAAATCAGATTTTAAGGCAAATAAACATGTCTTCATGAGATATTAAAAACCCTAGCTAAATAAAAATAAATGTACATGTGAACCAAACACCAGACCATCATGTATTTCATCAGCTGTAGGCCCGCATGCCCAGGAGAAAAAACATATGCAATCCTATGGAATACCAGACTGGGTGTTCAGGCAAGGCAGTTGCTGTTTGTGTCTCCATTCCCCCGCCTTTTTGGAAATGAAAATTATCCCTTCTTTCTCTCTCTCTCCACTCCCACTCCTAAACAACTATTTCCCAGCTCCCATTCCCCACCACCACCTGTAAAATGAGGAAAATTAAACCAAATCCTTAAAACGCCTCAACCCCCAGAGAAAAACACACTTACACACTTGTAAGACCCAGGTATTACCATACAAAGTAAGCTTGTTTAGGTACTCAAGGATTATTTTTTTTGTGCAGATACAGTCAGATATCAAAAGCAGTCTTGAGAGAGCCCTACACTGCACACACGCTGTGAATCTGTAAACTTTTTAGTAGCCATTTGCACATAAAAAAAAAGCATGTTTTAAAAATCCTTGAAGATCAAAGCACATCAGAACAGAGTTTTAGATAAAAGGAAAGATAACATGGTATAGAGATCCCTAGAGTCAACCCAGCGGCTTTCATGACATTTTAGTCACATCTTTATTCCTTTCTACCTCAAAAACCCCAAAGGTCAATTTATTTAAATTGGCCAGAGATAAGGTGGAAAGTGAGAAAGACTAGAAGTAAATAGGGATTGACACACAGTGCACCCAAAAGATACTTTTCAGAGACAATACCTTTTCCTGTATTTGTCAAGCACATAGTACACTTGAGGCATTAAATGCTATTTCAAGTAATTACCCAGGTGGGTTTGCAGAAGTCAGCTCAGGTGCATAAGTGACCAAGTGCTGCTTCCTTGCTCTGTGATAGTATGTAAAACTGCTCACATGAACCAGAAGTCTCATCTCCTGCAGCCTTTCCTGAGGTACCAGTCTTCTGGACAGGTGGTGGAACAGAGCCTGAACTGGTTATGCCAAGGGGCAGTGGTGGGCAATCAGCCCTGGGCTGGAGCATGATGTGCCATCTCTAAAGACACCAGGCAGAGCAGGTTCCCTTGCTGAAAAACACTCGCAGGAACAGAATGTTCTCTCCCTCACAAAGTACATCCAAATCAAATCATTTGCCTTTGATTCTTTCCAAAATCTGGCTCTGGACCACCATCAAGAGTGAAAAATGCTCCCAAACTCCCAACTCAATTTACAACCCCACATTCAAATTCAAAATCTTACGGACAGCTATAAACAATCAGTCAAACAACATTACTTTGCATTAATCAAACCACTGCTGACACTTGACAGCAGTGAACACATGATTTGTCTAATCTGTTTTAATAGAGAAAACTGTCAATTTACTAAAATTAGTTTATTGAGCTCTATAGAAAAGTATGATGTTCCTTAGAAACCTTCCAGAACCTGAACCTTCTGGATCTCCTATAATTAATTTTGCTGCCACTGTAAGCAGAATTCTTACCTTAGGTTCAGTAAAAAAATAAAGAGACTTGCCCTGATTTCAAACATATTTAGCTGAGACTCAAAGGATACAACAGGAGAGTTCAGACATATAAACTGAAAGCCAGACACTCAATGGACCCATCAGCAGAGGATGCAGTATTTAAGAAAGCTATTTTAATACCTGATGGCCATTTTCACCAGTTTTAAAACTTCTCTTTGGCTCTTTTTACAACCTGGGACCCAATTTGCTGAAAACTCCTCCCATTTAGATCAGCTTCCTAAAACACACCACGATTTGACCACCTATATGAAATGCATGTGTTTATGAACCATCTGTCACAGTCACAGGTCACTTCACAGTACTGGTTAGGACTTTAGGAAGCAGATGCCTGATGATCTAGAGAAGAGCTATTTAAATGGGTTTGGGGAAAGCCCAAGACAGGGCAGTAGGTACTATCTGTGCTATATTTAAGATTGTGAGGCTCGGGGTACATGCAGCAGGAGAAACCTCTGTGCAGTTTTGCAGAATGTACCATCATACCCACTGTACCATCAGCCATCTCCTGGCTGTTAGCCACCTTGCATTTTGTTGGGGTTATTTTTATTGCAGTAAGTAATACTTAATTTTTACCAGATGTTCATTCATCAGTATCCCCAGAGGCTGCTTCAAACACGTTCACTTCTCCCTCAGCCTTTTCAAACTGATCAAGTCCATCAGCAACCCTTTGATTCCTCTCAGCCTTGCCACAAATCTGAAGCTGGAATGGATGAAAAAATGGTGGGGACAGCCCATCCCTTCCTGAGGGTACCAAAGCTGTGTCACTGCAGAAATCATCTGAGTCTCCCACTGCATTCATTTCCAGTTTGCAGCATTTTGATTACTTCTAGAAGAGTCTGTAAAAGGTTGCTATGAACAACACAAGCCAATCACCAAGTAACGTTCAGTTCTCTCCACTGGGACCAGCACCTCAGTGGTTTCTTTCTAGTATATTTTTTTAAGGAAACTCAACAAGAAAAAACATTGAAAGCTACTATTTCTTTTGTAAAAGAAATGTCAAGAGGGTAGTTAAGCAGCCCCATGGGAGGGATGACAAAACACAGGCCATACAAACCTTTTTCCCCTCTCTTGCCTTAAAGGTAAAGTGGGTGAACACACAGTGTTTCTCTTGGAAGTAATACCAATTGGCTCAAACTCTCCAAACACAAAATTACTGAGCTTGCTTGGGAAATGTATGCAACTTGTACTATTACTTCAAATGCTTACAAGATGGCTGGGGTGCTGCTAGCCAAGTGTGTGGGTCATGTGGTGCTTTTATTTGCTAATGAACATTGAGGGTGGGTTGGCCCTGGGAACAAAAATCTGAGAAGAATCATAACTTGGCTCAGGGAATGCTCTGATAAATGCTGGGAACATGCATTTTAAAAGTCTGCTTGGAATAAAGCTTCTTCTCATACCAGGAATTCAGACAGAGCTTTTCCTCCACTTACCACCCCACTGAAACTGGGGTACAGTTTCTATCTGCAAGTTGATTTAAGACATCACCCCTCGCCAGCACACATGGGAAGAGGGATCTCTGCAGTCTTCAGGAGGCAGGGGATGCATGAGAACACACAGGCTTTCTCCCAGGCAGGCATCAGGGCTTGCCACAGCAGCTGAAGAACTCTGGTTAAGCCTGAAAGCTCCACTCTGCTGCCCAGACTGGACACGCAGCAATTCCATCCCACCCTGGACTGTCAGACCTGCATGTCTGTGCTGCTGAATTCACATTCTCACCCTCCAACTCCCTTCACTGTGCCCTCCACTCTTTCAACCTGTTTTTAACTACAAAAGTTTGTTTAAAGAAAGAGACACTCTTGGCCTCAAACATATTTTATGATTTTTTCCCATTCCCACCTCTTGCCCTTTTCCCAGCAGAAATCACCCTCACGTGCAGTGTTTGCTCCATGTGAAGGAACTTCCCACTCCCCAAGCTCACCCCTCCCCACCAGGGCTTCAAACCACAGGGTTTTTGCTGCCCCTTGCACTGCAGCCAAGACTGAAGAGAGGAGGATCAAAGCAGCTGTGAATAAATAACACGAATAGTAATGGTGGTGTTATGAACATTCATTATTAATACATTTTATTTCTAAACCACCATGACAGTCTAGACCACCCTGCAAAAGATGAGGTACATCTGTTACACACTCTCTTCCCTGAAAACAGCCTTAGAGGAGGTCATGGATTCGAGAGATTTGGACGGTGTCAGCAGACAGAAAATACCCCATTTTAGATAAACTCAGATGAACATGCCAGTGGCTGCCCACTGGTTCAGCAGGTAGCACAGTGAGGAGTTCAGAAACAAAAAAGCTTCCTCCAAAGCATGGGGGTTATAAGTGCCCTCTGAACTGAGGAATACAATGTTGAACAACAGAAATTTAAGCTGGAGATGCCACTAGCCTAGTTTTGCTCATCTGCTGTGCACAAATACATAATTCTGCTGTTGTGTTTTCAGAAGACACTTAAACCACAAGCATTAACATTTCAAAGCTTTAAAACACCTCCGTAGGCAGAATGGGCATAAAAAGTGACGAGAGGCAGGAAAGCATTGTGGTGGTGACAGGATAGATAATTTTAAGGTCTCACTGCTCTTCCAGCAAGGTGTTAACCACAACCAAGTCTCAGCACTGTGGTGCACCCTGTGTCAGGTTCCTGCTCTCCTGGCTGCACCTCACAACAGTGACCAGAGCAAAACCAGAGTTCCTGGGGACACGCTCAGCCAGGAGCACAAGCCTGTGTCAAAAAATAAAAGAAAATGGGTTTAAAACCAACCAGGTGGTTTCCTGCTGCCTGGCTGGGCTCGGGGCATGCCCACCTTTGGCTCCAGAGCTCTGTGTGGGATCTGTGTGCCAGAGGTTCAGCTTCCACTGCTGACTCCCAACACTCATGTCTCTCCCATGACTGATCACCATGTGTGTGCAATTACAGAGCCAAGGAAAAGGGATATTCTGTATCCTCAGGGCCAGAAACTGCCTCCTCTGTTAGGGACTCCTGAACCAGAACTTAATGGTCCTGGGTTCTTCACAAGTTCTATCTATGAAGGAAGGATGGACAGACTGAGGACCTCCATTCTTGCCTTTAGAGCCCAGGCAGATCTGGGCTTCCAATTCTCTTTCAGACACTCCTAAGAGGCACAAAACCCAAATGAAAGCAAGAAACTCACACAGATTTTACAAAAAAAATTACAATTCAGAAATCAAACATTCACTGGTACTATGAGCCCTTCACTTAAACATTTCCTCAAATAATTTATTCCTACCTAGTTTGTATTTTTTCTGTTTGAATGAAGGCCTTAGGAATATGCAAATGTGTAAACTGTTGGGAAAAGCTGTGATGTTAGTCATCACCTTACACTTAATTTTATCGAAAGGCAAACTGACATTTAAAAATGAAATACATACAGGCAGAATAAATTAGAAAATACCGTAAACACTATTTAGACCAAACACTAATGGAAATGTTTTTCAACACAATTTTAAAAATACCTCTACTGTTGTAGAAAAGCTATTAAGTGGTATCTTCCTTCTCTACAATACAAAGTTAAAGATGGCTAAATTGATTTTTTTCTGAATGTTTTTGATCCGTGACTTGTCAGCCAGTTATCAACAGGGCTGCTGAAAGCACTTCACGTGTCTGTAGCACACAAAGTCTTTTCTCAAGCACCAGAGGCAAAACCCACACAGCTCCAGTCTACAGAGTTTCAGGATGTAACTTCGTTTGGACAAAGACTTTCTTGGCAAGTAAAAGATAATTAGAAGGCTTGATCCAGCCATGTGGTTCCACCTACTCAAACAGAAAGGTGCCATTTTCTAGTAACACAGTAACTACCTGCAGTCTCCTGTGGACAAGCTCAGAAAACACTTAAAAATGGTTGGAGCTTAAGTGACCTTGTAGGTAGGAGTTGAGATGGTTTAGAACGCCCATGTCAGAAAAAGGATTTCTGTGTGTCCCTAAACCAGCTGTGCATATGCAACTTGGGCAACTGGAATGCAAAAAAAGAAGGATTTATCCCTAAACAGTTACCAGCTTCTAAGTAAGGAAAACAAGGTGAGAGCACTAGGGAGAAACGTTAAATTTCAGTAATTTGATATAAGAGTTGATTGCAGTGACATCATTTTCTGTTTCTTTTTGACCAACAGGCCGTCACCAGAAGGAAAATGAAAAAAACCTCTGTCAAGAACAACACTGGAAACACCCATCACTTTTTTTAAATTGTAAATTCTGGTCACTGAAGTCTTAGCTGAACTCACAAAGTTCATGCTAAGAGACGAAGTCCTGTACTCTGTGGAAGTATCACTGTTGTGTCAATGGATGTTTGAAAATTATGTTACCTGAAATAAACTTTACATCACTGAATGTTAGAGACAGTGAAGACTGAATCTACTTGTTCAGCACACACGTGCTTCTGACTGTGCAAAAATATTTCCCTGTCCTTTCAGAGCATCCCATGGCCTGTGCTTATGGCCAGTTTAGTACCTGCTTTTATTCATCTTTACCATTCTAACCAGTCCTCACACTAATTCAAAGCACACTATCTTCTCCACTTCCTTTTTAAAGGGCTTCAAGTGGGATCCAGACAAGAATAGCTGAAACATAAAACAGATGCTTTAATGTCAGTGATCTTTAATGTTTCTGAGTTTTCACTACCATGTAATTTTAAGGGCTAATTATGAAATTACAGTCTATGTTCAGAAGAATTCTCCTCCAAACCAACATGCAATCTCCTTTACCAACATCCAAGTCACTCACAGAGATATTTTAGCAGGGGTAACAGCCCCATGTTGAGTGGGCTTCTTGGCTAACCCTCACCCCCCACACTATCTCAGTCCCAAAAGCATGATGGCTTTGGGTAATTTTCAATCACTAAAGCTGAGACAAAACAGATGCCAGCCTGTGTCAGTATTACAGTAAGCATTATAACCCTAAACATAACATAGCAATAATGTGGTAGATGACATTGGCTTGTCTTCCCGATGCTTGCATTTGAAGGAACCAAACTAAATAAAAATCCTCTTTCTTTAAATTGAACTTGACAGCCTTAGTTTCTGAACTGGTCTGATCTTGCACTCTGTAGAGACACAGTTGGTGGGTTCATGCCAAGGGAGCCAGCAGTTCTAACTCACAGTGGGGAGGAATGGAGAGAAAAAAACATCAGGTTTATTTTCAAGAAAGCTGGGATATAGAAAAGCTTAGAGTGTGGTGACAGGGACAAAAAACTTGGCCTGCACCTTCACTTTGGGGTAAAAGATGCTTCATTTGACCTGTAGGCTCTCTTTCTCTGCTCTCAAATTCTCCACTCCCTGCCCCTGAGCTGTGATTCACTGAAGGCTTTACAGCAACATTTCTCAGCCTTCAGCTGCAGATGAATGACCCCTGTTAGAAATGCTCAAAAATCAAACTGTTATGAATAGGGACATGTTTACTGCCCTTTTAGAACCAGTTTGTGATCTGTAATCATAGTCTCAGCCAACAGTTCTCACTGAAAACATTTTTAACGCCTCTGTTTTAACCAGTACAACTATACCTAGTCAGCCAAGCACTTGCTACCACAAACTTCACACTTCTAGCATTGAACCCAAGAGGCCCTTAACACAGGTATAGCCCAAAGATAATAATCTGAAAGTGTGAAAACAAGGATTCTGTAGGAGTGCATTAGCAGCCTGCTGCTTGCATACAGCTCCTTGACTATTGTGCTCCTCGGAGCCAATACATACTTGCCAATCCCACTAACCACATTCTATAAACCAATTGTTAGCAACAGGAATCATAAACTGCATGCACACACAAAGGACTCCACAGCTTTCACACACAGAAAAGAAACTCCAGTTTCTCTTATGCTGTGCAAGCTTCATAAAATGTTTCTACTGTACTTGGAGTTAGCAAGGAAGGAGCAGGAAAGCACAGAGCTGTGCTCAGATCCATCTCCATCTCCAACCACCTGGGTTCCAGGCTCCTGAACATCTGTGACAGTGATCACTTGGATCAGGAACAGAACTGGGTTCCTCTCTGTGAGCATGGTGAGATACTGGGACAGGGTGACCAGAGAAGCTGCAGCTGCCCCACCCCTGGAAGTGTCCAAGGCCAGGTTGGACAGGATGAAGCAGCCTGGTCTAGTGGAAGGTGTCCCCTGCCTGTGCCAGGGGGGAAGAGGGGATTTAGAATGAGATGATCTGTAAGGTCCCAACCAACCCAAACAGCCCTATGATTCTAGAAATGCAAAAAAGCCAACCATTCTGAATGTCTGTGTAAGTAAAATAAGCTTTGGGGTTGTCACAAACACCCTTATGGAGCAGAGCTCTGCAAAAATAAAGATTCCTTGGTCAACCTCACTATTACATCTTCTTTGGGGATCTGTAATTGCCACCAGACCTCTGAACAGTCACTGTCACACTCACACTGAAAACCAGCTAATTGTGTCAACAAAGATAAAGCTCACTTCCAGCCCTGGAGAGCTCTCACAAATACAGACTGATACAAGGGGGTGAGGGGAAGAAAGATTTGAAAGCTCAAAAAGTAACTGAATTTAGAAAATGCACACTTTCCAGTCTCAGGATGTATGGCAACCCACAAAAACATGTTTAGAAATTCAACCAAACACACGGAGCAGAGCAAAACTCACCCAGGTACAGCAACGTGTCATAAAATGAGTAATGGTACCACTAAGACTCAATTGACAGCAAGACAACGACAAGCAAAATATATTACTTCATTTCATCTTTCCCTCATGCTCCCTCAATAAATCTGAGGCAGGAGAAGCAAGCTTTGAAAGCAGGGATTGGTAACAGAGAACAATGGAAAAAAACCAGCAGAATCAGAGGAAAACACACAACTAAGCAATGGAAATAAATTTCACTTTTATCTCTGCAAACACATGATGGTGTGCACACTCTGCTTGCCCAAGGAAAGCACCACCAGTGTATTCATTACTGCACTGCTGTGGATGTCCTCCCCAAATACAGACTGACCCATCTCTGCAGCTGGGGAAGATGGACAGGCTTCCCCCATGCTCACTGCACACAGCTAGTTACAGGATTAGGTTGGAAAAGACCTTTAAGATATCACAGGTATTTTCCAAGTTCATGTCCTAACTTGATCCACGTTGATTTACTCACACTCTTGTGTCTCAAGTTTCTTCTTGCCCTTTTCCCTGACAGGATTTTTACGATTATTGGTCAGCTTTTGCTGCATTAGAGCCCAAAATTATTTACCTTTTAAACAGATCACAGGGCATCCTTTTCCCAGCCCATCCCAGGGATGAGGCTGTCCAAGACAGTTATCAGTGTGCTGCTCTATTATAATTCTATTACAACTTCAGGGGACAGACAGCTGAGTTGGGAACACGGTCACCTGTCATTAGTCACGTAACAGTTTCAAACTTCTCTTTGCCACCCCTGTTACTTGAACATATTAAAAACGCTGCTGCTGCACATTCTGTCGTGTATAATAGGGAGGGAAAAACCACACTGAGCTTTCAATGGGAATTATTTCAGTGGATTTGGCATGCAATGCTTTTGAAAGGGTCACAAAACAAAGCTAATCCATTGATTTCAACTTCAATCTAAGTGTTTCTGCAGTAAACAAGTGCTGGTTGCAATTCACCATGAATTGAAAAGTTAAGAAGTCCAACAGGAAGGGACTACAGTGTCATTTACTTCCAGGCCATCCCAAGGGATGCACATTCTCAACTGCTTTGGAAAGAAGTAAAAAATACCATGTATGTTTTCTAGGAATAGTTAACTGAAAAGGTTTGTGTTTCCCTGTTTTCTTTCAAACTCTAGCAGCAAAAGGGAAAAAAACCCAACCTTTTACTCACTCATCAATTTAATAAAATGTCAAAAACACACAGGATCACTTGAGCATGTGGATTTGACTCCATTATTATACCATATAATTTCAACAGCCTGTGGTTTTATTGTCCACAAAAAGCAATAACTTAGTGAAGCGAAAACAACAGCAGTATTGCATTTGTGGTACAACACCACAACACCCTCACAACCTTAAAGCTAAAACTTGTTTGTATTTCCTCACGTGCTAAAGTCATCAAGGCTTTTTGGGACAGTTTCTTTTTGTTTAAAAAAAGCAAACAGGTGACAACACAGCTTTATATTTAACTAAATAAAAATGAAAAGTCATCACACACAGGAATTGCTTTATCTCAAATGACTCAGCTGTAACCTGTCAGAGGCCAGCCAGCACCAATACTGCAGCATCAAAACCAGATTTCATTCCTTCCCTTCCCTGTGCCACGTATCTCTAATATTTATGGGCAGTGTGGTAATGGAGATTAGGCTATGACTTATCAGGCTGCAATAAGACACGTTAACATGGAATTATGGTCCTTTAGCATAACCAGTAATGATGGGTAATGTTATTTACCTGAAGAAAGAAACATCACTGTCACAGCTGCAGCTCATTCTGCTGAGTGTAATTTAGTTCAATCATTTATAAATGCCTGCCTTGCTTATACTTTCCATTTTAATTTCCTTGTACTCCTTTAGCACTCCTTGTACTAAATCTCACCATATTTACAAAGACAGTTTGGATGTCCTACATAATAACCTATGAATGTAACAAAAAGGAAAGCCTGACACTCTCTATTATTTTACCAAAGTGAGTTCCATTAACCAGTCACGTCAAGTGAAAGCTCACACTGCAAACAGAGCCCACACCTGAGGCACAGCCTGTCCCACGCTGCCACACCATGTTTGCAGAACAGATGGAGACACAACGTGTGTAAATACCTCTGAGGTCACACTTCAGGTCCCCAACATTTTTTTCCCCCTCTCTTCCTCTTGCTTGATACAACAAAATGATGTGGTGAAAGCTGCAGGGTATCCTGCAGCACACAACCACATGCACCATTTCGGACTAATTCTGTCATTTCTTCAATCCTTAAGCTAAACTCAAGACCCCATGTCTTGCTCCCCTCTCATAAAAGCAGCTAAACACCATCAAGAGAAAAACCACTGCCAAGGAGACATGAGAGCTGTGGAGTCAGCTCAGTCATGAGAGGTGCTCCAGCCCCAGCACCTCTCCCCATCCCTCTGCCACAGGATGGTTTCCCTCAACTAGGCCTGATTTGCAGGACAAGAAAATAATGGCAAATCACAACGTAACAATTATGCTTCTAGTAAGAATCACAATTTCTCTCCCTCCTGTGGGTTTTTTTCCTCTGAGGCAATGCCAGTGCTTTAGAAAATCCTGCTTACACTTACATGGCAAGCACTGGGGGGGTGCCCTGCTGCACTGCCGTGAGGGAGATGTGCAAACCAGGTAAGCAGGCCAAAACAAAGTCCTAATTATCTGGCATGATTAATACAGCAATTCTACAAACACCTCTAAAGAGTCTATTATATTTTGAGGTCCAGCACAACAGGTTTCACAGGAGGAACAGCTGGTCAACAAGGAGTTCTTACATAAAAAAAGCACCTTGATGATGAGGAAGAAGTGATAAAAATTCTAAAAAGTGCCAACTGGATTTTTCTTTAAGTTCTCTGGCCAATTTTGCTAGTGATTAACAAAAGTAGCCCTTCAGAAGCCTGCTCATTCACAAGCCCACTCATTTATTCTCTGTATGCATGATGTGATCTTGGCACATATGTAGACACTTGAAAAGAGATTATATTCATCCGCCAATATAGTTATGACTTTGCTAATATGTCTTTCCAGTCCAGGATATTTTTAAGCAATCTGAAGACTAATGAATCATGGTAAAGAAGAATGTTACTGGGCAGAATACATGAGGCATGAAAAAAGACTACAGACAGCTGAACAATTAATTTTCGATTACAATTAAGTGAGAACACTTTATGAGAACATTTGCTCAGAGAAGACATCACTGGGACTGTCATCACAGTAACATCACTCAAACTAGGCAGGTTCCCACAAACAGAAAATATCTGGTGAATTTTACAGACTAAGCAAGTTAATCCTGCATATGAAGTACGAGCATGCAGAGAGGAAAACCTGATTCTTAAAACTGAATAAATTGCACACCCTAAAGCACAGACTGGATATAAGTGTCTGAGCCTGAGCTGCTCATCCCACAGGCCTATTCTGCTAAAGCATAATTATCATCATACACCATCATCTCATGGGATTGCCCTGAAATGTTCTCAAAGTGGTTAGTAGAACTCTGGCTGTGCTAAATCATTTTCAAATTGGTGCTACTCTTACTGAGTAACTTATCATCTATTCAGAAAAGGGGAAAGTTAGATGGCTCTGTGTGACAATTTCCCATTTTGCTTCAATTTAGTTAATACAGGGAGAAAAGAAGAGGGGGATTCAAAAGCCAAGGAATTTTAAGGAAAACAAAAACTGGATTACACCCATGAGGTATTTAAAAGACAATACTGGATTTTAAGCTCAGAATTGCAATATTCAAAGAAAAGCAGGCTGGAATAGACCAGGAGAAAACCAGCTATGAGCCATTAAGTCAGAAGTAGCAAAAAAAGAAAAAGTGCATTGGAGACCTTTTTAATAACTTTACAAGTATTAATTCCTATTAACTATTAATTATGAGGGTGAGGGTTTTTTCTGAAGTTCAACAGAGTATAAAATACTGTCCAACAAGCCTGCTGCTGGCAGGGGAAAGGAAGATTTGCATGCATGTGGTTTCTCTCTTTTTCAATCCCCCTGCTTCACAGTGTTTCAGTCACCAGCCCTGGTGAACACACCTAGTACAACAGGAGGAAATGGAGACACAAGTGCCTCTGATTACAAGTGCATGCAGAAGAAATAAGCTTTACAGAAAGGTACTGTTTTACCTGGAAATAAATCCTTAATAAACAAGAGAGCTGCTAACTCGGGGTGAGAGCTCTGCATTACCTAGCAGCGCTGCACCCAGGCTTTACAAAACCATATATGAAAGGACAAACTTTCTTTAAGGACATGCCCATTGAAATCCTAATTTTACAAAATGGAGGGTTAAAGATGCTCCTGAAAGAGAGGAGTAAATGCCCGTAGAAGGGGCATTATAGGGTTTTTTTTATTATTTTTACTGGAAGAGACTTTCAGCAATGAGGGATTAATTCGCCTGCTTTATGCATTCAATTTATTCACATACACATCATGTTTGTTCATTACACTGCTCTTTCAAACCATGCACATACACACAGAATTCATTTGAAGCCTGAAACAACCCACCTCTGAGCAGATGCAAGACTTGTAAAAGATTAATAGGCACAACAAGCAATCTCGGCTGCAGGGGGAAAAATATCCTAGTTAAATATTTCAGCGCTTTCATCAAACATCTGTCCTCTAGGCTGTGCTTGACAGAATGGCAAGGTAGCTGCTCACTGTGCTGGTTTGTGTGCTGAGGTTTGGTAGTAGAGGGGCTGGAGGTGCTGGAGGGGTGGTCTCTGTGAGAAGCTGGCAGAAGCTTCCCCCATGTCCAGGATGGACCCAGCACTGGCCAAAGCTGAGCCCAGCAGTGACAGTAGCCTCTGGGATGAGGGATTTAAGAAGGGGGTGGGGGGAAAACCCAGGTGGGTTTTAAGATTTGTGTTTATTTCTCACTACTCTAGTCTGATTTGACTGCTAATAAATTAAACTGATTTCCCAAGGTGAATCTGGTTTGCCTGTGGTGATAACTGCTGCGTGATCTCTCTGTCCTTATCCTGACCCACAAATCTTTTGCTGTACCTTCTCTTCCCTGTCCAGCTGAGGAGGTGAGTGACAGAGGGGCTTTGGTGGACACCAGGCATCCAGCCAGGGTCAGCCCACCACACTCACAAAGATTAACAGACATCTGTTCAACCAAAATCAGCTTGTTGGTGGCGTGCCAACTGAGTGCAGCATCCTGGAGTAACTCAGCATCCTGTTGTGAGCCTGTGAAAACGTTCCAGTATCAGCTCCCTTCAAAATGCCTCCCTCAGAAGATAACAGCATGGGTGGGGTTTTGTGTTAATACAAAATCAGCTGCCATAATACATGTACACCACACTGGGAGCCTGCTTCCTAAGGGTGGGAGGCAAAGGGAGGCACAAATCCAGAGCTGTCTCACTTCTTGCTCTAACAGCCATTTGTGAAGGCAGCAAACTGCAAGCAGCAGTAAGTCTCAGTGCCAGACAAACAAGGCTGCTTGGAAATGGCAGGGGCTTGTTTTTACTACCCTCTCTCCCAATGCTGTAATACAGAAAGAATAGGTGAGTTTTGAAACACTTTGCACGTATTCCAATTAAAGGGAGATGTGGAAGGACATTGCTACAAGAGAGAGATGCTGCAGGTTGAACTTTACACATGAAGCAAGTAAAAAGGGATCATCACTCGAGCAGTTTACCTCTCCAAGAGGTTTTTGGGCACTACTGGCTGCCACTGCAGTTCATCCTTGCTCCCTCCTGTGAGGATGCTTGCTCACGCCATGCCCACCTGCCCTTAGCACAGCAATGCTCTCAAACATCTCCTATCCCCATCACAGTGGGACTGCTCAGGACTACCCCACGACCAAAAAATACTGACCAGCTCCTCAGGAAGGGTTCCTTGGGCAATACCAATCCCCCTGCACACAGAGGAAAGCTGCAGGGCAGCCAAGTGTTTCTGGAGCATAACCCATGGTAGCTCCATTCACAACTTGACCTGGACTAAATTAGGAGCAAAATAAATAAAAGCCCAGGAAAAACTCTGACCTCTTCCACTTGAAAAACAAAGTAGCACTGTGGATGTCAAATCACTTTGGGACCTGACAGTCTGCCAGGACACCCTCAAAGGAATCACTAGACTTGGGGTTTCTAATTCACCTCGCCTTGCATGCCACAGAGCACCAGGGAAAGGTTAAATGCTCTGCACTTCACTCCCAAATCCAGAGAGAGGTCATATCTGCACTGCTGGCCCAAGGACAGCCAGCTGCACCATCCTCCCCTCCAGCAACAAGTCACTGTCACCTCCACACACAAACATCTTCAGCTGCTACAACCCCATGCAGAATCAGGTCTTCAAAACAGCCACATTTTCCAGGGTTTTTTCAAAACAAGTGTCACAAGCTCAACTGAGATCCCAGGCACCTGCCTGGGAGAAGCAAGGGAGTAAAAGGAGACACGATGTATACAAGCATGTGAGAGCTATTGGAAATGCCAAGGGGGAACCTTCCAAAGCAGCTTCTGCCACCCAAGAATTGATCCTACCAGCCAGAGAAATAAGGGGCTGTTAAACTTGGCAGGACCAATTATCCCTACTCCAGCATCAAACGACTTCTTGTGACGCTTCCAACATCTGTCACTCAAAAGCTGTGTTGTGGCACAGCTCTGGCTTTGGAGGAACATTCCAAGCCAAGGATTACCAGCATGCACCTTCATCACCTGGTGCCTCTTACCAAGCACAGCCTGAAGGGATTTCCCTGAAGCTGTGAGCAGCACAGGAGTACAATTACCCTAACAGCAGCTTGCCTCCCAGAAGAGCGTACCTGCTTTCCAACAGGCACTAAAAATAAAAATAATTTTCAGTGAGGCACCCAATGAACAAGCTGCCTTTTTTCTTAAATGAGAGCAATGAAGTACTTAGAACGTGTAACATTTAATAATATTTAAAATATAGAGGCAATAGTCAGGCTCTAACAGCTCAGAGGTGCCATTAAAATTAATAGGGCTACCTACTAATTACCTCTGAGGATCAGACCACTGGGTGCCTTGAGGATTTGCACTCCTTCTGTTAAGAACCCTGACTTAATCTCTGTTTAGTCTTCCTCACCTATTTTTAAATAGGCATACAACATAATGCTCCTTTTTTTACCTTTTTTTTTTTTTTGAGCAGCTGTATAGTTCACACTGCCACCCACAAAACCAAGAAACCACCAGGCAGGACCACAAATGGTCACTCTAGCAGGACAAACAGCAAGTCAGTGAGTCAACAAACCCCGGCACACCTGTGTCTGTGCAGAGACCAACAGTGACACTGAAGGTCCATGATCACTGCCTCACAAGGACTCTTCCTGGAAGCTCAGCCTGTGTGAATATTCAAACATTGCTCCTGTCCTCCTGTGGGAAGCTTGAGAGTTCACATCATTGACTTGGCATCAAATCTAGAGTGTTTCCTCAACAGACACTGCTGAACACTGCAGGCCTGATCAGCAGGAGCAGCTCCGTAATAGGAAAAGGTGCAGTGTGTTCATAGAAAACAACTTAAAAACCAAAGAAGGTCCCTTCCCAGACCTGACAAACCAGGTCCAGGGCACAGTTATTGATGGGGGAGCCTCCCAGCACAGCACAAAGGGTGGTGGTGCCAGCCCTCAAACTCAAGGAACATCTCACAGCCAGAGCTCTGCACCTCCAAGGGCCAGGCAGGTCGCCCCTTCTCTGGCAACTTCCAAATGAGGTTTCATACTTCACTCTCAGCAATTTCACTGAAAATTTAATTATATCTTTATCCAGTTAAGGTCTGGCACTTCATCTACATAGAAGCCATATGTCAAAAAACCCTGCTGAACTGCTGAAAGTTCCCCACAGAAATAGTATGCAAAATGGATTGCCTTCACGTCTGAGTGGCTCTCCTCCTGTTCAGGACAGGGCTATCATGTTTTCCATAACTTGCTCAGTTTATTGTCTGCAGTCAAACAGCACTGCTAGCATTGTTACTGCCAAGTAAACCATGATATTATTATTCTCCTGAGAGTTAATCCACAACTCACTGAAGACAATGGAAAGCCACCCCTTTGCTTCTACAGGCTGCACATCAGCTCGCTCAGCCACGCTGCTGGTTAAGTACACATTTATGACATGAAAGTCATCACTAACACCAGTCAGAGAGGGCTGACACACACCCAGCCCCAAACACAGCTTTTGCTGGTTCCCCAGCCCACCCATGGATTTCTGTCAGGCATGAAGATTATGAGATCTCTCTCTTCACAGCGCTCATACTTGAATATTTTCAGCCCTCATACATCAAGCCAAGCCTCTCAGCAAACTGAGGGTTATTTGCCAGGGCTGTCTCCAGACTAGGGCAGCACAGTCCAGCCCAGAGAATGAGGATTCTGCACCCTCCTGGGAACCAAATGGCTCGGGCTGTCCCCAGGGGAGCACCACAGGCACTTAGCAGATTCACTGGATTCATTAATTAAAGCCTTTGTGCAGAGTCACAGGAGAGCAAAAAGAAAACCTTCCAAGTTTTGCCACTGCTTCTCACTTTTGCCCTGCTAAGAGGCCACACCAGAATGTTTTAAGGCAGCAGGGAATATGCACATTTCCACCCTGGACCCTTTCCTGGCCATGTCACTCTCTTCAGAGCCATTTTTTTTCTACAAACCATCCTAAAGCAGAGAAACACAAGCTTTCTCCTTCAAATACAAAGGCCAGCTGTCTCTCCATCTGAAATACACTTCCTTCTGTATTTTCCTATTATGTAAAAAAAGTGCAAGGAAATATTTAAAAGGCAGCAAATTAAAGACTTATAAAGGGAAAACTTAATCATCCCATGCAAAGCAAAGCCCATGAGACTTGATTCAGGGCATGGAAAGTTTAGAAAAATTCTTTTAAAGACAGAATATTTATATGAACAAGAGCATCCAGATTTATAGCAGCAGGAAGAAGAGGGGAACAGTATGCAGCAATGCTTGGAAGGGATATAAATCTGCCTGTTTCAAGAGCAATTTAAGCTCTGAACTTATATATAAATATAACAGTTGGAAACTTTCTGTGTCAACACAGTCACTCCCTTCCCTCAGTTGGTTTTATTTCTCCTTCAAACACATGCAGCAGAGCTGTCTCTTCTCTCCTTTCTCCCCCAGGTCCCTGCAGATGCCCCTATCTGCCCTGGGGACCTGGGGGACCCCAGCTCCAAGCCCATGGCTGGCCCAGGACACCCCAGGCTCAGACCTGCAGCAGCTTCAGGCTGTGCCTGCCACCAGCATCACAGCAAACAGCACGTGTACATTGTACAAGGCTGTGTACCTGCAGATGCAACTTTCCAGAAAATTCAACAGCACTGCAATGAAAGGATCATTTTCAAAGCTTCAAATCCAGGTGCTTAGAGTTAATTAAGTCCATTATTTAACTTCAAAGGGAAAAAATACATTAAAAATATTAAAACGAAAATAATTTTCTTTCCACAGCTAAAGCGCTACAAAATCCATTTTATCTTTACATATCCACATCCTCTTTACAATGCTTTCTGAATGCTGGGCATGAAATCCTATTAATTTATAGGTAGTATTAAAGGCATCTGAATTTAATATTCAGATGGCCAAGTCTTTTTTTTCCCCTTTTTGTATCTCAGCAGAAAGCAAAAGCCCCTCTCATCAAATGTGCCTAGAGAAAACACAGCTAAGCAAGGCCAGCACCCATCCAGCACTTGCCAGGATATTTAAACATCTATGACAATGTTCCTTGAATCCTAAAAACCAACATCATCTCTGTCCTAACCATCTCCTTTCTTGTGCCAAGCAGCTGATTATCCTCTGTTCCATGGAAGCCAAGCCACATCCCAGAACCTCCCTCAAGCTCCCTAACTAAAGGTCTGGGTTTCCACGTTACTTTGTGGCTCAGCTGCTCCATACCATGGATCAGCCCTTCCACCCTCCCAGTTGAGCAGCATGGCTGAATTCCCCTCATGGACCCTAAATTCCTGTATTAGCTGGTGACTGCATAATTACTGAGAGAAGATAGATGGGAGAAGGAATCCATGAATCTTTCATTTTCCTCAGGAAAATGAAAGAACGCTGCAGGCAAACTTTCCACTGATGTTTTAGCTGCTTCACTGAAAGCAACTGTGTGTTTTCTTCAGACAGTTGTTTTGCATGATTCATTGTGAGGCCATTAAAACAACTGTACTCTTGAATTTTAAGACTGTTTGTGCTACCACACATAGCCATTCCCCCTCTTCTCTCTCCTCAACACCGACAGCCCTTTATTTTGCTTGTCTCTCAAAGATGAAAGAAAACAAGGCACAGGAGAAAAAGCACCCACACTGTCCCATCCATGAATCAGCCTGGCAGGATATAATTCTCACAAGGCAGGGAAGGGGGGAAAATTCAGCTGCTGGCAAATTTTCAGCATCCAATATTCCTTAGAAACATATAGATTTGATTAAAAACGTTTGTTTTCTGTCCAAATCTGGTAGGAGCAAATGAATGGTGTTCTTTGTTAGCCATCAATCTTCCCCACTTGTCCATGTGCCAGATGGCACCACACTTCATAGGAGGAGGAACAATAAGCAAAGAGTCAGTTGTGCAGTAAGTTTGCTTATAATCATTTCATCTCAAACAAGCAAAAGGAGAATAAGGATGAAAAGATGTAAAGAAGAATATTAACTCAGCATTCACTCACTTTATTTCTTTTTTTATAACTAAACCCCCACTCTTGACAATGCTAATTATTGACATCTCTGAATTTTTATTACCCCCCAATGGATTTTGCATTTTTAAGAGAGTTTCAAATGGAGTGTGACCAACTTGTTATTAAACAGCAAAATGGAAATATCTGTAACCTGCAAGGGTAGCCTAACTCCTTTGGCACTGACAAATTCCCCTTGCCCAGCCCCAAGAGCTTCCCTGCTGCACAACTGAGACAGGAAGAGGGTGGGAGAGGAGCTCTGGGCAAGGACAGGAGCCAGAAACCCACCCCAGTCCCACCATTTCCCTCAAAACCAAATCCAGTTACAGGTTTGGTTTGTAAAGATGGCTGTTAAAAACAACCAAGCAGCATCTTTCACTTTCTAAGAGAGAAAGAACTTCACATGAAGTCACTGAGACTCTGAGGAGGAACCCCACGGTGCCATTTCACAGAGTCACACTTCAGAGCAGAGCTGCGCCTCGAGATTTGATACTGCTCAACAGCATCTGCTGGTATTGTGCCAATAGCATATGCTGGGAGCAGATATGGATTCCAATGCCAGCAACAATATATATTTTAAACCCAGCTACAGAACAACACAGCAAGGGGAGCAGCAAGGCCTCTCGAGTGCGAAGCAGAGCCTGCATGAACTCCCACAGCCAAACTCCAATCCAAAATTCAGCTGTGTGTCTGTGATTAATGGGGAAGCAGTGCCATGGAACAGCCACATCAGATCAGAGCCCTGGGAGGGCAGAGGGAGTGGACAATGAAGGGGTCTGCCCAAGCACAGGCTGCAGGAGAGTGCAGCTCCCCAGCCCTCACCACCAGGATGCACAACTGCCTGCCTCTGCTGTTTGTAGAGCTGTAGAGCCCCATCCCCATGGCTCTCTCCAGACCTGCTGCAAAATGCCACCAAGGGAATGGCAAAGGTGGTCAGCACACTGAGCTGGGGCTCAGAAACACCTCAAGGCTCACTGAACCAGCTCTCAAGCGTGCAGAGACATACTTTGGTTTTGCTCTTTAGGTATCACAAAGATGACACATGCTGAACCAGGGGCTCTCACATGTTTGCAAAGTGTTGGACACACACTCTATCACTCTTTGAGGTTTTTGTTCAGTCACCCACATATTAAGGAAAATAAATTAAAATAAAATAAAGCCTTGAAATTTTTGGCCCTGGCAGATGAAATAATCCCAGGGGAAAGATTATTGCCTCAGTTCTAGCAGATCGGATTTAGACAGGGATTCATTCTTTTGGCTCTGCTGTTGACCTACTGCTTGAGTCTATTCATCTCCCCTCTGTACTTCTGTTTGCTCATCTGCAAAATGAGCAAGATACTAATCTCCTGTTCAAAGCATTTTAAAACTGTGGCTGGAATAGCTAAGTGCTGCCAGTGTGAAGAATCACATCACTCGAAATCTTTTTTCCAGCTGTTAAGTAGTTAATTGCTCGATCTGAAAGGATCAGATGGTTTCCTCCTCTAACCAGTCCTTCCTAGCAAAACTGAGATCTTGACATATCACTGAAAACATCTTGCAGAATTAATGGTCTAATTTCTCTACCAAATGTATTCATTCCTCATCTGACAGTTTGGTGAGGTACAAAGCCAGGCAGGGAAAGAAGCTCTGGAAAAAAAAGAACTGGTAGTAATAGCACACACATCCCCCAAAAAAACCCCAAACAAACCCACTGAAACCAACTCACCTGGACACCAAAATGCCAAGAGAAATTACAGTTGCCTAATACATTAAAGATAACAGCAATAGCCCCATGGTTACTGCTTTATCCAGCACCAAACAATTTCATGCTCTGCAACTACATCATGGGGGGAAAAAAGTCACAGTCAGCCTTGGCAACATCTTAAGTGGAACAAAGTGAAAACCAGCCTGAGCTACAATACAGGAGCTGCTCCCGTTCAAAGTAACTTAATCTTCTAATACGGCTGTGTACTTTAAATGCACAGGAGGAAGGAGCTTTGAGGCATTATCTGCTGCAGGCAGAGGATCTGGGGTAAGCAATACTGGCTGCTGCTGCTCAGCTCAGTGCTGAGCACGGGCCTGGTCAGGGCTGCCAACAGCTAAAGAAAGTAAACTATATACTAAGGATCAGCGTTTTGTGCTGTCTTATACAGGTTAAAATAAATTGTTCTGTTTGGTAAAGACCCCAATTTTAGGGGTGCAAACTTTGAGCCAACTACAAGGCTCACTGCACAGCCACGGCGTGTAGGTGCACTGAGTGAAAACACACTTAGACAACACTGTTGGCTTTAAATGTCTTTTAAATGAAAAAGGCAGAACAGATGCAAGTGACAGAGGGAATTTTTTTTGGTCTTGTTGAAAACCTTGGTAAGGGAGGCACAGGGAGATTAACCTGTGAAACATCACAGCTGAGAAGTGTATTTAAGTCCCAATCTCATGCATGTAACCAGCCTCTCTCTCAGTCTATTGAGTCTGAAACTGAGCACTGCTCAACACAGATCGTGAGAGAGATTCAGTTTCCCAAGATACCACCTCAATTTGCTATCCTCACACCAACAAAGCAGCAGCATCTCAGGCTTTCACACTAGTTGCTAGCATTCCCACAAAGGAGAAATGTATTTCTTTTTTATACTAATTTAGTTTTAATAAGCTCAGTTCCCATTTCAGTTTCTCTGCAAGACACAAAGTTATCACAGGAGACCTGGTAAATTATGCACCTTTAAGGATAAGGTGAACTTCAGACTTTAAAAAAAAAAATCTAAAACCAAGATAAAGCGCTTTGCAGAGCAGAACTGCTGAAGACATTTAGTGTTACAGTGGGACCCCTCCCTCCTCCTGGAGCGTGAAAAGGAAAGTATCAAAGAGTGACAAACAGAGAAGAAAGGGAGTGTGCCTATCAGGCTGTCAATCTGCCAATAAATCCCAGCGCTCTGCTAATGCCTTCAGTTCCCCTACACGTCTCACACTGTTTAAAGACACTGTGATGTGCACTCTGAAGAATTCAAGGAGGTGGAAGCAAAGCCCAAGGCCTTTATGCTTAACTCTTGAGAAAGAAAAGGGAAGAGAAGAAAACCCTCAGCTAGGAGGATTTAAGAGACTGCAGTGCTGAAGTGCACCTGCAGTCTCTCCCATTTATCACCTGCCTCCATAATTTATAGATTTGCACTTTATGCTGATACCCAGCCTGATACGGGAATATCTGTGCATGGCACAGGCTGAGGGAGTCAGAGAATCACACCTGCCTGCCCAGTATTCACCAGCCTGTGAAAAAAAGATGTGGTGAAAAAAGCCACCGTTGGACCACAAAATAAAAATTCAGGTTTATTTTTTTCTTGAGTAGAACAAAGTGCATCAGATCCCAAAACACTGAGCCCTGGGGGTGAAACTCTGCCTCATCTAGCTGACAGAGCTTGAAGCTGGCTTCAAAAGCAGCAGAGCTCATCAGAGCAGATTTCCTCCAAACCCACATCGCAGCATTCCTGCTATTCATCTTTATCACCACTACTGCCTCACAGTGCCCAGCGAGGTCGAGACCTGGCTGCCTTTTTTTGTTCCACAAGACTTTTCGTACTCCTTCCTAAGGCTGAGCAGCCTGCTCCACAGTGAGCCGGGCACCTGGCTCTGCAGGGGTGGATTAATAATCACAATAGCATATTTGTAAGGCTGCCTGAATGAACCACGTATCCCCAAACTCCAGCCCCTTGCATTTTCCATTTTCAATTTCAAAAATATTTCAGTTCAGTCTTTCCCACCATATGTTAAGTACAGCACATGCTATACTTCTTTAGTTCCTTATCCTTACTTTTAAGTAACTTCAGAAATATTTCTGATTTTTAATTTTTTTTCTTTTTCTACTGATTAAGTTGTACTTATTTTTAGGTAGTATTCATCTTATTTTTATTTTACTTTACATTTTATTTGTTTTTCTTTTTTATCTTTTTACATTTTTTGAAGCTGGTCATTGCCATGTACAACTCAGGCTGTGTAAAACATGTACCATGCTGTGGTTTCTGCCCACTGCAGTCAGCACTGCTGGAACATTCTCCAGGTCCAACCCAAGTTTTCCCATGGAAAGTCTCCAGAGCAAGAAAAGCCAGGCAGCAATCAAACACCATTACAGCCAGACCCTTTGATATTTGCACGCTGTATCAAAGCCAAAGAACAATTCATTTAAAAATACTCACCATGGGCTATTTTTAAATTAAATTTTAAATTTATAAAGCCACAGTGAGAAATTGAGATTTCTATTTTATGAGGGGTTTTTTTTTTAAATCGTGGAAGCTGGGGAGGGGTGGGGAGAAGAAATTTCTCCAATTTAATAAGGATACAATTGTAACTGCCAGCAATGCATTGCATTTGTCTGATGAGTCTCAGAGCAGCCCTTAACCACCCTGCCCTTCCCGACATTGATGGATTGTGTAATTCCAGGAAGGAAAATATAATTATGGAGACAGATGAACAGACACCCAAGAAACAGCATAAAAAGGTATTGCATAGCCATAAAAAGCAATCTTTCATATATAACATTATTAAAACTAAGGAAATGTTATCTAAGGAAGTGTTATCTGCATAAAGACACTTTGCTGTTTAAACTCATAAGGAATAGATGGAATTTTGTTCCATATATGGTCTACCCAGAATTTATTTATACAGTCATTTCAGAGCAGTATTTTAACGTACCTGTATCATTATGCAGACACACTATATGAACTTCAAAAAAAGAATACATAGCAAAGCTGTCAGAATTTCTCTCCTTCCCCCCTAGCCAACCTCAGGACACCTTCTGCATTACCTCTCTGAGTAGGTGATCAGGCTCTAATTTCCATGAGCGCAGGCAATGTCTTGGGAAAGCAGGAAATCCCAGGAGAGCACAGCTCAGGCTGCAGACACTTCCCAAAGGTAATTCCTGAACTGATTTCTAAGTGATGGCACACATTCCTTGGCAAGGCAGAGCACAAATATTTCCTGCATGCATGAACTGCTGGGAGCCACCACCAGCCTGCTGCTGCTCACTGTGACCTATTCAGTTTGCCAACCTTTCATCCCAGACTGTGAGCACTTTAAAACAGACAGTATTTGTTGCTCTTTTCCATTCCTTAACACAATGGCACTAATCCTTGTTCAGCATTTAAGGGTGCTTCCAACAGGAATAATCTCCTCAAAGCACAGTTGATTTTTACCCTAGCACTGGAGTTGCTCACTGTGAGTAAAAAAAAATTTCCATTTTCTTACTAAAGAATTGGTCTATAAAGCTGAATTACAAAGTGCATTTTGCTGTCTACATTTTTAATAGCCTTTAATAACTTACAGGGTAAAAGACCACTGAAGAAGGAAAAAAAACTTTAAATAAAAAAGACCCAAGCAACATGCACATATATCTTACGTACACAACCTCCCCCTTCAAATCGCTTAAGAAAAATGGTTTCTAGACAGATGGTGTTTTGCCTGTCTTGACTCCAGTTCAAACCTCCTTTTTGGAGAGACCAAGTTTTCCACTGAACTGCACATTATACACCAACAAAGAATAAATAGGCTAAATATAGCTTGCAGCCAAATCGCTGCAGTCTTGCAACGCAGCATATTCCGGAGTCCTCTGAGGACAGCCAGCATGCTGGCAATGCAGCCTGAACTATGTTTAGGTCCTCCACTTTATAAATCATTACCTCCACATCAGTCAGTGCCATCCCCTGCAGAGCCCTGCTGAAGCACACTGCTCTCAAAAGCAGAAGTGCTGGGATATGGAGCCATCCCTCTGTAAGCTGCTGTCTCTTTTGTTGTGTTCTCCCAGGCAGCAGTGACTGAAATTCCTTATCCCACCACTGCTCCTCAGGGAGTTGCATGGAGCACCCGGTATGGCTCTGCACCATCAGGGGATGCCCATCCTCTTTGGAGCAACCCAGCCCAGGGATGCTGAAGGTGGGGAAGGCAGCTGCTGCTGATCTCACCTCTCAAAGCATCTCACAAGGGACAGCTGAGGCTGGCAGACACCAAGGACCAGCATTGCTGCTAAGAACTGAAGAAAAATCCCCAAACAGCCACTACACACACTCAAACATTGCTCAGGGGAACGCTCAGTGTCCATGCACTTTTTGTGACACCCCCGAAGAGGTATGCATTTCCTTCCTCTCCTCTTAGCGAGCACAGCTGAATTTGTGGTTTTCCAACCTTGTCTGTCTTTTAAGTTTGTGGCAGCTTGCCTAAAGCACAGGTCACATCACACCATGCAAAGCACAGCATTTCTGCTCCACAAACAGCAAACTGTGGCGTTCAGAGATTTGGACCCCTCCTGTTTCCCCCAGGATCAAGGGTCATTGTTGTTTGCTGCTCATTTTTTTTCTGCAAGCAGTGTGTTACCTGACCCACTGGGAGCCACCTGACCCCAGGTGAGCTGCTGCCTGTCTACACATTTATTTATTTAGGTTTTATTTGGGCAGGCGAGCTCCCTGTCGCGGTGGCAACGCAGGAAACGCTTATTGTTTTACATGTTTACAAACAGCCCCTTCAGATCTCCCTTCCCTCTCTGTCCCCTGAGGTAATATGTATTGTAATAAATTCATAATTCACATTAGGATGATTTAAACAGCTTTGGAGTGGCATGTTTTAGTGCCTTGATTCAATTGTCTGCCTCTCACACTGACAGCCCTGCTCGCTGCAACTCCCGGGCGGTGGGAACTGCTCCCGCCTGCAAACGGGGATAAACAGGCAGGGAGAGTCACACCTTCCAGGAGAGGAATTAGGAACAACCTCATGCAAGCCCTTCACCGAGGAGATGGGATAAACACTGCTGTCTTACCCCAAGCACATTGGGGCTATAAACCTTTCTGTCTGATGATGCTTTTGGGCAGTGATATCAAGGAGCAGCTTTTTGTCGCATTTATTATAAATTCTTACCATCCAGGCAAAAAAAATCCTAGCAGGTTTATTACCACCAAGCCTCCTTCAAGCCATACACCATCTTGCAAGATGTTTGTAAAGGAAGGAAGGCTGGGTTGCCACAAGGGAGAAGGAGATAAAGCTCTTTGTCAGAGGAAAATGCCCAGGAGTCTCTCTCTTTGTTTAAGGATCTTGAGCAATGAAAATCCACTGACAAAACACCAACACTTCTGCTGTTGTCACAACACAAGAAAATCGTCCTACAATGTGACAGCAAAAGTTGGCTTTTAAATATTATAACCACTGCCTCGAAAGGTAAACAGCTGTATGTATGTAAATACATAATGGATCTTGGATAACTGCTTAGTGTTTTCACCTTGTACCAACCCCAAACCACTCTAAGTACTCACCAGCTGTTAAGTCACTGCCTGCTTTCCCTACAGATGCAAGAATATGCAGATGAACAACAAAAAGAATAAAAATCAATGTCACAGCTTTGCTTTGATGTTTGTAAAACTGCAAAACTCAATACACATCCTTTCTATATTCATGTTGCAACTTTTGTAAGGCATGCTGGTGGAAGTATCAAAGCATCAGCAATTACAGTTGTGACAAGAAAACCATTATAAAAAGGTCACACTGTGATTAAAGCATATTTTGCTATTACAATCTCGATGCCTTTTTTTTTGTTGTTTTTAATTAGGTGCATTCTAGTAAAGATTAAAAAAAAAAAGTTTTGTTTTCTTTTCCTAGCACCCAACAGAAGATGCTGTAAAGATTTGTTCCATATGGTTGGACTCGATCTTGAAATTATTTTTCCACCTAAACCATGCTATGATGCCCTACTTGAAGACACTACATCAACTATGAGGATCACTGACACTTGGGGTCAGAAGTGCTTTTTTTTCCTATTATCAGCCAAAGGAATTCACTGCACCTTCATGAACATGAGGCACTGTTCCATGCTGAACCCAGCCTCAGGCAGTTTGACTAACAGAGGTTCATGTGGCAGCAGCTCACCCTGGAATTACCATCCCTGGCTTTTCTACCACCTGCACATGTTCCAGGGAGCCTGTTCTTCCCTGCATTCACTTTCTTTTTGGCACATAGGACACACCATGTCCTAGCTGCAATCTCCCAGCCAAGTGGAGATACTGCCCAGTGGTATTTGCTGTCTTTCCTATATCCCTCTTATCCCAGAGGATTAACCATCTCTGATCAATTATCACCAGCACCTTTTTCTATCTTTGCCTGTAGTGTAATTCCTCCATTTGATTCTGTTTCCAGGCTGAAATCCCAGCACCTGGTGCTATTATGTTTTACCCTATTTCTGTTAGACTTCTGCTCTACTCCAGATCAAACTGTAATTTTAAACAGTAATAGCAACAAAATTACTTACTGTACTGCAATCAGCCAACTACACAAAGATAAAACTAATCATTTAATAAGTCATCCTAGGGATTTTTTTTTCCATCTGTAGCAAAGGGCAATAATACATGAGCTCACCAATTAATCAGGGTCTAAGACATCTTCATCTTTGCCCTTCTCCTTTCAACCACGGAAGTGCTGTTTTCTGCTGTCTCACATATTGCTTAATGCACTTATTCTAAATCCAGCTGTCTTCAGAATCATTTCAATTACAGAATTTCTCTTTTCTCTGTTAGGACCCTCACAGAGTTGAAGCATGTCATACTTGAAAACACCAAGATGTGACACCCTTGGATTCCATTAATGCTGAATAAAACATGGCCTCAACTTTTTTTCCTCCCCCTGGTTCCAGAGTCGAGCCTGGTAAACACAAGGGACTGCTCTGCCAGGGAGGCCATGCACGAAAGTCTTTAGAACAGTGACAAACTTTTCATCCCTGCATCTCAGAAAATGCAAGAGCCTAATCAGGGTAGATACTGTATTTTAGCACAAAACTCCAAACCTCACAGCAGGCTGTCACACCATATTAGTACAGATCTGTCTCATAACTCATTTGGGATGCACTCCTCAAAAATTCAAACCTCAGAACATATGTAACCAGTGAGATAGGGCATAAAATTTAAAAAAAAAAAATCGACAGAAAAGTCAACAACAGTTTATAAAGAAGGATTATGGATGCAAAGAGATTTGCATCTGATATATAACCAAATCCCAGTGATCTGGATTAAAGCAGGAAAGCCTCCTTTAGATACCCAGAAAGTCAGGGGGGGAAGAAAAAGAACAATTAAAAATTCTACAGGGGCATAATTTAGCCCCTAATGGAAAGCACAGTTTCATTATTCCAAAATGAAATTCAGTGGTCATATTGCCTCCCACAGTTTGAAGAAAGGTGTCTGGAAATGCCAGGAAATGAGAATTGGTTTATGCAAAGAAAATTAAGGAGATTATATGAGGCTGGGGAAAAAGGATAGGCCACACAGCCCTTTCTCCTTCCACCTTCTGGCATCTTTCATTCCCAAAAAACCAAGCCACAGCAGAGCAGAGAGTGGGGAAGAAATGGCCCTAAATCATTCACACTGGAGCACTCCCCCACAAATTTCAGCTTTTCCCCAAAGCTGCATTTTAGCCAATTTCTCCACTAATAATTGAGTTCTGGTCAAAGGCACAAGGTGCCAGAAGGACCAGGATCCACAACCCCCAGAGCCCTTGGCTGGCAGCAGTGCCCAACCTGAGCTGAGCTCTGCTAAGGAAATAACATGGCTCTCCCCACCATCAGCTCCTGCAGCAAAGGGATGTTTTAATTAACACAGTGTCACGCAATGGAGAAAAAGCATATTTCGGCCTGGATCAGCATATGCTTCACTTAACAATAATCACCACACTCACAAAGAGCCTGACAGCTGAAGTATACACTGAGCTGGGCCTAAACAAGTCTCTGACGTCAGCAAAAAAAGTATGAATTAAGAAAAAGATGGTCTTTAACTGACTTTAGGGCCTTTTAAAATCATCTTGCTGCTCCCACAGCCTATGGAGATGAGCTCTTCTATCCAACTCCTGTGGTGCAGACCAAGGCAAACCCTGACTTCCCTTCAACAAACTGTGTGTGCTCTGTGACAACTGGAGTTTGTTTCCTAAGTGGAATAAAACTAGTTCCATCTGCACTGTAATGAAGAAAAGACTGCAGAGCTGGAATCCAAGGATGTCAATTGAGACTTTTTAAAGACACAAGGTCCTTCAAGCTCCTGCAACCTCTCCAGAGCCTGAGGAGGGGTGAGCTGTACAGGGCAGCAGAAGCAAACCTGAGCAGCTCCAAATGCTCCCCTCTGTTTGTCCTTGTACTACCAAACAATTCACAAGCACACACTGAACCTACAGAAAAGAAAGACACTTATTTTCTGCTTGGCCAAATAATGAATTAGAGAAGAGTTAGAAGTTACTCGATAATGACAGCAACCAGGGCAGTTCTTAAACACTGATGGTAAAAGGTAGCTAAGTAAGCACCTTAAACCAGGAAATTCCCAATTCCTTGCAAAAGGGGGAAAAAGAAAAAAAAAAAAGAATCAATCACCAGCTGTCATGATATCCCATTGTTCAGCACTGTTAGCATTAGGAAACAGTCACAGGGGATTAAGGCAGCAGAGAACATGTAGTAGTTCCTGACTGCTAAGCAAATGCAGGCTGCCTGGTAACACATGGCACAGGGCTGTGATTAATCATTACGATGCGACAGAAGGCGAACCACGGCGAGATAATGTCAGCAGCTGAACTGTGCCCTGCCTCTAATGACAACTTGCTTATCCTAACATGCTCCACATTTGTATGACTAAGAAAGCATCCCCAGCTTGCTCGGTGCCTTCTGACCCACGGCCAAAGACTGGAGGATGCAGCCAGGGTGAGGGGACAGGTGAAACACTCGGGGCTCAATCCTCACAGGTCTAAAGGCACCTTTGATGGGACCTGGTGGGGAGTGTTTCTCCAGGACACCACTGAAAACCACTGCCTTTCACACCTATATCACCTTTCACACCCCTATCACACCACTTAAAGGGGCTTCTCTGGATTTACAGCAACAGTATTTTTCTAGATAGACTGCAATCGATAGCAGCCTGTGGTGAAAGCAAAGGTGATGTTTTTTATTTCCACTTTGTATCAAGAAGGAACCTAAGCTTCAGAACTTCCAGGAACCAACATCTACAAAATACCTTGCAAAACAACTTTCTCTCATACTCAGCGAAACTAAGATTCAACTGACCTCTGAAAACTGTGCAGGTGGTTTGCTCTATTCTCAGAATTTATTGTTTTTTGTTGTTTTGTTTGGGTCTTAACCACATGGAACAAGAAAAATTCAAAAGCTCTGTACTATCAGCAAGGGCAGGAAGGAAAACCTACTGCATCCTTCATTCTGCCCACTGCCATGGGCCATTAGTGAAGTTCTACTCTGCATTAAACAGCATTTCATAGGAACAATTATTTATTAAGGGTATGGACAATAGCATTGATTGTTACAAGTTTGATTGATTAAGCAGACAAATTGGCACAGTTTCTCCTTCCCTGCCTGCCATATGTTTCTTCTTAAACATCTGGCAAAGTCTTTGTTTTTCCTTGAGTAACCTAACAGGTGTTGAACCAAATCCTTAATGCTTCAGTTTTCCCCTTGGAAGCAGACGGGTGGAGGAAACACAAGAATATTGCATTTCCAACATCTCTCCTTCCTTCTCTGTGGTGGCCTCACTAATAGCCTGAGTTTAAAAATAGCAGAGAGAATTTCAGATTCATCATCAAGTGTTCTTTTGATGTGGAGAAGACTCTTTACATCGAGACAAGGAAGTCAGACCTCGCTCCATTGATGCATTTTCCCCTGTTCCTTTTCACAGCATAAAGGATACAAAAAACCCCACTTTTATACCAGCCCTTCATATTGCTGTCATTAAAAATGTTCAACATTCTGCCTCCCATCTGAAGGGGGTTATTTGTACCTCATTCTTGGGTCTCTACAAGCCACAGTCTCCTCTGCTCTGCTGCTGGAAGTCACTGAGTGCCACAGTCAAGCTCTTGCTTGAAGTCCTACCTTGGGCACTGCACCAGATTTGTAATTCAAGCTGAAAGCACAGAAACACAGGTGCCTAACACCGAGAGGGCACTCTTTATTTTGAAAAAATGCAGCACCACTTTAGCTAATTAGGTCTTATCTGTTTAAAGCTACAGGATAGTTTGATAACAATTAGGAAGGACTCCCAACAGGCTGCTGGGATCAAAGGCCCTTTCTGCTACGACGTTTAACAAGGAAATTAACACTTTTGCCAAGTAATTTGCACATGCTGCCAAAGTTGTTTTAACTTGCTGTAATATTTTAGTTTTAAATATGTACCTGCAGAGATGCTGCTTTAATTCAAGTGTTCTGTGTGCCAGCAATGGGTTCCCTATCACACCACCAGCTCCCATTTATTGCTGGAGGGGAGTTTTTACCAACAGGATAACTGAAGTGCTTGCTTCTAGTCACTTCAAGAGATAAAAAAAGGAAACATTAAAAAAAAAGAGTTGGGAGGCAAAAATTCCCTCACCATTTTCTTACTCATGGAAATTAAACATTTCCAAAAGACTACCTGTGGGATCTCAACCCTTAATGTCACAAGGATGAGAACTGTGATGCCAAGATGCCATGCATGCTTGGAAAATTCCAACTGGACTCTTCTGATGGGTTTTTAATATTTGAGACTGGGGAGCAATCACAGCTCCAGAGAGCTGTAATGATGAATGGCTGAGGGACAGTGAATATAACGAGGAAAAACACAAATTGAACAGCTGTATTTCATAAAGAAACAATAAAACCATGCATAGCAGTTTTTCTTTTTTAATTCAGTGCAATGTTTAAAGGGACATTGATACCCAGTAAATTATGCTCACATATCCTCTGCTAATGATGACTCTTTAATAAGATCAAACTTCCAGCAGAGTAGGGTACTTTTCTCCTGGTTCCCTGGGATGCAGGGCAGGGCTGAGCACCAGGACTCCCAGTTGAGCCCTGGTATTCCTTTATCTGCACCATGCTGCACCCTAACAGAGCCCTCCTGCTGTACCCTGAACCCCAGGCATGCCACAGCCACTGCCCTTTGTGCTGCTAAACAAACTGCAGCATCCATCCTTGAGGGAAACCTTTCCCCAGCTGCTGCTGTGCAGAGATGATTCATTCATTCAGCATTACTCAGCTCAGGTTAGCAGCCAAGAAGCCAGAGTTTATTGAGTGCACCAACTCAAAGCCCAAATTACATTTACTTCTTACAGCAAATCAAGAACAGACCAAAACAAGAGAGACAACAGGACTGTGGCTAAAGCCAAGCAGTGAAATTTGGAGGACGAGGGACAGCCTGACACTGCTTTACTTCAATTTCCTTCCATAAGGAGGGCAGTGATGGCTTTCATGGGGTGATGACAGCCAAGGCTGAACACAACAATGGCCTCCAGCCTTGACCATCACCTCACCCACGGCTCCAGCATCACCCACCCAGCTTCTGCACAGAGACCAGGCAGTCTAGACACAAAGGCTTCAGCTACCCATTGATCCTAATTAGACACTGGCCCTATTTCATGGAAACATTCCATCAGTGACCCTGTGGCACCAACAGCCCTGAGCCAGCAGCTCAGAGAGCAGGAGTGCAACTTCTGCAGCACGTCAATTTAAAGAGGGAAGATGAAGTGCCATCCTTGGATCTGGAGGCAAAGGGAAATCTGTTTTTAAATCTGGAACCACTAAATACAGACTCTCACCATGCAAACGTACCACTTTCACGAACTAGACACTGGCAAAAAAGCACTTTATTTTTACTAGCCCTTCTTTTGTTCTCTTTAGTAGCTCAGCCACATCACTCAGTGACCCACTGCAGCACTGAGCAAAAACACCCAGGTCACAGCAAGATGCCTGTGAGTCAGTGAGACACTCCCTGTGTCAGAGCCCCAGGCTTGCTGGTTGGAGCTGCAGAGGTACAGCCAGCACAGAACCACATCCTGCCCTGCAGCAAACCCCACCACACTGCCACAGCCCCTGCTGCCAGCAACCAGCTCTCAAAGACACCTCCAGCCCTTCAAAGAAAGCTTCAAGTTCTCTACCACTTTTAATTAGAGCTCATAAAGAGCACCAGGTTCTCAAGTTTTTAATCACATAAGCTTTGTGAATTTATTAGCACGACAGCAGACAGCATCAGACAGCATGGGAAAAGGAATTAGGAGTTATTTGCAATCCTTTTGCTACTTCTGTTCAAATGTTGATCGTTACATGGCGAGAGACTCGCGGGGCTCAGCATCACCACGTTACAGGAGCCACTGTGCTCTCAAATCAAAGGGCTGAAGGCTTAAATCAAAATCAGAGTGCTAGGTGCTATAAAAAGATTGGGGAACAAAAAATAGCTTCTGACAAGTTCTAAGCAGACATGGACAGCAAAGAAGAAGGAGACATCAGTAGCTGTCATGTATTTCTCATTTAACCTCAGACAAATTGTTTGCTTTTTGCCTCAATTTCCTATCTCTAAAATCTAACTGATAATACTGACTGCAGTCAGAGCTCCCAAGCTCCAAGCCTTAGCCAATACACTCCATTTCTAAAAATGAAAAACAACATTTCAGTCAAGTAGCTATTCATATTTTTGGATACAAAAGTATCTGCTGATTAGGGTAACTCTTGAACTATAAACCAGTGTTTTATTAGAAGAATTTTGTCCCTGAAGTTAATAATTAAACTGGACACACTAACCAAGAGTAATCTTATTTCAGAAGCAATATTTAATATTGCATATGAAGTGTAGGTACTTTCCCCAATCCTTAACTACAGTAGCATCTATGACAAAAGCAGTGCACGTCAATCTGCTGTTATACTGAAAAAGCTGCATTCTAGATTTGGCTCAATACACACATCAGGAGACAGAGACTCAAATCACCAGAAACCTCACTCTGTAGATGGCTTGCTGGATTTCTGACACTGAAGAGCTTTTTCTGGCTCATACATGCAGCAAGCAAAGTATAGCCAGGAAATTACTCACTTCTGAGGACAGGTCTTTTTTAACCCAAGCCAGAGAAGGTCTGGAATCTTATTTCAGATGACAAGCAATTAAAAACCAAACCAACCCTTCCCCAACAGTTGCAAGAAGCCAACCCCCAGAGCACAGTAACTGGAGCAAGTTTTGCAAGATACTTTCTGAAAGGTGGAAATTTGGCTATGTTCCTAATCTAAATTTTTCCCCCAGTGCTCACATGAAAACTGCAAGCACAGTGAGACAGGTGCCCCTCACCTCTGCAGAAAAAGGCTGTCTCCAACCTCTTGTACAGAGACTCTTAATTTAGTAAATTCACTCTACTTCAGTTTTCTCTTACTTCCCTCAGACAGTTCCCAACAGTTTCTGTGTTACAGAAAACAGCTCTTGTAGCCCTTCAAAATTAAGGATGTTGTGCAGGTGTTAATCACCGGCATGGTCAGCACAGGTCCAGATAACACCACCACAGAGCAGACACACACAGGTCACACACTGCTGCAGTGGTCACAGGCTCTCCAGAGCCAAGATTAGAGTCAGTCAGAATAAGACAAAGGTTGTCCAAAGTCAGTTTGATTGGCATTCTCCTTAAAAACCCTGGCTTAATACCAATGTTGAAAACAGCTTGGATTAACACACCAGAACTATTCTATCAGGTACTGATGGCACCAAAGAAGTCACCAGAAACATCAGCTGAGAGTAAGAAGATAAACTTCTGGGAAATAAATTTATTCCCTCAGAAGGCTCATGCCCATTTCTAACAAAAATAATTCACAGGGTCAGGAACACTCAGGTGCAGCCAAGTCTCACTGACTTCCCAAACCTACTGGTAGAGATAGAGGATTCAGTTTGAGCAGCAGGATCTAGCAGAACAAGATTCTGAACCTCACCTTCCACTGACTGGGAAAGGGGGAAGCCACGCAGAAAACAGACTTCAAGAGCAAAAAGGCAATGGGGGGATCCTTCTCCCCCTACTGAGCACCTCTTCTTTCCTGGCTAAGCAGAGCCACGAGCATCCCCAACAGCCCAAACCCTTCCCTGCTGCACCCTTTGGGACAAGCGCCCTGTTACTGCTCCAAGAAATAAAAGGAAGTTTTGTGAGTATGTGGTGGCAGGCAAAGCAGTAAAGTGAAAAGCTGTTGTTGTGAGCCCTGGTGGACCCCTCAGCCTTCCCATTTGTGCCAAAAAAAGTAAGAGTTCAGACAAGCAGGCTTGGCGTGGTCATTAATCATGATCACCAGCAGAGCAGGTCCCACACCACAGGGACAACCAGTGAGGCAGAAGGGGAATTTCACTTGGAAAGAAAGGGACTGCCCAGACCACGAAAGACAAGCAAAGAGGTACAAGGCAACAGGAGTAATTGAAATACAAGTGTCAAGTGAAAAAGAAAACTTGAAACACAAAGCCAAACAGAAAGTATTAAAGCACATTTTGAGCAGGCAAGACCACAGAATTTTGGTTAAGGACTGCACACCGTGTTTTCTGCTCGATACAGAAACACACAATGCACCCCCACGTTTGACCTGTGCAGTATTACTTTAAAACTGCTCCTACCAGTTAATTCTACAACCAAAATCTCACCAGCCAGTTCTAATCCTTTTAAATGGTGGGGGATTTCTGCTGATCTTCTCTATCTAGGGATCAAATCAGCAGTGCAGAAACAGGAAGGGGAAAAAAATGAGTTTAGTTTGATTTAGCACAGGGATATTTTGTATTGAGCAATGAGGTAAATGTGACATAGCTTTAAAATAAAATCCATAATGCTCTTCACTGCAAGCAACTTGGGAAGCCTCCTCTGAGCATTAATAGGAGCAAAAGGATCTTATTTTACAGACCTTTCCCTTTATATTTTCCCAGCTCCGGCTCACGTGAGCTTAGGAAATCCCTGGCAGAGACTTGGATAAAAGGTCTCATTTTCACACCATTTTCCACCTAGAAATGGTGCTAGAACATAAACCCATTCTGCTTCTACTTACAGTTCAGAACACCTCAGAAAGGGAAGCTCTGTTGTAAGGAGCACAAAGCTGCCTGCCCAGAACTGAGGCAGGCTGCAAAGGGGCAGGTTCCAGCACTGGCAGTGGGAGTTTCATTGTGGATATTTTAGCTCCAGATGCAGTAGAAACAACCCCAAGGCTCCCCCCTTAAAATACTTTCAGATCTGTCAGTAACTTCTAGAGTGACTGGGCTTTTTCTTGCACGGATCTCCTGTGCACTGAAATGTCAAAATTGAAAATAATTGAGACCACATGAAATAAGTAGGATTTAATAACAACTGTCAAGAGAACAAAATTAATAGTCTTCCATTTCCACATTTCTATAACGAAAACTTTAATTTCTGGAAGAGCAGAGCCTCCCTGGTGTATTTGATCTGCTTCATTAGTTGCCAGTTTGGAATCGATGCGATCAGCCCATGGCAGATTCTGTTATTTAAAGATGTGATTCAACACAGCAGCCTATGGTCCTCATATGAATATAAGAACTCCAAGATCCCAGGCACAGGAAAACACACATTAAACTGCAACTGGACACACGTGTCTCGTGGGACACTCGGGTATTGCTGGTGATGCAAGCCCAGCTGCAGCTGGACTTTGCCCACTGACAGTTCAAAAGCCGACTGCCAAGTCACTCCTGAGGTTTATTGACACTGCAAACTGGACTGAAGGCTGGTTTAGAAACACTGCTCATCAAGTCTGGGGTTACACTTTTAAGTAATTACACACACAACCCCACAGACTCGACCTAAAATTCAGCTCCACAGTCCAAACAAGTTGTTTTTTTTTTTTTAAATGATATAGTTCCAAGACTATGAGGACTTCGATGCAATTCAGCTGTGGGGGACAGCATGCCAACAAAGCACATCTGTCACTGATAAAAATAACAAAATGGAGCCTGGGTAAGGCCCACCTGTACTACTGCATCAACTTCCACCCATTCCTACCAAGTCAGACTATAAACAGCATCATCAATGCAATAATAAACTAAATACTTTTAATGGCTGTACTAGAAAGTTTACCAAACAAGCAACAAACTGTGCAAGGGCAGCTATTATACCAGAGCAACAGAAAAAAGCCTTAGAAAACACACATATTGCTGTGCTACTCATTCTCGTGTGTTTCTTGCAAATAACACAGCTTCATTCATCACCAAAGTCATCCCCATGATGATTTGGGAAGCTCCCTCTCCCCATTTGTGGGAACAGCACAGATAAGAAGACTGCAAAAACAGTGGAGCAAGGCATGGGAGGGGACAGTGATGGGCTGAGGGAAGTCAAAGCTCTGAGCCATGGGGCCCATCACGGAGCTGCAGCAGCCAAAATCACACCGCAGAGATCTGGCAGAAATAGGAACGCTGAGGATGTTATTCAGAAAACTTTCATGCACTTTACTGTGGTTGGAATCAGGAGAGCTTGACATGTCTAACCTTGGGGAAAGAGGCCACATTCCTCACCTGCTCTCTCCTCTAACCCCAGCTGTGGGAATCAGGAGCAACACAAGGGAAACAGGGATGTGCCTTTGGAGGTTGGGAATGGCACATTGCAACGTGAAGTCTTTCCCTTCACTCAGCTCACACTGCAGACTGTCACACACAACATAACACCACCTGGATTTGAAATCAATTTCTCATCCACAGCTCTCCTCTGACATTTCAAATTCTTATTTTTTCATCATGTGAAAAAGGCCAGTAATTGCACGAGGGAAACTCCTCAGCTGTGGGCATGGCAGGGAAATCAATTAAAATGTTCTAGTTTCATTTGGGGAAAGAGGGTCACTCTGCTTTAACCACCTTAGCACAGGAGTGAATGCAGAAACCAAAGTAAACCCAGCAGGACAGAACCACTGCTGTTAGGACCTGCTGACAGCACAATGCAGCTGCCATCCAAAGCACACATAACTGAAATTTCTTTTCTTGTAAAGAGGATTGGTAGCACACAAATCAACAAAATATCACTTTCTGCATCCATAAGAAATTTTTTTTTGCATCTCTCAGCCAAGTTCCTGAGTTCCCCCATCAGACTGATTCATATACAATAAACCTAAACAGACTGAGAATCATGCCTGGCAATTTCACTTCCTTCCCAGTTTCTATCTCTCATGATATTCTTACTTCACTAGAAATACCACGTCTCTCAGGCATGCTTCTACCAATTTAGCTTCTTCCCCATAAACTGCAGGCAAAGAAGCACATTCACCCCCACCTGAAAGCAGAAACAGGCTGCAAGAGCTGGTGCTAGTGGGGTTTTGTTTGGTTTATGTGCACACGTGTAACCCGGCCATAAACAAGAGACAGAGTTCAAACCTCTGGGAAGCCTTTCACATGGCTTTAGAAAACTACACACTGAGGACCTGAAGCACAACTCCTGCAGTTTGGGGTTAATCATCTTTCATTCCTTTCTGTCCATCACCTTTGCTGTGCAGACCCTTGGGGCACAGCTCTTGGGGCAGTGGAGTAAAACAGGACCTGCCACTAACCTCACTGGGATCTCCCACAGCAACTAAATACTCCAGTATTTATTTATCCACTTAAATGTACATTTTGAGCCAGCATCTGTTTTAAGAGATATACCCATATGTAAGTCAGCAGCAGGAAATTGGGTCTTCTGGGAGATCATTATCTCTCGGTGCTGGCAGAGAGAGGATCCCTTTGAGAAAAGCACCACATCCTACAGCATTATGCCAAGCACTGATGATGCACCTACAAGAGGTGCCTCATTCCACCTGCACAGCTGTGATGAGGGGTAAGTCATCCCTGCTGCCCCCAGTCACATGTAAACACCTCCTCCTCCCCAGGATTCATCTGTGAGGAAACAGCTCCCTTCTCTCCCACTGCTTTGGATACAGGAACTGACTCATCCATAGGGGAGTTTTCTCCCCCCTTTTTTCTCATTCCAATGCAGATATGAAAAATAATAGTCTTCATTTCAATATTTAATCATATGCTTCATTTAGTAATGAGTCCAAGAATAATTTAATCCTGGCTATCAACATAAAAGAGATATTGTTCTTTTCGCTTGATTATGTACTAAAATAAAACCCCCTCCGCTCTCCAACTTCTCACAGGCCAGAGTCTTGCTCCTTCTAACTTACAAAATAAACACAAATTACTTTATAGAGTTGATTACACACACAACACCTTGACCTGAATTTGGAAAGGGACACGAGATGCTTCTCCTAGCAATTTCACCTGCCTAATTACAAATGCTGCCGTCTCCCTTGAATGAACAAACTCGCTTATGAAACAGAGAGGGAGCTGACATTTCATGGCACATCGCCTCGTGCCTCAGTGAAGAAAAACACATCACGTGCCACAGATTTCTGGAAGCATCACCACTCCCTTATGGTACATGATCTCTTGCCAGGAATAAATAGCACAGAGTCCAGCACTGGAGTCACATAACGTTTGGCTCACACATCATTTTTCTGTTATTGCGCATTATTATACCAAACGCACTGTTCAGGTACTGGCCACTCTGGAAAAATCTCATTAGCTATGAAAAACCTGGACTTTAGTAAGAGGTGATTAATAATCTGGAATGTCTTGCTTAGATACCCAGTGAAAACTTGAAAAGAGTCCAAACCCCTGAAGAAGGCAAGTGCTTTCACATATTACCTTTATGTGATTTAAATGATCCCCAAAAACGTGCTCTTTTGAGGACAAATGGTGCCTGTTCTCTGTACATTTGTTAATGCTTTAGGAATGATCTCCAAACATTTTGAGCATCTATCAAGCACAATAATGAAAATGCTGTTATTTTGCATTAAATATTTTAAGAAAAATACTTCTATCTTGGCTATATTCATGCACTTAAACTCTCTGCATTGTTTTTCTCTAAAGACCTTTAACTTCAGCTCCTCCATTTTTTTTCCATCTAAACCATTTCTGCTCAGTATTACATGTGTGCACTCCCACTCTTAAATCCTCCTTCCTCCTGTTTCTCATCGTGCATACTTCCTCTGGAAACATTAAGTAGAATTTATCGCTTATTTCTGGAAAAAGAAAGTGTTTAAAATTTGAATACAAGTCCTTCAGAGATAAAGCATCCCAGGTTAAATTTAATGATGTCCAGGGGAATACTATGCAAGTGATGAGCTGCCTGCTAATATGTCGGTGCTTTAGGGAAGAAAAATATCAATTAAATTTCATAGCATGTGACTGCATACTGACCTTGAAAGCTATCTGTAACTTAGTTTCAACTTGAAAATTCAAAGTCTACGTCAGAACTTCTGCCCTAATTGGTTTTAACATCACTGAAGAAAGGCACAGTTCTATAGAGACTACAGAAATACTAAGAGAATCAACCTGGAGAAAAGAAGAACTCCCTCAAATCCTATTAAGTGTTTAACCATGACATTTGTGTGTGCATCTGGCCTCCCCCTGCCCATCTTGGGTTTTGCCCATTGCTTCAAGAGATGTTGATGGTTCTTTTCTCTTTCAGCCTTCTGATAATGCTAAAATAACCCAACAGTCATGCTGGCCCATGTCTGGGAGCTCCACCCAGTGTCACCCCAGTGCCTGAGTGAGAATTTCTGTGACTGAGCAGTTTATTACCAAGAGAACAACAATCCAGTGGCACGGACACAACACACAGACAGCAAGAGCCCCACAGGAGAAAGAAACCTGCTATTACCAACTGCTCCACCACTCAAAGGAAACCCAAAAGGCAAATCTCTCACCTCCAACCAGACTTCATTTTAAAGCCTCTCCCACAGCAGTCCCCTTTTCTAAGCAAGCTGCAATTCAAATCGTGCCACATATTCCACTGCAATTCTAATGGCAGGGGGTTCCTTAGGGAGTTTTCAATTTTTATTTTTATCTGCACTAATCTAGCTTCTCAGTCTGAATTTCACCATCAGGAAGAAATGACAGTAGAATATACACCTGTCTTTCCCACTACAGAGTTCAGGCAAAGAAAAAAATCCCATATACTTATTCAGAATAAATATACTTAATTTCATCAAATATGCGTAAGCTGCATTTCCAAGCCACCAAACACAAAAAGGAAATGGAAGTCATTTTGTATTTACTGAATATGTCTAGAAAAGCCCAGCTCCTTCCAGCTACAATCCAACTTGCCTTCTATAGGAGTTTCCAGACCACAGGCAGCAACAGCAGGATGTAATGCACGTCTCGTTGTTAGAGGACAGCCAAGCATGTCTTCTCACTGAAATTCTTCTGGACTTTGTATCAGTAACAAAAGATGTTGAAACTCCCCCAACATTCCTTCCAAGTTGAATTAAAATTTGTGATGCCTGAGCTGATGAAAAGGCACAATGTTGAAAGGACACAGCTCCTTCCTCCTCAGCTAACAGCACTTATTCTGGCCAGAGTCAGGTGGGTTCAATTTATTTACTGTGACACTGAATGTGGCGACTCTTTTCAGGTGAGAAGCTCATTTACATCATGACTAGAAGCTGTTCAGAACACCTGGTGTCAGAACACCAGGTCAAGTGAGCAGACAGAGCCATTAACCCTATCAGTTAACCCTTGTAAGGGGTGTTTTCTTCCCCTTGCAGCAAGTGGAATATAAAGTCATGTACAATTAACAAGTTGTCCAAGTCAGCTCTGAAATCCAGAGCTCTCTGAGATCCAGCCCAGCTGATTTTAAAGTTAAAAAACATAAGAAAATAAAAGGGTTCTTCTGATCAGGGCTTACAGACCCATTTATCTGAGACACTGCATGCCAGCTCAGCCTGTAGCTCAACAAATCTCTACCTACAACATTTCTAGCACCAGACTGTGCTGAATTTTGCAGCAGCCTGAGGCACTTGGGACATCCACATCCCATCAGGCCCACAGCTATACACACATAAATACACACACAGCTCTTTCCTCTGCTTTGAAACATCCTGCAGAAGCCAAAGCATGAACTCTTCCTGCAGAACAGCCTGGGCTCTGTGTAACATATGAGGTTCCTTCACCATGAAATTTGCTCTCAGACTTCTTAAAGTCTGAGTAATTATTTGAAGAGCAAAAGACAAATCAGACAGCTCCTAGCATCGTGTTAAGGATCCCAGGAGCAACAGAGCAGCTCTTTATTCATGGAGCCTGAGCACCAGGGCTCAGCTCAGAGGGAAGCCTGTGAGCAGACAGAGCAGGAACCCATTAGACTGAAAAGAAGTGCCAGAAATCCACATCAGAGGCTCAGGCAGATCCTCCTGGAGCACCACTCCAGTCCAGCCCTGGCTCCTGCAGCCCTCAGATGGCTGTATCTTCCTTAAGTCTCTGTGTAACGGGATAAAATGAGATGCTGAGGTTCAGTGACACAGCCCAAAGGGAATTAAGGTCTGACTCGTCCCTGCTTAGAGTGGATAGAGATAAGCCTGCAGAGAACTCTTACCTAGAGCAATGCCAACAGGCAAAGCTACCACGCAGCTTTTGGGCTGCTGCAGCACTTTGGGAGCAAGAATATTTAATGTGAGCAGGGCCTGCCTGGTGCAGACACACAGCAGGGCTCTCCTGCTGAGTCACGCTTTGCCCCGGGGTGTTTTCCCTGCATTGTTCAGTCTGTTCCCTGGAACAGCAGGAACAGACTTACTGTCACACAGGTGCTCCTTCTGTATGTCCCTGGTGGCAGCACACGGAGTCCAGCTTTGCTGACCCTCCAAGGTGAGGCTGCAACAGCTCCCACCTGGCCTGACACCAGCTGTAAAACAGGAGGGGAAAGTGGGAAAAGGGGAGAGGAGGGGGATGCTAAGCACTAACAAGCCCAAGATAAGCCGCGTTTGTAGCAAAAAAAAATTTACAGTATCTGATCACCTAGAGCTCTCTCTTCAGGATTGTTTCCCTCTGGCTCAGGCAAGTAATGCGGCTTTGCTACACTGTGTGGGCCATTAGCCTCCATGGGAAGTTCATTCCCTCATGCCCCAAAACTGGTATCAGGAGGGAATTTCACACCCTCCCCAAGGGGCCCATCAAATTGTGCATCAAAAACAAAAGCCTCCCTGCAGCAGGAATCCAGTAAATTACACTCAGCTTCTTTTACACAGCTAGTCTGGGATCAAACATCGGCATCTCAAAGGGGACAATCCTTTGGAGACGACTTAACCCTTTGGAAGGGCTTTGGTCCAGGATACCCAGGCTGTCCTCAGCCTTAGGAGGTTGCTGGTACCAGCCTCAGGTATTTTTCCAGACCCTACACAGCCCAGGAGGGAACAGATCCGGACCCTGCTCCTCAGCAGCAGTTAAGAAACACTTTCATCTCGGCAATAAAACATTTAAAGTCTGGGTGCTTCTAAAACACATATTCAAGTTCCAACCCCCTTCCCTAATTTCCCCAATCACATTATCAGTTTTACCACAACAGGGAAAAAACCCCACAAAAACAAAAACCCCTTTGAGCATTTCATAACTGGGTGGGGGTTTAGTATCACTAAAGCCTCTCACTGGTTTTCAATACAGCTTTATTTTAAGAAAGCATCTATTATATGAAGCTTGGGCTTTGGCAGGCAGAGTAGAAGCCTGGCCAGTGCAGAGAAGGAGGACAATACTCAAAGTGCACTATTATTGTGTCACTTTTTCATATTTCTTAATACCAACTTAGTGAAAAAGTTTACTACTTACTGGAAGTTACTTAGCATATGACTTCTACATTATTCTGGAGCCATGAAACAGCCTCTCCCTTTCTATCCTCCTACACAGACTTAGTAGAAACATTTTCTAGCAGTTCATCTGAGCCAGCTATTTAGTTTTTGCTTGGCAATATTTTCAACTAGAGGCAGGTCCAACCTCCAGGAAAACAAGTTATACAGCAAGAGGGTGGGACACAATCAGAGAACACATAATAAAGTAAGTAATAAGTATGACCCATGAAAGGAAAACTAAGAGATATTGTTTCCATAATATTGTAAATTAAAAGTCATTGACACTGATGTAAAATGTGAAATTCCTTGTGCACTGTTTTTCATTCATTTGCCACAGAGATGGAAGGCCAGAGCCACATCCAGAAAAAAGTACACTATGAAGGGCCAACACCAAACCCAGCCATGACCCAATGTCAAAACAGCAGCCCAGGAGGATTAAGGAAAAGATCCTCAACCCAGCTCATAAACCTTCCTGTAAGTCTTTGAGTAGGAAAAACTTCACAGCCTTTTTTCCTCTGCTGCACTCAGGGTTCAATGGACCTAAAGCAGCTCCTCCATCAACCAGGGTCCTGCTGGTATGGATGAAGAGATATTGCTGTGCATTTATTGATTAACTTCCACCCAGCATTTTCCAGTTGCCTGAGAATCAATTTAATATCACTGCTGAAAGCAATAAGGATAAAAAAGCTGGATAGGTACCTTTGATCTACACAGTTTTAGCAGGCACCAGCAGCTAAAGCATTGCTGAGACTCTCCTTAAGACATTTTCCCCTCCTCGGAATTATTTTGCAGTTCATTCAATAAAGCAGCAAAACAATTTCCTGACAAACTAGGAAATGACTGTTGGATTGAATTCAAGAACTTCAGAAAATATTAGAAACAGAGATTTAACAGAAAGTGCTTGGATCCCACTGACCTTACAGACAAGTCAGACTGTCATTTCCTCAGCCATCAAGCCCAACCTGCTCAAAGACTGGTGGGAGGGAAATAATCCTCGCTGTAAATCACGTTCCCCTGCCTTCCACCTCAGACACACTTCCAAGTGCAAGTCTGAAAGTCACATGCACAAAAACCCTCATCCACTAAGACCCTGCCATAACACTTTGCTGCAAAAACAATGCAATTGGCACAAAGTATATTTAAAAGTCTGAGTTGTGCAGGGAAGTCTCCACGGAGTAGGTGGGCAGGGGAATCACAGCACCAAGTTCAACCTGCAATGGCAGACAAGTTCCTTCAAGTCCATGCCTACACTTTCCCTTCTGGAAGCAAGGGCAGGAACAGCAGCTCACCCACACAGACTGCAGACTCCTCAGGGGAGAAGCTGCCCTGTGTTCAGCAGTAAAGCAAGCATGGCTGCAGACAACAGCTGCACCTCAGTACAACACCCTCAGCTTCCCCAAACACACTGTACCACCCCTGTGCAGCACAATGCCCTCCACAAAGGGCTCGGTCAAAACCAAAGCTGGGCAAGCTCCTCAATTATTAATGGTCCCTATTGCTTCTCCAGAACACACACCACCAACACCAAGAGAAAATCCCAACAAAAAAATGAAACAAAACTCTCGAGAACCTAAGCAGCCAAAGCTTTATTTTACCTGCTGCAAATTAAAAACAATCACTCCTACTTATTCCAGCTCTAGCAGCTCACTCTCCATCTACTTTTGAGTCAGAGCAGTGCCCAGACAAAGCAGCATATCAGTGCTCTCAGAGTTTAAGACTGGCTGATTGTGAGGTTATTATTTGCTCCCACATAGCTGTCAGACATGTCTGTCTCTACAGTTACCACATGTAGGCCTCAAACCATGGAGGCCAGGCAAGCCCGAGTTCACTGGGGTTCACTGCTCTGGGACTGGCATTCCTGCTGAAGGAATGAGGGAAGGTGCCCACAGAAAACACACAACGTCACTGTGTTTTCCTGCCAACAAACTGCACCGTTTCTTACTCTTAATTCTGCCCTGAAAAGGCCCAAGAGTGCTTTGAGCAGCGGCCAGCAGAAAGCCTCCCCTCTGCTCCAAGGAGTGGGGGAAGCTCACTAAAGGGAATGAAAAGATTACACAGGCTCATTTATAGGACATAATATTGCAGTATGGTTTATTCCTCTTCAGAGAATAACTGCAATATATGGCAAATTGACTTCTTTTTTTTTTTAAGAAGGCAAACCACACTCAAAGCTGTCACTTCCTGAAGGCTGCACTATAGATGTTGTGCAGGAGGATGGGGAAACTCCTGACTCAGCCCAGAGGAGAGATGGGATCTGGTACAACACACACGTGGGGAGAACAGGCTAAAGCAAATCCTTGTGTTCTTGTTTCACTAGCAAGGTTTATATCAGCAGCAGTGAAATGGGAGTCATTTCAACAACTTATCAGAAAATCTAGGAATTGCTCCAGGGTCTTGTGAATAAGAAATTAACTAAAAGCGCTGCCGTACAGTTTTCTTGCAGATTTTAGGGGGGTTTGGCTAGCAAAATGTTAGTAGAATTAAAATTAAAAAATGAATACAGCATTAGCCTTGATCCAGCAGAGACCCACAGCATGTTTCCAAGTATTTCCCCCAACCTCCCATGGGACTTCCCGTTTCCTTAACTGTAAACATATGAGAAGTCTCTGCACAACTGAACTAAAAGTAGTACATCTGCTTTCTCAACAGCTACACTTGCCTATTAAAATTTAAACTCGGTTCCTAAGTACGTGAATATTTGTGTGCCCTGTCAGGAGCATTAGATTCCCTTGCAAGACCTTCTTTCTGGTCAGATGCTCAAAGATGAACAAATGTAGCTGCTGGGAACTGCTCAGCAAATTGTTTTTTCCAGAGATACACACCAACCATTTCCATCCAGAGATTCAATGTTTCCTTTAGAGAGGAAATAACTCAAGATTTTTTTTTTTCCTCCCAGTAGTAAAAGTCAATCGTTTCAATATTTAAATTCTCAAGCTGGTGTCCCACTTGGGGGGGTGGGACACATTCAAATTAAAGGAATCAAGTCAATGAGCTGCTGCTACCTGTAAACTCATCTCTGGGACAGGTTTGTGCATGGAAGGAAACATATCAATAGGTAATTTACTCTCCACCCTTTCTTCCCTTAGTTTACAACCACAGCAGTTTAAATGTAAGGTATGCATCAAAAAATGTAGCTCTACCAACACCTATGTGACCATAGTCAAGCAGGAGGCTCCAGGATTTCAAGGGTGCCACTCACAAGGTGATACTTCCTAACCTTAGGAAAAATGCACATTAGAATCTCAGCACTAACATGAAAAGGACACTGTGTAAGCACTCAGGGTTCTGAAATCTCAGAACCTCTGCTGAAGCTGAAATCTCATCTGAGATCTCACCCTGTACCAGCCACCAAGCCCACCTCAGCAGTGCACTGCCCACCCAGTGACAAAAAGGAGATAATTTAAAACACCAGTTTAGTAGGAAGATGGTCATTACTGATTCTCACAGCTAGGGAGACAAAGAGAATAATTTGAGCCAAATACATCCTTAATTTTTCCCCCACTGAGATAAGATTACAATAGCCTTCCAATCTTTAGCTGCTCTCTTTTGAGACTTGCACATATGTGCTTTTTATTAGCCTTGGGCTTCACAATTAGATGGATTTTCAGTTACTTTCAGAAATGCTGCAGGATGACTGAGCTGCAGCTAATCTTTGCGTCTCACTAAATGGGAATATGAAAAATGCAACAGGGCTCCCTAGAACTACAGCCAATGCATCTCAATTCTGCACTTCCACACAGAAACACAGGAATGCTGTATTTCACATCTGAACTCTTACATAGGCACCAAAAAGGGAACCACAGCATAAGGAGAAAACTAGTTATAATCATTGATTTGTAGGGAGGAGAAGGAAAAATAACAGACATTGCCTGCCAGGAGATGACCAATTTTCCAATAGTTCTGCCACACAGAAACTCTGTAGAGATGTGAGCTTCCCTTTTTTTTTTTTTAAACAGCAAAACAGAAGATTACAGCTGCAACAAGTTATCCCTTAACTCTAATTAGAAAGTGTTTGTTGTCTGGATTTAAAACTTCCCAACTTGGTGTTAATGAACTGTAACACTGTAGTAAAAGGTATTAATAAACATGCCAGGCTGGGTTAGATAACAGATCTCTGCTCCCAGTTCAGAGGGTGCTGGTGGGGGAATTTTCTTTGCTGCTTCAATCCAGAAACTGTAAAACAGGGAATTCAAGTATTTAAAGTGGAAGGCTAAGGGGAACGATTTACCTTGCAAAATTATATTTAAACATCTATTCCATATTCTGTTTTGAGAGAAGTAAATTTCTTCTAATCTACAAACAAATACAAATCATGTTTTGGATTTTTTTTCCTCCTTGAAAGAAAACAAGCAACAGAGCAATTGACAGGAAAGAGAACACAAAACTTAGTTTTAAAATCGTTTGGGTTTTTTTTGTTGCTGCTTGTGTGTGGTTGGGTTTGTTTGCTTGTGTTTGAAAGGGGGGTTGGTTATTTTTTGTTGTGGAGTTGTTTTTTTTTAGTGTGACTTTTATCTCCTTTTAAGATTCCAGACAGAAGCAAACAAAAAGTGACTTTGAAAGTCACAGAGGCTGAGGGGCAGCAGCAGTAGAGGATGCAGAGAGGGAAAGGAAGGGACTCTTCCCACCCACCAGCAAATACATTTTCCATTCTCCAGCAGATCTCCCTATTGTTTTCTAAGGAATTCCTCTATTTATCTTTCATCAGGGCCTTTCACTCCTATCAAAAGCCTTCACTCCTGCCAGGGCAGTGATCAAACCCCGGCATTACACGACATGATCTGTTTAACACGCTGTGTGCATGCTGATGGCAGACGTGCCAGCCTGGCTCTCTGCACCTCTGTGGCCACTGCAGCAGCTCCTGCCCCTCTGCCAAAGCTGCACTGGCCCAGTCTGGCTCTCCCTGTAAAGTTTTCTGTTGCACTGCTTTGAAACACAAGCAGCACTTTCTGTGCCAGGAGCAGCACAACCGGAATACTCAGACCCTCACCAGTGTGCAACAGCTACTGCTGGGTTTGCTGGAGATTATTCCACCACCCCAGCATCTTCCTCCAAGGGCACACAGGGCCAGAGAAGCCCTCCAAACGTCTATGCAAAAGGAAGGGAAGGGGAAGAAACGAGGAGAGAGAAAAAGGAAAACCCTTTACTGGTCACTGAATCCGAGCTGTAACCTGACCCTGGCTGCATCTTGCCACCAACAGCATTAACTACAAGCAGCTTCCATTCAGCAGCTCCTGCCAAAAATAAACAGTGCTGGCTTTCCTGGCTGCTTGCTTGGGTTTGCTCTCAATGTTTTTCTTCTTGCTTCTTCTGGCTAATTGGGATACGCTACGTTTCCTCCAAGTAGTTTCTTAGTTTGTTCCTACCCACTACATTACTAAAATTGGAGCAGTTTCTCACAGTACAGAATGAAAATAAAAGCTGTTTGATCAAAGATGGCCACAGCAGGCAGCCTGGCATTTTAGGGCAGAGATGGGAGGAGGGATAGGAGGGGTTAGAACAGGTACACAGCAACTGCTGAAGGAGGTGAGGATGCTCTAAAGGTGTCACACCAATACATTTACCTGCTGGAAAAAACTCCAGAGACCAACAGCACACACACTGGACCTGGGCTGAGCTGCAGCAGGCAAAAAGATTTAATAACCACCATGTAAGAAAGTAAGAATGAAGAAATACATGACCAGTGCTAACAGTGCTAAAGAGTATTTAGGATACACCAACAATAAACCCAACTGATTTAAGCTTTTGGACAAGCTTGCTTATACAAAACCTCTTTTCTTGCTTCCCCTAGACCCAGCAACGCAAGCAAACAAAAGAGGAAAGAGCAGATTTGTCAAGCCAAACAGCATGTTTCTGACCCAGCCACTGAAAAATAAGTTCAAAGGCCCTTTAAAACTCCTATTTTAATATGCTGTAAGTAGCACTCCCTGCCTTCTAATTTGTTCAGCTCTTTGAAACACCTAATTTCCTCTGCACTGTCACTGCACAGCACTGAAGCCTCATGGAGCCCTGCCACTTGATTCAACACCAACAGCCACGTTTCAATAGGCAATTCCACTTGAAAGGTTATAAATGAAGAGAAAAAAGATGTCTTCAAACCAGAGAATGCATTGCAACACCATTTATTTATATCCAAGTCCTCCTTTCTGTTGCTGGCTACTGTAGGCAGGCACCAGAGAAGAGGAGCTTTAAAGCTCAATAATTAATTCTAAGTGGTTTTAAAATGGCTAGAGATTTAAGGTAGACAAGATGTAACACTGGAATTAGAGTCAAGCTGCTGTGCTCTTTGCTCTGCTCTGGAATGCACTGTTTACTCTGGCACCACACAAAATACATAATTGATTTCTCAAGGAAAAGAAATGAGAAAAAAAAACAGCCCCATAAGCCTCATTATTCTATAAAACTAAAGTAAAAAGGTGTGTTCCAGGCCAAATCACAATTGCATTTCAATAGGGTAGGAGAATTGGAACAGAATCATAATTTCATATTTATTAAAATTCATTTACTACAATTGCCATCAACAGGACCCCCAGGCTGCTAACAAGAACCTCCCTAGAGTCAGAAGCATCAACTTCTACAAGCATATTCATATTTAAAGAAAAATTAAATTAAAAATAAATTTAATAATATTACTTTGGAGAACATTTATCATTCCCGACTGTGGGGATTTTTGGGTTGTGGGGATTTTTTTCTTCCCTTCCCAAACTTCCTTATTAAGATTTCGTGAAATTATAATGAAACTTGACAATAAACCACATGGTGCCTAAGTACACTCCCAAATTAGTCAGTTGGTAATTGCACCAGATACACAGAAACTAAGTGTGTGTCCTCAGACAGCAAGTGCTGCTCTTCTCCCCAAGGCCAAGCAGGATTCCAGGGGAGTTCAGAACATCCCTGAGACAGAGCAAAACACCAGGGGCAAGAAAGGCACCATGCTGTTCATGGCTGGACAGAAAGAGTATTTTGGGGACTCACTGAAGCCCTCAAACCTGTTGGGCCACTCCAGACCCAGCAGAGGAGGGGCAGTTCATGAGGAAGGAGAGGGACCCACTTGTGCTGCACCCCACAAACTGGCCCCCAAGAAAGCTGGGGCCCAATGTGCTCTGCTCACACACACAAAACAAGAAAAATCAGTGTTTGTCGCTCAGCTGAGCCTCAGCACGGTGAAGTGAGTCAAGGCCTTCCAACATACAAATAAGGAAAGAAAGAGCTGTGAAAATGCAACCAAAGAAACGCCACCGAAAACCCTATGACAGCAAATTAAAAACCAAACAAAACCCATAAATAAATGCAATTAAAGCAGAGCACAACTACAATGCTAGCAAAGGGGAGGGGTCACGAGGAGAGGGACTTGTCACAGTCTTCATCTTTTTCATATGTTCAGGGATAATAATTAAAGGCAGAACACAATGAGATCCAATTTGTCACACAACACCTGCAATCAGCTGAGCGAAAAAAACTACATAAATAAAATTCCAATCCAAAAAACACACTATTTTACTCATACATTACAAAGTATACTTCATGATTGTTTAATTAAAGTCATTTTTAGCTTTGCATGGCTGCAATCACCAAACATTGTCTCCCTGTCAGCATTTGAGGGGCTAACATACTGTTGCCAACAATTAGCACAAATCTGGCTGACATTGTTTTCTCTAAAAATAAACCATGCATGTTAAGTAGCTTGAGAACAAACATGAAAACAAGATTTTAGGATAACATTTTTCTTCTCAGTGGAAACACAGTAGTGCAGGAAGCACAAGTAATCACTCTAGGATCTAGTCAAGCCACCACCACACCTTTGCTGCTAGCGAAGCACCACCAGGATATTTATTGGGAGTTCTGGACACCTGTGATTAACAATCCTTTTTAAACAGAGGAAAAACATTAAGAGCAGTGTCTTGGCCAAAATCCTAATTTCCTTTCTTTACCAGCAATGGTCTGAGCACGGGCATCATGACAACAGAAGAATGTGCATGAAGACAGTGCCTTTAAAGTTCTCTCCTTTTGGAAAACTGACTTGTCTCTTAACTGGAGCCATCAAGAAGAACAACACTGCAACAACACCGTGAGCATGCAAGTCACTGGGCTCAGGAAGGCAGCAGCTGTCTGAATTAGGAGCATCTGAGAAGCAAGCATGCAAACACTTCCAAGGGCAGCTTTGTTCACCACCCATCTTCAGTTTTGGGATCCAGCAGTTCACCCAGGGCACTCTCCACCCCAGACGTGGTTGCCCAACAAAGATGGTTAAACATGACTCAGAGAACAGAGATGACTCTAATTCTCCTGAAGAAATACTGTCTTTAAATACAGACTGAAACTGCCCAAAAGGGAAAAAAAACAGTTTCTTATTGTTGTTTACAGCCAGGACTGTTTAAACTCTTGCACTGACAATAGAAATCATGAACCTACTCTGAGGACTAGAAGCAGATACATACTCCAGTTTTGAAGTCAACACATCTCCTTTCCTGTGCTCACCCAAGGGTTGAAGTAAAGGTGGCTTTGGGTGGCAGAACAATAGTCAGGGGTTTCATCCATACTCTGGCTATTCCTTCTCAAACTAAATTACACTATGCCATCACAAAATTAATGCTGGAAACCCTTAACCAGACTGAAGAAGTTAACATATTCTACTCAGTGGATAGCAAGTCTGTAACTGCTTATTTTATACCCTGTTCTCATCTCTGAAGGCTTTTATTCTCCAGAGCAAATTAATCAGGCAGGTTGCATTATACGTTCTTTCTCCAGGCCTGGCTCCTCTCGGCATCTCTATTGATCTTCACTCAGCAAGCCATTAGCAGGAGGTTTTGAAAATTTGCTGGTTTTCAGTTCCCAGAGAAAGCCAAGTCCAATTTAGGGGGATTGCCAGGCTCAGATTTGAGAGCTCAGTCCTTCAGGGGAAAGATCACCATTTCTCAAAACATGTAACAACACTCAAATCCTGTTCTGCCATTCACTCACACGTGTCTGTGCTTCTGCTGCTCCATGCTGCTGTCTGCTAAAGGAAAGCTTTTTCAGATGGCCAAGGAGAACAGAATTCAGAGAGAACAGACAAGTACCACACACCTACAGTCAGCAAATGAGCCAGGGGAAAAACAGTCTATGAGATTGATGCAGAAAAAACAACAGGAGAAAAATACGGAGAGAGGGGTAAGAAGGTGACAACTTTCAATACATAACTGTAAGCTTTTGGATAAATTATTTTTCCCTTGGACTCCAAAAGGTCATCTCTTCAACAACCCTCCCTTGGGTTCCCATTTCCTCTCTAGTTCAATAAAGTCATAGTGGTAAAGAAAATTGGTGCAACTGCAATGTATTTTTGCCACATTTTTTGTCACGTGTGGGAGATGACCTTTGTTCCCTCTCCTTTTCTAAGCTGTTTTCTCTAGACATGCATGAAAGCAACCCAAACTAAAGCTGATCACCCATCCTTCCTATTAAATATCATCTGAGACCCTGCATACGTGCTGACCACAGCCAAAACCAGGCAGGCAGAGGGAAGTGCTGGCTGTCCCCAGGGCTCCCTGCACCACGTGTGCGTGTGCACACTGCAATTCTGTTGTGCCAAGTCTCCAGCTGACTTTCACACTGTGCAGACATTATCCCCTGGCAAACAATGGTGCTCGTTCTCCCAGCCGTTCCCGCTGTACACCGTGTGTCCCCATGAATCCAGAGAGCACAAATGCCAGCCTGGGACAACGTTCCCTGCTCACAGCCTTTGCACAAAGCCAGGCTCACTGCTCGACCCATGTAACCCAAGCTGAGCCTGGCTGGGCATCCCCACACTCCTAGAGGGAGGAAAGTGGTGGAATGAGAAAAAAGAAGTTTCTGCAACAAAAGAAACCCTCAATTTTAGACCTGAACTGGCACAAAGTCCAGGGATGTAAAGATTTAAATCAACAAGAAAATGTGTATCTACTTATTTACCCTCAAAGACATCTAGAATATCACACCAACCTGAGTGTGTAATACCAGTGCCAACTGCTCCTCTCTTTCCCCCATACAGCACTGTATTGTATCCCAGCCCTGACTGCTGATCTGAAGAGTGCATGATTTAAAAAATTTGAGGTTTAATTGCCTTACAGCTGCTGCAAGAGCAACAGGAGAGGCAGAGCTGTGTAACCAAGCTGGCCAAACCCAGCAGCACAGCCATGCCCCCCAGCTCACCTGACCTCTCATGGGAAAACTTCTTTGTGGCCACAGGACACACAGCCTGACTAGCTCCTAGCAACACACTGAAGACAGATCTGCTCACCTGCAGCCCAGCCTGAGGGACAGTGGCCACAGGGCCACCAGGGGACCACTCCTCTCTCCTCGGCTTGCTGGACCTCACAGAGCTCCAGATGAACCATTGCCTGGCATGGTGCTGCTGCTGGGAAGCCTGGCCAGGAGCTTCCCTTGGAGCTCCAGCACTCCAGGATCAGCTCCCCTTCCACTTTTAGACTGCAGTCAGAATGTTTTATTCAGTAGGAACCAGGGGTGAGTCAGCCCTCCTGCAAGCTGCTGACCTCAGGGTGAAGGAGGCCATGGGTGTGGAGGGTCAAGCATGGCTAGTTCTCCATTATTTCAGTATTTACTCTGACTCCCTGCCCTTGTTTTCAGCCACAGTGGGTCCACGGGTGCCCCAGCACACCCAGGTGTCTCTGAAGCCTCCCCAACCCCAGCAGCACGGCCCTGGGGAAGCAGCAGCAGATGGGAGGAAGCACAGCTCTGCCATTTCCTGCAGTTTGTTGGGGCACAGTTACCAACCCACCAGCCCCAGTCCCAGGAGACAGTGCTGCAGCTCCTGCATCTGAGCCAGGAAATCCCAGCCACAGCTAAATTGTGTTTTTGCCAACCCTCCTGTGAGCAAAGGGCTCGGGCTGTGATGCAAGCCCAGATCAGTCTGGCCATGCCACAGGGGTGATGACTGGCCCTGCCTGGTCAGCTCTGGCCAGAGGCCGAGTGGCGTCACAACCACTTAATGTGGTTTGGAAACATCTCCACCCTGCACCTACTGCCGCCCTGAAAGGAGGGGAAAAGAGAAATAAATAAAAAAGGAATAAAGAAATAAAAAGGCAAAACGCACCCTGTGTTCCCACTGCATGCATTTCCCCCAGCAGTTACCAGTTGGGAGGGAAAGACAGAATAAAATCCCCTCCACAGGGGTATCCAAACTCGCCTGACATGGGAGATAAATCTGTACCCAGGAGGAAATCAAGCTCTCTCCACTACAGACCCAATATAGATTGTGTAATGAGGTGCTTCCTTGCCCACACCACCACAAACACAAGCAGCCTGCATGCAGAAAAATAAGTATATATAGTTTTCTTTAGAAATCCACCACCCATTTCACCTCCCCCTCACTTCAAGCAGTGAAAACAGCTTCTGTCCAACTGTCACGTGAGATTTAAGCAGAAATGACAAGAAAGACAGCTTTGTGCAACTCTCTCTGCAATTTTCCCATCTACTATGTACATGGAGAGATGGAGAACTCAACAAAATGACCAAGTAACAACATACTGAACGTAACACAACCCCACCACTGACCCACAGACCAGCCACCTGCTTCTACATCTGGGTATTCTGCTGCTTTTTGCTGGAATTTTTTGAAAAGGTATCAACAAAATAACAGGAATACAGTCCCAAAGGAAAGCCTTCCCCCTGATGGTCCTGTGCCACTGCAAAATTCCCTCTTTAGGCAATGATCTAGATCTCTGGCATGGTCTAGAGGCAGTGCCCTAGCCCAGACTCACCCTGATTCCATGCAAACACGTTAATACCATGCTGTGGATGTAATTTTCTTGTAAAGGGATGCAGACCAACCCTGGCAGCAATCATTACAGTAGCTCCATGCATAACTCTCCTGGTTATCCCAGCTACAACCCTGTTAATGTGGCCCTCTGCTCTTTTTAAAGTAGCCTTTCACACACCTGCCTAAACTATGATTTGCTCATTATGCAAGATCTAAGGCTTGTACTAGACAACCTCTCTTAGGGGTATTTAACCCACATCACAGGTTAAACAGTGCACCAGTGTGAATTCTGGGGAAGCAAACGGCTCACAGTCTTCATTATGCGCATTACACAATTTGGGTTGGTTTGGGGTTGGTTGTTTGTTTGTTTTTTAATTTTAGTTCAGATTTTGATCCACCATTGAAAAGCTTTCCAGGACACCTGCCCCAGTGGCCCACTATTATTAAAAAGCCCCTGAAGTGGGTATGAAAAACCTTTGAGATTTTCTGTCTCAAAACCACAAGGGAATGATCAGCGGCACAAGACGATGAGCCATGTTTGTGGAAGGGGTTGGGAATGAAGAACAACCCACAGACACACATCCAGAAATATCTAAATGTACAGTCATGAGGAGAAACAATCTTTCAGTTTTTCACCTTTCCCTTTGTCCAAGATTAAATATCAGTTTTGAATTTTGTTGCCAAAAAGCTTTAAGACAGTGGATCCATCAGAGAGAAGCGAAGAGATATCTCCAGTTATCAGTTATAAAATCATATCCCAAGGCTACCAAGCCAATTTCCCTCTCCAAAATTCTTCATCATCCACACAAACATCATCCCCCTCCCCAGTATTCACACAACATCCAGAAGGGCTGGGGAGGGGGGAGGAAGGAAACCAAGCAGGGCTGCTATTGCACCTGGCAGAGCTCTGGAAGAGGAGACAGAAATCCCAAGGGCAGATGCAGGGGAAGGAAGGGCTCAGCTCTGGGCTGCCCTGCAGGGCACTCTCATGTGCTGCAGCAACCCCAGCACGACTCCAGAGCCATCAGTCCATGAGCCTTCTGCAGAACCAGGCAGGGGCAGGCAAAGGTGGCTGGGAGAAGGATGATCATCCAGAGCAACCTACTGCCTAGCCAGGCTGCTGTCTGCACTTTCCAGCTGATTAAGCCAAAGGATTGGGGGGAATTTCACAAACTAAATCCTTAGAATATAGAAAATGGAGGGGGAGGAGAGCATGGCAATGGCTGAAGGATGTTCAGCAGCAAAAGATGCTTTTTTACTGTTAGAGTAACAAAAATTCACAGTCACTAAACAAGTGGAGAGAGGACCTTTTAGCAGGAACAGCTGAGAGAGTGATTTGAGAATGAGAAAAAGACCATTTTTACAGAGTGAAAAGCTCTATGCCATGCAGCCATTTGTAGCTGGTAGAATACACTGGATTTCTTGCCTTTATCACCACAAACAAGAGGCTGTTTGTACTGTAAAGCTGCAAGTACCACTGTCTGTTCCTTTATACTTCATCTCCCAATTTTATCATAAGCAAACATGCAGCTTACAGTTGCCTATAAATTTCATCCTCAAACTCTTCAGAACAAAACACCGTGTACTTTAATCTTAATGTACTTCCTATCAAAAAGATCCTGCTTGCAGGGTTTACAACTACTAAGCAGTAAAGTACCAGGAGATAAGTTATCCTTGTTTTACAGAAGAAACAGAGGGACAGAGATTAAATAACTTATCTAGACAGGGGGAAAAGTGACGTGCCCCAATTTTCAACTCTGATTTTTCCAGCTTTGCCCCAAGCTGTGCTAAAAGTACTTTGGAAGGGCTCTTGAGCAGCTACTGCAGAGAAAATTATTTGCAAAAATTAAATTTCACACCCAGTTTTAATAAAACTTACACCCTGATAATTCAGTATCTGTGAATAATTCAATTCACGAGCAAGACGTGAAAAAGCTCACAAGTTTTAACAGCTCAGAGAATTTCAAATTAGGTGCTTGTGCACCTGCAATTATTTTAATAAAAGGCTTTATGCAAGACCAGGACACTTCACAGGTGCTGCTCTACGCAAAAAAAACACCTAAAAAAACCCCAGTGCAATGAGTGGTCAATCCAAAAGAACAGGCAAAAGAACAAGCAGGAGTTTACAAGCAACCTAAGACAGGTCCAACGATTTTAAGCACATAGAGGAGAGAAAACACATTTGCTCACACATGGATGTGCACCCACATAGACTTTATACTGATCAGATACCAGCTGGGACATGATGGAAACCAGGGAACTCCTCCAGTTACCAGTGAAGCTGGGTAACACCAGGCAGGTGGATACAGCTGCCTCCCTGGAACCTGCCTTCAGTTTAAAATGAAGCTGTCACAAGAAAATAAATATATAATTCCCTCAAAATACTTCTTACCATACAAGCTTCAATCCCTCAACGCTGAGTGATTGACAAGGCATTGTTCCACAGACCCTTGGAAAGGTTATGTTTATAAAAACCTCTACCTCTTACCAAAAGAGGAAACACTCAAACAATTTAAATTTGGTGTAGCAAGAAACTTGCATACAGATTAGCCCATTTATTTGTTATGATGTTGCAAGATACTGTTTTATTAGCTTAATTTGTCTTCAGCAGCACTGGAGACCAAGGTAACTACAGCTGCATTGTTGGAGCCCATATAAAAAAAACCCACCCTTTGAAAAAGCATCTTCTTATTCTTGTACTTGCAACTCAGTTTTGTTTGTTTTTAAAAAAGGCTAACTTATTTGAAGGAAATTAAGCTTTAAAAAGCTGGGTGGCTGTTGGCAAATATTTTATACCATTCCTCCACTTCAAAGACTGTTCCTGTCACAGATTCTATGAAGTCCACAGCACGCTAAATTGACATAAATCCCTGACAGAAACAGAGCTTATGTGTAACCTACTAGCAAAATTCAGCTACCTGAATAATTAATATTCTTCAAATTAAGACTTCACTTAGCTCTCTAGGTGTACAATATTAAATATACTACCATTTGTTAATTTTCAGCTTCAGATCAAAATCAGAGAGCAGACATGGCAATTTGGCACCAGGGAGGACAGAGTTTTGAGACTCCCTTCAGCATGGCACCATTTCACCCCTGGTCACTCCAAGCTGCTTCAGTTTATTTTTCCTTCTTTCCTTGAGCTTTTTAAAAATTTTTCTCCTTTCACATCTCTTCTGAAATACACTGCAGCTCCAGTGAGTTCCCAGCCCTCAAACAGTGTGTTCTCAAAAGGTGCAGCCAAGAACGCCAATACAAATGAAATCTGTGCTGCAGCTTCTATGGAGCTGGGACCACTTTACATCTTGTCTTGTCTGATATGAAAAATAAAAAAGCACCAAGCTACAAGAGTGAGCCATCTTGTTTCTTTCAAGTCTGAAGAAGCTTTGAGAGTGAAAAAACAAAGCAGCTAACAGTAATGAGTTACACAGAACCCCTCATCCATACATTTTGCTTCCAAGGGAGCAAGACGAAAACGCAACATCAGATCCACATGAAATTCTGCACCTAATCTGCAAACCAGTTACCATGACTGCACATGCAAATTGGTCAGATAAAAGCCAGTCAGAGGAATAATTGGCTATTTGGAGGTACAAAATGACTAATTTATCACAACCACCACATAAGTGGGGTTTTTTCCTCCGCTTCATAATTGCGCCACTTAATTCTCCAAGTCCAACCTGGTATTTCAGATGCAATATGGTACAGAAAGTGCTGAAACAGGAGACCCCAGGCTCCATCCACATCTCCACCACTACTGTGACACAGGTCCAGACTTTCATCTGTGCCCCACAATTCCTGGCAGGAAGTCAAGGCACAACTTCTAAAGGTGACTGTAAAAAATCACCCATGCCCAGCAGTCTTGAACACTTAGCAGGAATTGTGTAACCTCTGAAGAAGCCTAAGAAGCCAACAGTGCTGAAAACCCCAGCGTGGGCTGCACCTTTGTGGTGTCACCAACCCCACTTGTCAGCCTGAACCACCTGAACCTCCAACAACCAATCTTCAGCATCATTTTCCTGATGCTGTTCAGACAGTGCTTTCTGTAACTTGTTAATTTGCACAACTCTCATTTTCCTGCCTAGCAAACATTTAGCACAAATGTCAAACCCCATCACCACCCAGTCTTACAGTAGCTACAACCAACTACAGCTTCATTCTAGGTGCTCACAACTAAGGCAGGAGCAGAGCATTATCATCTCTCCTCACCCAGGAGGTGACTGGGCATCAGTGACAAATTATGTCCTTTACTGGCAAACACAAAGACCAGAGAGTTTCAATTTTAATGCCCCTTCTGCCTACTAAGACACCAAGTATTCCTGCTGGAAGTATGGGTAATTTTCTTTTAATACCTTCTTCCTGGGGTATGAAATTAATTCAACTAAGGCAGAATTGTAAAGAATATGGGAGGCAAAGCAGAACAGCTCTGTATAAAATCTGACACTGCAATGCTTAGACTTCAAGGATGCCATGGCATCAAGCTTTCTAATAAACACTTCATTCAAGCAGGAAAGCCAGCCTTAAATATTCTCTCCTTTAGGCACAGAGCAAACAGATCAGTTGCTAGTAATTATCTGTTTTCCCCGTACTTCAGACACTACCATCTGTGAATTGGGCCTAATATCTTCACACAGTAATTGTGAAATCTTACATGGGAGCCGATACACCATTCATTCCTTCTGAGGTTTATAACAAAACATCATCCTCTGCATATTTTCAGCCCAGTAAATCAGCATATCAGCCTGCTTCCTGCATAAAATTGTACCTCTAATACCAATCTAATCGCTGTAGGTAGGATGCAAAACTATAAGGGAACATTTGTGCATGCGAAACTATAAGGGAAATCTGGGCAAAATGACAGTTCTCTGTTCAAAACTATTTAATTATGAGATTACCAAGGCAAGTTGGTGGGGTTTTATGGTTAAATTTTTTATTGTTAAATTTTATGGTTAAAGTCCACCTTCTCCTCATTGGAACTGGGAGTCCATGGTGTAACCAAGTGTTCTTTCTCCCCACAGCCAAGGCCAAGAAAGCCCCTGGATCCAGAGGGGTTTCTCCCCTTCTCCTCTGGCAGGTGCCTCCCCATCCCCTCACTCCTTGGGCTCTCTGATGATCCACGTGGGCTGCTGGAGATGGGATTTGGCGTGCTCAAGCTCAGAAGGAAAAACCCCTCTGCCCAGATGTGCTAATCCCCTGTGGCAACCCACTTCACCACACATGACCTCCGATGGCAGGGCCTGACAAGGTCAATGACTGCTGTGCCACAGAGGTTACTTATGTTCACTGAAGTCTCCAATGTGCACACAAGAGGGGCCCTCCCCCTCTTTTAGCGCAATTAAATGCTTTTTATTTAGAAATTTGCACAATTTACGTGCAATTTTCTCCCCACACAACCAAACTCCATTAAAGCCATTTTCACACAGCAGAGCCAGCGTTTAGCTGGGCTCAAACACTGATCTTATCCTCCTGACACTTTCTTCAATCCCTCTGTGGGATTACAGCTGGGAAAATGACACTGATTAGAAGAGCTCCTTCTTCCCCCACTCTTTGGATTTAATATCCAATACAGGCTTCTCCTTAATACAACACATGCATGGGATACAGCAGAGAAAGAAAGACAGGAGGAGAAAAAAAGAACAGAAGGCTAAAAAGGAGGAATTGTGTGAACAGAGCTACAAATGCCATTTACAGACTGAATGCTTTTAACTTTCTGCCATCAAAAGGGTTAGATACTGCATCCACTCCGAGCAACCAGCCAAGCACAAAAAAGCTTGTCTCTTCTTTCTCCCTGTCACATTGAAACTAATCACTGAAAATAAGGTAGAAACTCTGTTCTCAGAGCAATTAACTTGCAAGTGAAGTTTTATCTTTCCCAGTAATCCCTTTTACCCTTAGCCACTCCCCACTACTCCATATATGACCAAATTCAGAAGCTTAACCAAGACCAGAGTCACTTCAGCACAACCATCATTTCACACTACCCATTTCAGCAGACTTGGAAGATGACCTAAAACACAGAAAGAACACGTAGCTGTAATCCTGCTCCAGAGGCTCAGGCCACATTTGCAGGGTTTCTTTAATCAATATACATCAGCTGTGCATCCCCTCCTCCCCTGTGTCCTGCCTGCCCCGTGCCAGAAGGGCATTTGTGTGGCTGTGCAGTGAGCCAGATCAAGGAACCAGGGAATTAGTTTTCCTGGCAGCATAAATGCTAGTGCTGGCACAAGGGAAGTAATCGGGACAAGCAGCCAGGGCAGGAAACGACCATCCCCTTCAGCAAAAACACGTACTTATGTCAGATTAAAGTGGTCACAGCCCCAGCTCCCTGCTCTCTCTCCCCGTTTCTGCAAGCGTGGGAATTACCCAGCAGCGTGGAAGATCAAGTTGTTTAGCTTTGCAAAAGGGTGTCCATTTAAACACACAGCTATTTTCACAGCTTGTTTCTTCTCTCACCAGCTTCTCCTCCCTTTAAAAGCCAAAAAACAATTGAATAAAGGGATCAGGATGCCATCAGTCACCATGTTCCTGTGCCCAGGCAGGGAGCGAAGGCCACGGTGCTGGGCTGCAAGGGACTGAGCACAGCAGCCCTGGGCTCCTAAATGGAAGGGTGCTAACATTTTCCTCTGGCAAGGTAAACAAACCCGGCAGTACAAAGATTGAATGACTCCATGGAACAAAAGGGAAAATAAGGTCAAACCAGGAAAAAAAAAAAAAAAGAAAAGAAAAGGAACAAGAAGCAAGCGAGATGAGAGAGATATGACAGATACAAACACACAGAGCAAAACCCCCAAGAGGCTGCTCGTTAGCTCTGAAGCTGAGCACATGGAAAAAGAGAAGAATTTACTTCTTCCTCAACTGGAATGTTTGCATAATTGTCACTTTCAATTCTACATAATTCCCTTTTCTACACATTTGTTTCGTGTCTAGGCCACCATGCATGAAATAAATCCCTGTCTCAGAGCACGGCCTGTCTGTGCGACTCAGGGTGCTAAGGAGATTGGGTTTCCTGTTTATTCCTGTATTACATTCCAAGAAGGTGTGAACAATGCTGTATCAGACTTAAAATATCAACCAAACAGATATCTACCTTGGCCAGGACAACTTTGCCCAGGCAAATTTTTATAAAACCATAAAGCTAAGTGAGCGTGGTATTACTGAAGCATTAATTAAATACCATTTTCCCTCTTCCCTCCCTGGGACAAAGTGTGGCCAAAGCAGTGTCCAAAAAATATTTCAGGCTGAAGTTTTAGGGTTGTTTCTTCCTCCAGCCCCAATTAAAATCACAGGCACTCAGTTCTGGGGTAGGTTCAATTTTCTTCATATTTACTGCTGATACCCAGGTGCCCTATTAAAAAAGCTAAATTGTAAGTTCAGATATTGAAATATCAACACTAATTAGGTCTTTCAGACACACATTTTAGACGCTGTTTAGAAAAGCTACATTAAAAAGAGCAGGGGCAAAGGATGAACTTTCAAAATTAAAAGGAGCAGCACTGGGTAATTAGGCAGCCAGATTCTCATTCTTTTTTTAACAATAGAGTGTTTTAACAAACACCATTTCAGTGGCCATAGTCTAAAGAGGACACAATATTATTTCTTTTTTGAGGCTGACCGAAGTAGAAAACAAAGTTCAAATGCTGCTAAACAGAGGTGATATTTAAAGCTCATTCAACTTTAAAGCTTGGCAATGTATCATTAGAAGAACAAGAGAGTCTAAAAACATTTCTGCACATCACAGCGAAGGTTTTACTTTGTAATTCAGCTGCAACCCAAATTCTGACCTTCTTGAAAAGTACCTGCAAAAAGACATTCCAAAGCTTCTAGTCTGGCAGCTGCCTGGGAAGGCAGAGCCAACGGGATGTCAATGTACCAGGTGGGAAAACCTCCACAGCCTATTTTTGTTCCTTTCACCAGCATGAGGAATACATTGCAAGGTACTAAAATTTAGTCTTTTTGAAGAGGCTTGATCCCCATGAAGACACAAAGCCAGGTGATTTTTTTTTCCCCCACCACCCCATGTTTTCTCACTTCCAAAAGCACACCAGTTAAAGTGCACTGCTGGGAACTGTCACTCTACCCAGAGAACACAGATTCTCATGGTGGGAAGGGACCTCCACACTGTCCCCACTTTCTACTCCCTCACATCAAAACACCAGTCTTACATCATGATTAATCTCCTCCAAACTCAAAATAGGTACTGGAATGCTCCAGTAAAATTGGAAAAAGAAGCTACACTTTGCATTTTCCCCCGTGTCTGTATTCTTATTGGCATGCTTTATGTGTCTGGCTTTATGCTTTAGGCACAGACTCATTATTCCTACAGTATTCAGCAGAGACTCAGTGAATAATCACATTTTGCTTATGTTCCGAACATTGTAAAGGTAATACTGGGAAAAAACACCAGTGATTTCACCTGCTAAATATATATAAACAGGGAATGGGAATTTTAACACGCATGTGCACAAAAGGAGGAAGAGCTAAAAGAACAAGGAGAATTCATTTATTGCTTGAGACAAAATCTATTCCCCCTCTTCAGCAGCTGCTCCTTTTTGCCCAGGTAAGCACACTGAACAGTGAAAATTCACCTGCAGGTAACTAGCAGATAACCAGAAATACACAGAAAACAAATCAAGGAGCACCCCAAGGGAAGACAAGCTTTTTGCCTGAAGGAAACACCAGAAGCTGCCCCTTTACCAGCCCTGATGCTGACACATGCTCTGCATTACAGCATCTCACCACACTGCTCAAGACCACCCCACGTGCTGACCCCATCCCATGCCACAGGAGGACAGCAAACCAAATTAATTTGATTATGTATGGCCAGCACATGGTACTTAACACAGATAAACACTCACAGTTTATATTCTATCCTTTTTTAGGTCAAATTAGCATCTTTTGCAGGTTGTATCAACATTACAAGTACTATCAAACATGCCCCTGTTTGGGCCACACAGCTCCATGCCAAAACTCCACTGAAAACGTGCCACTAGGCGTGGTGTATGATTGCAGCCAACATATCAGCAAACAGCTATTTAGTAGCAGTCACAGCTAGCTGACCTTCAGGCAGAAACTCAGTAACCTGATGATGATGACATTCCTGGCCCTGGATTGTCTGCAGCATTTATTTTGGCAGTGGTAAAGAAAATCCACTGATGTATTTTGAGCAGGAAGCGCTGATCAGGAAAGCAGAGCCCTCACTCCAGCCCAAGGGCCAGGCTTGGACAGCCTCCCCTGGAAACCCATACACACCTGCTCCACCTGAGCAACACAGCACCCTGAAATAGTCACGGGAAATTATATTAATAATCTGACAATCCAGCAGCATGGCTGGCCTCAGAGCTACAGTGTTCAGAGACCAGCAACTTTATAATTATATAACCCTGAGCACATCCTGGGCAGAGGAGAACCAGGCAACACACTCAGAGACTCCACACCCCATCCATGTATTTCTCAGGACACAACAGAGCTGAAGGTAAAAAACCAAAGTGCTCTCTCTGGAAACAGCTTGTGTAAACTGTGGGGTTTCCCCACCCCCTCCCAAAAAAAGAGACCAATTTCAAGAATAATTCTTGGGAACCTACCAAGAAAACTGCATATAGCTGTTTGTCTGAGGCACCACCTGGGAGTTTACATTAGTTTACACAGGCCCCCTTACAGCAGTTCCATAACCTCTGGTTTGGAAACAGCCTGTCCTACACCTGCCAAAACACAGGTCATTTTCTAACCATGGCAAACGAGCTTGATGTTCATACGGGGCTCCTCTATCCAACAGCTGCTAAAAAGAGCATCTTTCCTTGCAAAAAGCCTAAAAGTTGTACAGGTGAATGAGTATTGAATTAATAATGAGCATGGGAATCTTTTCTGACTGAGTCCTGTAAGCACTTTTGCCTGGATGCAGCTAAAATTTCAACTTCCAAGTCACACACACTCTGTGTGACTTAGCGTCATCCAGCGACGTGGAAGGAAAGTCACGTATGAGTATGCAAGAGCTGTGTGAAATCAAGTTACAGACCCTGTGCAGCCCAGAGGCTCCCACCTGTGTTCTATTACTCCTTTTCCCAAAATAAACTGGAAACACCAGAGCCTGTATCCACTCCCCTGTATCCACAAGTTACACAGATCCTGCAGCTGCAGCCACCTCCAGAGCCATGGACAGGAGCTGGGACACAGCTCAGCTCCATACTGCCAGCCAGAACCCACAGGGACAGGCTGAGAACAAACCCCCACCCACTCCCCTCACTGCCAAACCCACCCCAGGGGCTGCCCAGGGAGTGGGAACAGGGCTCCAAGAGAGTTATCAGTTTGTCTGATGTAATCAACAACATTGCCATGTGCACACTGACACGAATGTACAGATCTCTGCGGAGTTTGATGGATGAGCTGATGGCAGGCAAGTTATAAAATCCATCTGGTTGGAAAACCATTGTCATTTTCAGCTAAAAATCACAGCAGCAAAGTCGTATCACAACTCTGTACTACTCGGCGCCAAACTAGAATACCAGAGTAAGTGGTGCTGTTTTTTCCTGGGGAGATCTTGCAAAACATTCAGTAACTCAACACTCTTAGCAGTATGACAGGGTTTCGTGGTTTTTTTCCTTTTTTTTTTAATGCACCAAGTGCTTAATTAAGCCTGAGAAAAAAATGGAAGGTGGTTTTTGCCTATCTTGCAACAAAACCCCTCTTGAGATATGTCTGCTCTGCATCAGGAGAGTTTCCTAGTAAATGCATCAACGAGTGCTGCTATGAGAAGCAAGACTGTAAATCCAGAGCATTAGGAAGGACTGATGAAGCTTAGGGGAACTTAAGGAGCCTGGAGTCAAGGCCTGTATTTTAGGTCTGAGAGGACAACTAGAGCTCAGGAAAATCTCAGGCTGCCTTTGCACCATCAGCAGCGCCCAGAGCAGGGCATGGCACTGCTCAGGACATGCCACAGGAAAAGCTCTCACACACCTGGTGTGGGGCAGAGGAGAAGCATTTCCCCAGGAGTTTGTACAAGGAGATTTTGACATCAGAGGCTCTCCCAGCACCTCCTACACAAGCACAGCACCACGTCAGGCTGGAGACAGTTCCGTCACGTCATGGGGTGACAGGAGTTTCCCTGAGTGGCACATCCAGCTCCCACCAGGTACCCCAGCAATGGCACGGCCAGGGTGACACAGGCAGTGATGAAAGGACTTGCCCAGAGCTCGGAGAGAGGAAACTTGTGGCAGAGTCAGAAAGAAAACCCCGTTATCTCAACTTCCGGACCCCTCTGCTTAACCGCCAGACCACAAAACACTTTTATTGTAGGATAACATTTCAACAAATAGCTGTTTTCTCTTAGCACAAAACCCACTTTGCAGTTTTACTTTTAAAAATCCATTTTTACTCCAACTCTGTAGGACTCCAAGCCAGCCCTGTGACTCGGCATAAACAATTTCTCCCTCCTTTGCATGCCCCAGTTTTATTAAGTAATCCCCATAAAAGCAATTACTGAGCTTTGGACTGAAAAATAACTAGGGAAAAAAAAAAAAGAGACAGCAAATTCTGCATATCTTCATTTGCATACGGATCCCCTCCCTCCCCCTTTCTAAGGTTTTTGCCATGAGGTCTTTTATGTCTCTTTCAATAATCATATAATTATATGATTCCTAAAGTACACGCTGGCAACACTTCAGGGGATTTTAGTCATTACAGGTGACAAGACTTTTCTCTCATGTCTAATGCTCGCTAGGATTTCCTTCCACTTCGTTCACAGATAAGATGAAGAACCAAGCGACACCCAAAACACTCTCAAAGACAGATTTTGGGGGAATCAACCCTTTTCCTTCTCCATTACAGATGCAAGGAAATAGGCAGAACTGAACTGGAATGAACTTCAACTGGAATGAAGCACTTTTTCAATTAAGCAGCCCATCATTTTTCCCAGGCACCACATCCAACTATTTTAATGGCTTTCACATTTTTTCTTTAATTTTACAATCTGAAAGAAATGCCAAGGTTCCATCAAGGACTGAGAACGCCATAATTCCATTTCTTGCAATGGCTGCAAGTTATTAACAAGATGTCAAAACATCATAATTATTTTATATCAAGTTTGACTGATTCCATAAACATCTCTTAGCTGCACACCATCCAGAGTCTCACTCCCCTTGAGTGCAGGTATGTGCTCAGGCTAAATGGAGTTAAGAGGCTGCACATCCTCTTCCACAGAGAGACATTTAAGAGCCACCAAAACATCAGCAGCAATAATGCATTTTATTACCTGATGCACTTGATGTCATTGTAAGCTTAGAGACATTGCTTACCTTGAAACTCTGAGGGGATTTTTGCTCCTCTCTACAAATAAGAGCTCCCAGGGAAGGAGCTGCAGCTTCACTAAGCAACAGGAGGGGTTAAAGGAATGAGCTTGGTGTCCTTCAGCAGCCACCAGCTCTGAATTACCATTTGTTTCCCAACTTGAGCTGCACACTTCCTCCTAACTTGAGCATCTCGTCATTAAGTACAGGTTAGGTCAGGGACACCCTAGCATCAGAGTGAATCAATCCATATTTAAAACTGGGGGGGGGGGGGGGAAGCAAAACACCAAACAATTACTGTCTTATTTTTATGAAGCTAGAAAGAACATCTGTTGAAGGGCAAGGTAGCAGAATGATATCAAACCACGAACACTATAAGCTTCACATTCAGATTACAGGCACAAGTGCACCATGCATATGTATTTTCTAAATTCCTCTCTATGACAACCTGTGCAGAGGAGAGAGCAAGGCAGGCTATGGGCAGAGGAGAGGAGCCCAAGCACAGCTCCTTGCCCTGCCGACCGTGCACGGCAGCCCTCAAAATAGAACATTTAACTTCAAATTGCCACGTTTGTGTGGCACTATAGATAGCCAGCACAAGATTAGAAAAGCTTTGCTCTGAGCACAAAGGGAGAGACAGGAATGGTGCCATAAGCCCATGTTTTGCAGCCAGTGGCGCAGGGAAATAATTTTGATCCCTTCAATCCCCTTATCCATGCCAACCACTGACCTTGCAGATGCAACTTTTGTTCAAGTTCAGTCCCTTTTTGGCTCGAAGCAAGGCAGAGCTACAAAGGAAACACTCTCCATTCATCCTGGATCATCCAAGCACTGTGCACACAGCTGCCCCTGTGCTCCTGGTAGCCAGGTAATTCTGCACTTCACATCCAGCCACTCAGTACAAAATAATTAAGCTGCAAAGGGTGACACACACCTCTCTGCCTGTCTCTGGGGCTCCACACTGCTGGCCTGGCTGGTGCAGGAGGGAGCTCCACAGCTGGTGCAGTTTGTACCTGCCCAGCTTTCACAACTCTTGCACCAGAGGAACTGGACCAACAACTACACACAGGCCGGTTTTGCCTGGGCGGCTCGGGAGCTGGTTAACCCTTGCCTCCATGTTAGCTTCTGGATTAAGAAACTAAAGGCTGATTCTCCTTTCAGCATCAGAGCAGTATTCTTAATAGTTCATTAGTTTTGAAAAAGAGACTATTTCTCAAGGAGATGGACCAGGGCTGGTAACACTGTGCTCCAACCCTTTTCTCTCTGAAGAGCGTGGCTGGAACAGTCAGAGCCCCCATCGTGCTAAACATGGTAGAGCCAGGAGATATTTAAACAGAAAGAGCCACTTCACCTACATAAAACTCTTTTATACATTTACCATGATAAACTGGAGGCATTAAAGTGCAGTGAATTGGAAATTGTTCTCACTTAGAGCTGGATGTTCACCTACAACCGATACCAAGATGCACACCCCACACACTGTATTTCAAATCTTTATTAAAAAAAAAACCAACAAAACAAAAACTGCATCAAGCAGGAAACAGCATTTCAGTTCTGCTGATACTGTTCCCTCTCAAGTACTCTCTGCAGCACCACAAACTACACAACACTCCTACAACCTGTGCCACCAGGATAAAGCCCAGACATTGGAGAAGCTGAAGCAATAAGCAAATTTTGACAATGCTCCACCCAGACAAGGTGCACACAAGTCTGGGATCTGTGTGCATTCAAAGCCTGGCACAGGGGAGCAGCCTGCTGAGGCTGTGCCTAAAGAATTTCACACCTCACCCAAAGAAAGCAGGGAAGTGAAAGGGGAAAAAACCAAACCACTCTAAAACCTTTCTATCAACGTGTCTCCAGCCACAGTACTGCATCTCTGTACTGAAATGAGTTTTTTCACAAGTGCAGATGCATGACCATCAGCCCTTTTGCAGTGCAAGCAGGGATCTACCAAAGAAACAAGAAGAAACACCAAAGCTGATCTCATCCTACCCAGCTCCCTTCTTCACTGCTATTTTCCCAGAAAGTAACATTGTGACAGTCAGTCTCATTCTGAGAAACAACTGAGATAAACGATAAAAAGTGCGTCTTCTTAGCACACTGAGAGGACAGTAGTTTTCAGTTCTTACTAGGCATGAAGTCAAAGGCACTTGTTTACGGCGAGTAAACATTTACTACCTGAGTGAAGTGGAACACTAACTCTATTATATCCCTTTTATTACCAAAAAAAAAAATCTTACCTGTGCAATATAGAGTACCTTATTTTTTTAATATTACACATTTTTATTAATTTTAAAACTGAACATATCTTTTGAATTTCTCTGTGATGGTTGGTCTGCTTGACATTTCAGCAAACTTCACCTCATGTTTTGCCCCAAGCTTCAGAGTCCTCAAGAAAGCCCGAGCAGTTATACTACGGGAAACTATTTTGGAAAAATTGGTAGGATATTTAAAACTCTTTCAAAACAACCAGATGAACAGATTCAAGGGCAATTTGAGTTAAAAATGAAACCTCAGGTAGGGATGAGGGTGACCCCTGAGCTCGGTTGGGATTACCAAGCAATTTCCTCTCTCCAACACCCCTGCAGCCACTTCATGTGCACTAAAGGTGCCCTGACCTTGGCTGCAGGGATGGCCCCAGGCAGGGGCTGTACTTGCCAAGCACCCCATCACTCTTTTAATCCTGGCAGGTTTTGCTGATGAGGCAGAGAAATCCCTATCCCAGCAGAAGAGCTGGATCCTTCCTTACCACAACCCACCACTCAACCATGGTTTGCAGGGAACCTTGCTCGCCTCAGCACCTTGCCCAACTGAGCAGACACTTCAGGCTTTCCAGAGCTCTCCCCCCTCTGATTCCTCAACAGCAACAACAAAGATACCTTCAGTACCTGCTTCAGACAAGATGCAAAAAAAAAAAAAAAAAAAAAAAAAAAAGAAAATCACAGCTAGGAGAACAAATCAATGGAGACTAGCAAGCCTTCAGAAAAACCAAAAGGCATTTAGAGCCTTTAGAGCACCATCCAGAAAATCATTAGCTTTCCTGGGGTTAAAAGCACATTTTAAGAGGAATAACTGGCCATCAGAAACACTAGCTTGATACACCATCACTTGACAATTAAGTAGAAGGAAAAAAATACTTAAATATCTAGAAACTTGTTTTAAAACATAAGCTAGCTATGGACAAGTCTAAGCTGCAAAGTAGGCACAGAGAGAGATGGTGACAAATCAGAAGTTACATTGCTGGGTCAGTGGAGCTAGCACAAAACCTCTGGAACAGGAAACTGCAGTTAAATACATTGCTTTTCTTATCAATGAGAGATCAGAGCAACAGTAACAGGACAGTGCACAGCACACATGTGAAAACAGCCTTATCAAGATGACAGCTGGAGAACTTATGGATTTTGTCCAGAAGTCTACTAGGAGCAATAGGCTTTCTAAACTCTGCTACACTGAGGCACGAACAGCAGAGAAGGGACTGCGAGGCAGCAGTGCCAGACCTCTGGGTACAAACAGTCAGAGTGGGTAAAGCATTAATCTCCTTAGGGCACAGCTGGGCCCCAGCTCAGCTTGTAAGGGCAGCATCTCCACTTCAACACCACGTGCACCGAGCCAAGGTCTGCCCCTTTTCAGCTCGGGGATCTGCTTCTACACATCACTCCACACACATCTGAGCACAGATTCTCCACAGGATTCTATAAACAGGTTAAACATTCCCCAAAAAAACCCATACACATACACACACATACACACGCCCTGCAAGAAAGTTAAAATTTCCATTCAGAGCTCCAAAGCTTTGCTGGAATCTGTAAAAATGATAAACAACAGCCAAGAAGAAAACACAACCCCTTGTCTTTTCAACTACTTTGGGAGAACAATTGCTCTCAAAGATCGCATTCATTAACATTCTGATGAAGTTCCCTTTTAGCGCTGTTTTTCATACTTGAAAGGAACAGCTATGATCAGAGAGAGCCCTCAACTACCGACTCACTCATTTAGATTCTCTCGCTCTGATTCACCAATCACCTTCAAGAATAATTAGCAGCTTCATCTGAACGTAATGAATATACACACATGCTCACATCCATACCATTCATTTCGGAAGGCGGGGAGAAATCCCCCTTCCCTCAGCCCCATCAGCTTTCCTGACCCCTGGCACAGCAACCATCTCCTGGGCAGCACCAGCACCAGCACCCGATGGTGTTTTCCAGCAGCTGACAGTCCCACTGACCACCTCGAGCCACGAGGTCAGAACAAACTACATTTCCAGGTTAAGTCCAAAGTCGTGGTGAGTGGCTGGGTACTAAAAAACCCCAACCAAAACACCACTAACACACACACACACACACACATCAGCTGTAACCTGCGTGAAACCTGAGCTGGATTTCTACAGGAAGATCCAGGGGAAGGAAGAGAAAGAAGTTTTAATTTCTTATACACAGAAAGAGGCTGCTGCTTGTGTGTCTGTGGGGCTTTTTCTTTTTTACTTAATTTAAAATATATGTATATTATCAACTCGGTCTTTATTTGGAAGATGGTAGGATAGGAGATACATAAGTCAAGTCACAAGTATCGCCGAAACAAGACACTTGATTTTCAGATGACAACTGCCAAAGGAAACATTGCCACATGAGTTAAAATCCAAAATGCTTAAAATTCACACCAGAGAGCTAAAGGAGACCTCAAAGCCATCCGTCAGCATTAACCCTAGCTGCTCATACTCCCAGGTCAACACAAGGGAAGAATACATATATTTATTCTAGAAAGCACCCTTTATTTACAGGAACACCAGCCGTGAGATTTTGCTTCAGTAGGGAAGGGGAATTCACAACATGGTCAGATACAAAGAAAAACAAACCAAAAACCACCTTACCTCTCCCAAATGATTCTATCATTGAGTTCTACCCAAACACTGAGAAACATCATTTCCAAGGGGAAACCCAAGGCTTAGTTAGTCTATTAAACATAATCAGAGATCACTGTAACATCAAGAAACAAACCAACCTAGAACACCACAATGAGCTACCACATATCCAACAAAACTCCTTTTAGGATTAAAAAAATTAAATAAAATACTTTCTTAGTTCAGTACTGTCCCTAGGCCATGTACTCACTTCTACACTTTCTTCCCACTCATGAGTATAGAAGGTTTCAATTCTTATTTATTTTTTAAAAAACACTACAGCAGATTTTAAATCCTCTTAAAAAACCAATGTACACCAAAATACAGATTTCCTCCAAAGCAGAAGAAAACCACCTGTTGCAGTCAAGTTCACCAGAGAACAGAGCTCCACACCACACAAAATGACCCTGCCATTTCAGTCATTTACATGGGCATATACTGCTTTAAAGTACTTTTGCCTTAACCATCCCCTTCCCCTGCTGCTGCATCACATCTGCCAGACATCACCCACGATCCAAGGCAGTGTTGCAGGGAAAAAATCCACCCAGTGTAGAGTATTTTCTTCTTTCTAGTTTTACAGGGATTTAGGAAATGCACACCATCATTATGTCCAAGAACACAACCTTGAACGTAACACATCAGGTTGGTGTGAAACAGGTGAATTCTGTTCACACTTTTCCCTCTGAGGGGTCAACCACCATGGTTGCAGAGGGGCACACAAGCAGTTTTCTAACATGTTGGTAAATACAGTATAAATCAGGTCATTTCAGGTGGTGTTCTCCTACATGTTGGTAAATACAGTAGAAATCAGTTAATTCCAGGAAAGCATTCTAGTACATGTTGATAAATGTAGTAGAAATGGGTTAACTTCAGGTGGTACTGAAGTTTTTTGCAAGAATTTTAAAGTGGATCATCTTGGTGGGTTTTTTTTTTCTTTTTAAAGAAAAACCAGAAGTGCTTCCACAAACAGAAGTACCTTGGGGTGGCAGATATTTAAGGTCATTTTCTAACCTTGTGTACCTTATTATCAAGGTTTGGGTGATTCAATAACAAGGCTCACCCCATGTGAAAAGCCCAGAGTTTTCCCCGTCAGCCTGGAGGGACTGCACTATCATTTGAATTCTATTTCCTGATAATGTGCTCATCATGGGAGAAAATTTCTGCAGGAAGATGAATTTTACTTTCTTCCCTGACAGCTCAGTAGAGACTCAGGGGTTTAATTGGACCTATCTGCTGATGCATATTTGACTAAGAGCATGCCCAAGGAAAAAAAAAAAAAAAAGGGTTATACAGACAGGTCTAGGGCTTGGTTTAGAGGCACACAAAAGCAGATTGCTCGCTCATTATCAGTTCTGCATACACAAAGTAGCTGGCTTTCCTGTTAGGACAACACCCCACAAATGACACCGCAAAAAGCCAAAGAACAGCCATCACCCAGCAAACACAAACCTTCTTCCCTCTCTAGCACCTGCACACCCAGAGCTGCTCAGGGACCACTGGGCTAAATGTCCCTGCTGAGCAGAAGCCCTGGCTCCCCCAGCAAGGGTCCTGACACCAGGGCAGGTGGCCAAGGCCACCGCTGACACCTCCACGGGCGCACAGGGACCATCCCTGGGACTCTGAGGAGTTGGTCCTACAGGCAAAAAGCTCCCAACAAGCAGGGTGCCACCAGAGGCCTGCCTGGCAGGAGGGGTGGCTGGGGAGCAGCAAAGCCCATGGACAAAATGGGACCTCTCAGTCTGAGCCAAAGACATTAAAGATCCCAGGGCTAATCAGAGCATTCATCAGCCCGCGCAGAACTTTTCACTGCTGTAACACAGGTTAGCAGATACACAAGTGGCAGGAAATCCAAAGTAGGGAGAGCACCCAAAACTTTGCCCACGTTTCCACCATGGTGTGTCGAAGAAAGTGGACAAAAGCAGCAGGAGTGCTCATATTCACTGGGAATTCAAGTTATTACACCCAACAAGCAACTTCTGAGGTGCTTCCTCTCCACAACTCACTTCTTCCCCTCGTACACAAAACCAAAATCAAAAGCCAAAGTCATAGTTTGTCAATGCCCCTCTGAAAATATTAAATTTCCTGCTCTGCTTAACTTAGCTCAGACAAGGCAGGCAGTATTTGCTCAGCAAATATTGTTTGTAATAAGTTAGACAAGCAATATTTTTTGCCAGCCTATTAACACCAGAAAAATATGTACAGTCAACAAGAGATGAAGAATTTGTTCAATTACTTCAAAAATGGGAATTACAACCGAGGGATTATTATCCATTTAAACATCTCTTTTCCACAAAATGTCAAACACTAGCCATTTGCTAACAATCTCCGGAGACAGATAAAGTAACATTTTGGCAATGCAAACACAAACTCCCGAGCTGGAGGAAGGGGGGAGTGGGAGGAAGGAGGGCGGGAGGGGGGAAGCTCCACCATTCACAACAATGCCGGACCATCCCAACACGCCAGAAATATTTTTGCAGCCAATTAAAACCCCAAACAAACATTTGACTTGCCCGAAGTGATGGCGAACAGCGGCCGGAGCCGGGCAGAGAAGGAGGAAAGGAGCAAGGAGAGGGGGGGGTAGCAAGTTGCCAGCGGAGCCGCGATCACCGGGGCCGGCCCGGCACCCTCCTGACCGCAGCCCCGGGATCCCCCCGGGCTGACACCAGGATTAATGCGCGTTAATTGCTATTTGCAAAATTCAGCAGCCTGAAAGCGCCGCGCTTCCTTTCTCAAATCCTTTTTTTTAAATTTTTTTTCTCCTTTCCTTTTCCCTTCC
>JANPWX010000126.1:512396-603901 GCA_024734555.1 Trochalopteron elliotii | reverse complement strand
CCCCGCGGCCGCCTTGCCCCGGGACGCCGAGGGCGTAGCGCCGCGGGCCGGGATAGGGGATGGAGGGGCGAGCCGAGGGGATGGAGGGGAGCCGGGGACAGGGGACGAACTGCGGGGAGCCGTGAGACCGGGGGTGAGCTGCGGGATGGGCTGGAGGTCAAGCGATGAGCCCGGGGGCGAGGAGTGAGCTGGGGGTCGGAGGGTGAGCCAGGGACAGGGAACGAGCTGCGGGATGAGTTGAGGATTAAACGCTGAACCGAGGGTCGGGCTGAGGGATCACTTAGGGGTTCAGGATAACTTGGGGAACACAGGAAGAGCTGAGAGACATGAAAGGAGCAGAGGGATGAGCTGGGGAACAACCTGTGTGTCAAGGGACAAGTTAGGAAATGAGCTGGTGATGGGGGTACGGAACACCGGAGCTGGGCAACCAGAGCTGTGGGTGGGACATGGAGCAGTGTGAGGGTACCGAGGGTGAAGACTCATGGAGATGGAAGCAGGAGACCCTGTTCAGTAGCTCCTGCTCCCCATCCGTTGATCCCGTGGAGGTTTTATTCAGACTCTACAATGCGGGAGAGAGCTGTTTCTTTTCTTGTTTCCCTGCAGTTTCAGGCCCTCTCCTCTCTCCAGGATCACCTGGCCAAAGGCTTCGTCCTCAGGCATTCCCTTGGGACAGGGACTGGCTTGGTGGCCGACTGAGCAGCTGTGCAGTGCCCAGTCCCAAGGACAGCCCTGAGGAAGGTGTGTCTGGATCAGGGCTCCTGCACAGGGCTGTCCTACATATCACAGTGGTAGCAGGACTTAATCCTCCTGTTATCATTTTTTATTGCACAAAGTCAGATATTGCAGCACATTGCCATCACTTCTGGGTACTCCCTTCCTTCTGTGGGGCTGGCTTTGCTCCGTTGGACTGACTCGGCTTAATTCCTTACTTCTTCAGCTGCTTTCACCTTCCATGGGGGGTAGCCTTTAGTTCTGGATGTGAGAGACGTTAGAAAGATGTGAAATAAAGCCTAAAGAAATCCACTGAGATTCATGTATAAGGGAAAAATCCATGAAGGAAGTTCAGAGTTAGTGGGAGCTGTGGAAGTAAGGGAAGCCAAAAAAATCTCCTGCTACTTGCTCCCACTGTGTTCCAGTTCAGTCATCACCAGGGATGGTGATTTCCTCACTGGTGTCCCCAGAAGTGGCAGGCTGGCAGCTGAGTGTCTAACACCCTCATCAGAAATGTGGGCACTTCAATGCCCATTTTCCCACCACTTTTTGATGTTCCTGAGCTAATTGTAACAACGGAGCAGTCAAAAATTAACCCCCTTCCACCTGGACCAAACAGGCTCTTTGAGAAGGGTTTTCTGGTGTCTGGCAACAGCGTTGCCCTACCTTACTTAGACAACCACTAAAATAAAGATCATCCTCTTAAAATGTAGCATAGAAATGTCATTTAAATTTAAGCCATTTAAAACCAAAGGTAGAAATCCCATGTGTAGTGCAAAGCCTCTTAATGCAAATAGTCAGTCATGCATTGCATGCCTCAATCACACTCGTATCGGTGTCATTTGTGTCCTAATAAAATCCTATAATCTTTTGCGTGCCAATTAAAGAAGGAAGATAGCTAAATCTAGCTGCTTCCTTGGGTAATTACAGGCTAGTGGGGAGCCAGACAGTTATCTGCCCTGGCTATTGCTGGACTGTGGATTTCCAAAGGATTTTTCCTCTCCTGTTTCATTAAGTGACTCTACAGTATTTTTTTAAATGTATGGTATTTGAAAGGCACAACCAAGATCCCAGAGATGGTTGTTAATTAAAGGTCTCAGTTTAGGTACTCCTAGTTTAACAATGGATTGGTTTAACAACTGCATTTGCTTCACCAGTATTTCAAGGGACACTTTCTAAGAACAAGAACTTACACTGAGTTCACTAAGTTATTTTTACACTAGTGAGTCTGTCCTTTTATTTATAAGGTAATTTCTATATTGCTTATAAGCACATCATAAGGATAAGTCATTAAAAAAGATAAACTGGGGGATTTTTAACAGTTTCTCTTGCTAGGACCCATCTCACTTCTGTTGTGTTATAGGCCCTCCATCATTAATATGCATTTCCAGTTCTCTTTTTTTCTTTCACTTCCAAATTTGCTGACCAACAAGGACAGTGGAAATTGCCTGTAAAGTTCTTTTCTTTATTTCCTGTCAGCAGGGTCATCAAGATTCTCATCCCGTGTTTACGTACAGGAGTTTAATGTCACTGGGAACGTAAACCAAAGGTGCCTTCTGGGGAAAGTTGTGCATACCATTATTTTTTTCAATTAACTCCACAAATTCAGCAGCACTATGATTGTCCGTAGTTATTCTCATTTTTGTATATGTATTTTTTCTTGTTGAAAGATGCACCAGAAGGGTCATCCAAAGGAATTAACAAAATCAAACAGCCCACATGGGAAAGGATGCCTCTGCTTGAAACAGCGTCTCTGAATCAATCATGCCTTTCCTTCCACCAAGGCAATTTTGTGTTTTCAATAGAAGGCAGACGTACAGTGGTTTTGTTTCCCCCCAGCATCAAATGGCATTCCACACAATGATATTCATCATGTTATAACTCTAGGTGAATGATAATGGATCAGAGGGAATGAAAACAGATGGATGTTAAAACAGACAATTCCCTGCCACAAACCTGGGAGCCCTCCACTGCTGCCTAGTCCATTCATTCAGTGGATAATTGTATTAGACATTCCAACAATAGAGAGGCCTTCTTCATTAATCCTGAATTTACTGAAAAGAAGCTTTGCAGACTATAGCTCTTTTGGTGCTTAGACAACATCAGGCAAAATTTACCACAGGCTTAAACGTCTAAAACTCAACTGGATAGAAACTAGCACAGAAAATTCCAAAAGCAAGAGAGATGGATGAGTGAGGCCAGAGGACAGGATAACCCAGGTAGGCAGGGGACATGAGTGCCTTTGCAGCAGAACTGCAGCTCAGGTGATGCCAAGGAAATTTATTGAAAAGCTTTCCCCTGGCTGGAGTGCAGGCACAGCTGAACTTGTCGATATTGGACGTGGGTTTGAGCTGATTGTCCCTTTCCAGCCCCCAGCTCCCCACAGGAGCCAGTGGATGCCAATCCCTGCCGTGTGATGGGGCGCAGCCGTTCTGTAACCCTGGTCTGCATCAGGTGACTGGGGCTAAGCAATACAGATCAAGTCTCTTACCAGCTGTCCTGTGAGTCAGACCTTGATTACAATATTGACATTAACATTTTAATCACATGCATGCTGCTGCGGATTTTAATGACAAACTTGCTACGCCTTTGCCTTCTGAGGACCAGAAATTAGACCCTTGTTCATAGCTGGAGTGAGTGTGGCATCAGAGCAGCAGCAACCACAGCAGTAAACATGGCATTGCTCTCGCCACGAGCCTGCCCCTGGACATTAACCTTGCTGGCACTGAGCACCTCACTGGAACAGGGACTTTGTTCTCAATTACTCTGTTCCTGTGTCTGGGGCACTACTGGAAGTTATGAAGAAGGAGAAAGGCGGTGCTTTTGTATCCTCTGCAGCCTGAGGCAATGTGAAAATCCACCCAGTCCCTGTGTAACTATCATTTTCGATTCACAGGTACTTTAATCAGGGCAGAGTAATCCAGAGACATTTCCTTCATCCAGTGGAGGTGGAAGCAGGTTGCTCCTATACTTTTTCTGCCCAGTGCCATCAGAGTGAGGCAAAGAAAATTCAATGCAAATGAGAATCTTGCCCCAAATCTGCGTTGCTCCTCTCACCCCAAACATGCTCCACAATCTGTTGCAAATGCTGTGAGCTGAGTCTGCGAGGCTTTGCTTTGTTAAAGACTGTCATGTCCAAGGTGGAAGGACAACCAAAAGGTCACAATAAATAAACTGAATACAAAATTGCTTAGGGCAATAAAAGGAGACCACAGACTTTCATTACAGCTCTGACATGCACCAGGAGACACTTCAGGATGTTAAATAAGCTGGGGTTTGTGTCAATGGGCTTAGTTGTTTTCTGTTGTTTCTTTCCCTGCTATGACAATACTTTGCCAAAACAATCAGGCCTTAACTGCTTGGTATCCCTTTCACAAACATGGGCTGCCTTTATCACTTGCTTCATCATGGTCATTTGCACTGAAAATACATAATCACTGTCAGAGTACAAAGAATCATTATGAATAATTAGTTACTTCCAATATGGCAAGTCAGTCTCATAAATCTTGAATATTTGGCTTTGGTTTTGGAAAGAGATTCCTTAATGGCTACACTTGTGAGACTCTGTTAATTGATATAAAATTGTATTCAAAATTAAATTTGTTTTAACAGATCTAAATCACCCCAATAAATCAGCTTCAGCCTATCTGCTCTAAGGGTTCAAGTACACTTTTTTTTTCTTTTTTTTTGCCTTTGGGAGAAACTGTGAGCTTTCAATCAATGCTCAGAGAGCTGAATCTGACCCTCCCCTCATTGACTAATTGCTTCCATATGCTGACATGGGGTAATTTTTGCTGGCCTGAGGAGTCATAAAGGAGGGGGTGGAGGGCACAGCTCCTCTGCCCAGCCCAGCAGCTCTGGGGTACTCAGCCTTCCTGCCAGGCAGGTGTGTGGGGAGCAGGGGCTTCTGTCCCAATTCACCTCACAGCCGGGGTGGGAGGGAGGAACTGCCTGCCTCTGTTCTGAGTGGGCAAAGGACAGGGGATTTTGGTAAGAAAGAAGGAGTTCAAATCTATCTATAATAGATGTTGAGGATTTATGCTATTATAGGTAATCACAGTGTGAATGGTGATTCTTATGATGCTTTTTTTTTTTTTCTTCTTCAGAGAAACTGTCTTTTTCATCTGATATCATGGGTGTGAGAAGGTGAGAGTTGATAACAATAGCTTAATTTTACTTGACTGTATAGACTCTATTTAGCTCCTGAAATTGTTTCAGGACAGGATGTTATTATCTTTATCCTTCCTTTAAACCACAGAAATGGAGCTCGAGAGACAAAAGCCCAGTGTTCCTCTCCCGTAATGTCTTTAGGAGGCTGTATTCCTCACCTAGGCAGCAGTGAGCCCAAACTCTTCCTATGATCCTGTGTGGTAAAAATCTGTTGGAAGAATTCCTTGTTTGCATCCTGCCTGTTATCTTAAATATCTCTCCAATTTTATTTTTTTTTCTTCTCCTCCAGAGATTCTTTCCCTACCTACTTCATCTCAGCAAAACTTTCCCCACCCCTCTTACAGCTGGGTCTGTATTTTCTGCCTGTCTGATCTCCCTGGGGTGGCAGCCAGGGAACCCTCTGAGCCAGGGCAGGCTCTGAGTGTTGTGGATGCTCCGTGCTGGGATTTGCATGGGGAGGCTTTGGGAGGCTCAGAGGTCCTCTTGCCTCACCTGGGAAAAGCCAGAGCACCATGTCTGCTGTCAGGCCCTGCAGAGCAGTGATGGCCAGCTAATGCTGTGTCTTGCTTGGCTAGGGATGCCGAAATCCTGTTGGGCTCAGTCACCTCTTTAATGATTCCTTTGCTTGCCTTTAGAGTGTTGTGAGTGCATGGCCGCTGTCCTCACCGTTTGGTGTGTTGCAGTGCAGGATGTTTAGGGGTGAGTAAAAGTGACAATCTTTTCAGTTTTATTGGGTGAAACTGCTGGAAGTGTTAGAAGCTTTCCTCAGGTAGAAGTTGCTTCTGTTTCCAAGTGTCTTGTAGGTTGTGCTCAATTTACTCTTAAATTTGTTAAAGCAATGAGTTTCATTTTAATCCCTCAGTGCATATTATTAATCAGCTAATGCTACAAAGAAAAACAAAATATTAAAAATTCCCAAATGAGCAATAAAGAACCCTCACCCACTCACCTTGGGAAACCTGAAGATTAAGACTTGTGAGCATGGTTTTGTGTCCTAAGCCTGGAAAGTTACAGGCTAGTAACTTTCCAGTTTCCAAAAGCTAGTAACAACTGATTCAGAAAAGGTATATTTGGCAGTCTGCAACTTGCAGACCTCTCCTAATAAAGGCTGGCAGGGTATGCAAACGGAGCTTAACACATGGTTGTGATAAATAGGTGCTGAAACATTTCTGCAGAATTTCCTCCACTAATATTTTGTCTCTTTAAAGCAATCATCAGGAAGTTGTGTCATTTTAATTACAGAATCTGGGAGTGAGCTATTTACTAGTAGCTGTGTAACTTGTTAATAAAGGCTTCCCTGCAGTGGGATTTTGGCTCTCTGTGTAGCAGCAGCAGGCTAAGCACTGAGGGAGGCTGGCAAAATCACAATGATACATAATTTACACTGGGTCAAGTTACTGTTCGTGGCAAGTAGATGAGCTGGACAAGTGTTAAATAGGGCTTCACCTTCACTGCTGTCCATGGCTATGATGAGAAATTTATTCCCGGAATGGATGAGGCTTAACTAATTACTGCACAGTTGTGTGTCCTGATGTCTTTGGGTCACCAGACCAAGTTTGCACGAGCCAAATCAGAAGTGGATTCAGAGACAGAAGAATATAATAGTCAAAAGGATTGGCTTGACTCCCTGGAATCATTTTGCAAAGAGAAAGGTAGAACTGGAAGTTAGATGAAAGGAAAACAGGAAAGATGGGAATGGCTCTGTTAGAGTGAGTGTGTAATAAGGACTGAATTATTCTTGACACACAGAATTTTTACATGCACCTCATATTATTGCTAATCTTTTGTTGTCCTTCATCTGATTCACTGATTTAATTTCACTTCTGCAAATGAAGCAAGGAGCCTCAATTTATTGAGGTGGCTGTGAGGGCCTTTGGAAGGGAATGTATTGAATTTCAGAAAGCATTTTACAAGAAGGTAGCCTGCCACAGTCTTGTGCTGTAGGACTTCCTTTGGAAGCATATATTTCTCCCCCATAAGTCTTTTGAACAGTTTTATACCACACATGTTTCAAGAGAATTAAATCAATAACAATCTGTACCTTTCTAACCTGAAATGCAAGCTCTGCACGGCAGGAGATCAAGCTATGCAATTAACTGTTGTCCTTTCAAAGGAATTCTGACAGATATTTATAGTTTACTGTATTCCATTTTCCTGCCATTGGAATATAACAGTACAACTGAATGCAGCTGACTGGAACTATGAAATAATTATAGCAATAACTATTTCCTTCTCTACTGGGGAAATCTTGTAAAGTGCTGCATGTGGGAACTGCTGATGTTCTTGCCCCTCAAAATCCGGTCCTTACCTTCAGTTTATCGTGCATCCCTGGCTAAGTCACCCGAGAGAGTTTTAGTTCCATTACCTTCAGCTTTTTCTAAAGTCATGTTCTGAATCTCACGTTCATCTTGATGTGGAATGAATCAACACTGTGGAAATAAATGCACTTTAAAAAGCTTTCTATATTTGTGCACGGACAGTGTATGAAGTAGAAAGACCTCGCTGTAGTAAAATAAGTCATATCTTTGTGGGGGAGTTTGGAGCAGTCTATTAAGAGGAAACTATGCAATATTACCAGAAGTGAATAGATTGGCATTTGACTGCTAAGCACTTTGCAAATTTTGATATAAAGGCACTTATTTTATACCCTGAGCTGTCACTGTAACTTATGTGCTCGTGCTGGTGACTTAGTAGCATAATGACAGGCCATTGTTACTGAGCTAATTAGTTTTAAGCAATCTTTCCTAACAGTATGCTTGAGGATGACATTCATTTGCTGCAAACTTATGAGACATTGATGCATCAGGAAAATAGCGATGCTGAATCTTTGAGCTATCTCTGCTGCTGGCTCAGTGTGAGTGTCTTATCAGGGGCTAGTTGCTGTGTTGGACACTTTAGGTGCCTCTTGCCACTAATAATATCCTCAGCTACTTAGCTTACAGCTAAGGGCTGTAAACTTCCAGCTTTAGGGCTGTAAACCTGCAGAGGAGCCCTGTAGCTTCCAACATATGGTGGGATCTAATCGTTCTCTCCCACATGGTCATTTTCTATCACTCTGGTTGAATGTCTGCAGGTGCTTCCCAGGACCTTGCAAACCAGGATCAGATACATCTGGTGCTTTGGGGAGCAGTGTGGTAGGGGATCATGGTGTCATTTTAAAAACCCACGAGTTTAGGGTAGGATAAGTAGAAGTGGGAAAGTCTCTTCAAAGAAAGTATTGGAGTTATTTTCCTAACAATGTTCACCAAGGTATAGTAAAGAAGTGTCCAGATGCCCTCCACCTCTACCCACATGGACTGGGCATGAAGCTAACCACTCTTCCCAACACAAAAAGAATGAGAATAGGGAAGAGAAACTGTTCTCACTTTATTCTCACAGGTGGCACCAACAGCTTGTGGCTGTTGAGTAATACTGTATTGTGCAGCTGCCTTAGAAACTGGTGGTATTGAGTCATTCCCAGGTAATAATTCTGTTTTGGAGTCCCCCCAACTTATATTAAGACTGGGTGGATAAGTAGTGATACTGTAACAGGAGGAAAAATTCAACCATCAGCCTCTCCCAGGTTTGCATTTCCTGAAACTGTTGTCATAAGTGGGAAGTCCACTAGAAGGAAAGAAGTGAAGGAAATGGAGAAGGTCTTCTAAACTAACCAGATCTGGGAGCTCCCCATAATTTTCCATAAGGGGCTCTGGAATGCAGCTGTCTGACCCTCTGGTGTAGTAAAGCCTGAGTCTGCACCTCAATATGTGTGACTTAGCTTCTGGAAGTTTCCTTCTGTGCACAGAGGGCAGATTTGGGGTTTCTGCACAGGGAGCTGGTGTGTGCATGCAGATCAATACCAGAGCTGAGAACTCTCCTCCTGAGAGGCCTGCAACAAACAGTACATTATTTATGTGCTCCTCTCCTGTTTCCCTGTGCCTTATGTAAATACTAATCAAGGTGAAATTGGACTCAGCCATGTCTTAATTTTGACTTTGGTTTATTTTGGCAATATCCAAGCAGAAATCAGTCTAATGGTCTTCTAGAGGGGTCCTGAGGTTTTGTAAAGCTTTGCATGAGTTTAAGGCAGAGTCCCTGTGTAGGCTCATAGCTGACTGTTGGAATCCCAAGAGCTGGTGCTCTGTTGTTCCCAAGCCTTGCCCTCTCCTTTACCTACAACAGGAATGTGAAAAACACCATGTCCTGTCCAGCCATTGCCCTCTGACCACTGATGTTACTCATTCTGATAAGCAGCAGCAGGTTTTATTCCATTTATCCAACATTTTGTTAGCTTTGCTTCCTCTCCCCCACATCCCTGAGTTTTTCTCTTTGTGTTCATGACTCTCTGTGTGTTTTGATTCCAGTTCAGCTGGGAGCAGGGGATTTCTCTGGGAATGTTTCACAGTTTTCAATTTGTTTTGTGGTTTCAGCAGTCTAGTGTTGGTTGTTCGTATTTACTCACTTACAGCACTGCTGTATTTTTTCACCTGTCTGTAGATCTGGGGGAAAAAAAGATGCTTTGCTGGCAGTGTTGCCAGCCAAAATCTCTTGTTCTGATGTGGTGAGAGCTGGGGCACTGCAAGGCTGCAGTGATGTGCATGGGTGTGCCTGCTGAGCAGGGCAGCTATTAGTTCTGTGCATGATGATGGTTTCTGTGATGTGCATGACTTTCTCTGTTGGGAAATGAACTGTGAACACCTACTCATTTTTCATAGGCCAAATTACAGTGCTGTTTCAGCTCTCTGAATTGCCTACACCTCAAAAAGAACGTCCCTAGGATCCTTTAGTGCAATAGTAATGAAATAGCTGGGGCTGAGCAGCTCTTCTGTTAGCAGGAACCACCTCTATAAATTTAGCCATTTGCTTTCTGCCTGGCAGACTTCGGATGCACTTGATGTACTTCTTCACCCTTTTATTTTTTTGCACTTGGGGTAGCCTTTTTGTGCTTGTTGCTCAAGCTTTAACTGTGATTAAACCAAAGGAAGAGATTTTGGAGTCAGTGAAATTTTGCTTAGACTTCTGTGTCACTCTGAAAAGCTCAAAGGCAGCAGCTTAGAGAAAACAAATTAAAGTCGACATTACTATTTTTTCTTGGGGGAAGGGGGAAAGCATCACCAGTAGCATTGCTGCTGAAATAGATAACAAAGGAGCACAACTCTCAATTCTTTCCCAAGTTGGAATTCCTGTGCTTCCATACTTTCACCTTTGGATGGTCATTAAAATTCTGTTTGTGCTTTCTAATCTAAGAGTTTCCCAGTGATACTTAACAGCTCAAATATTTGTGCATGAGGGTTTTTTTATTTCCTTCTTTCTAGTTTTGGGGTTATTCCTGATTTGGTCTAGCAGAAAAAAAAAAAAAGATGCTTAGTGGAGCTTTTGACTCTCAAGGTAGCAGTACATGGCCAGTAATAAACTTGTAGTGAAGCAGAGCCCAGCAGATGGAGGGGACAGGGCCCTTGATGAAATGGGAGCTGTGGGATCTGTCTCATCAAGCATCTGTCAGAGCTGTCTTCCCCCTCCAGGATGACCATGGAGAATTCATGCAGTACATTACCTTCTCCCAGGGAATCAGGTGTGTCTCTGCATACAAAGATGCCTTCAGTCTCTCTGATTTTCCTAACGTTACATCACAGCCTGTGTGTATACTCAGCTGTCTTCTGTTGTTTTCAGAAAATAAAAACCTGTTTTTCCTCAGTGTTCTGAGGTTTGGACACCATAGTCAAAACTATGAAAGGTTTTCCTTAAAATCAAGCTTCCCAGTGCAGCAGGACAGAAAGAATATTGCCAGACAGTCAATTTGAGCTTCAGAGCTGTGCTGGTACTTAGAAGTGCAATCCATCAGGTCCTCTGATCTACAAGTCTGGCTGAAATCTTGCAGCCGTCAGCATGACATTGCTCCCAGTCACATCAAGTGTGACGAATTGCTAATAGATGTTTTGAAAGGAGAACTTAAATTAGCTCCCCAAAATTCACCTCAAGAACACAGGATCTGTCTACAGCTTGGGCGTTAAGGTGTGATTTTAGCCCTTTTTGATAAATCAGTAACACCTGTGGATTTTGTTTCTTTATTTCCCCCCTCTCCCCAAACTGCAATTTTAACTCGTGTTTAGCTGGCCGTTAAACAATCCTGTGTTCTGCCAGAGCAGACAAACTGTGTTGGCAGGTGACTAAGATCAGAAGGAAAACTTAGATACGTTTCTTTCTTCTTTGGTGCCTGTGGCTTTCAGTTCAGAGCAGAGGCAGGCGTTTGAAAGGATGTAATGTGGATGCTGTAGGATGTGTGTGGGTCTCACGTCAGCTCCGATTAACTTCGCTTGTACACAGAGTTCAAAGTGAACTGCCACGTGATCAGCAGGATGAACTCAGCCATTCGGTCATCCTGAGCAGGGAAAAAAGAGCATGTTCTGATTCTGGGCTCCTCCTGAGAGGGCAGAGGATGTTCATAATGTGCTTCCTCAAAGCAGAAAGAATTCGAGGCAGCATCTGCTGGGGGCAGAGTTCCTCACTGAGACAAAGTTGCTCAGGTTTATGCAGAGAAGCTGCCCCTGAAAAACAAATGAGGATGAAACGGGTGATCCTCCAAAAAGTAGAATGGGTATGGAAAAGCAAATTTCCAGAGAGGATGGGTGGAGGGATTTAGCTGTACTGCTGTTACATTTGTTGCTCATGTCCCAGGCTTGGGTTCCAAGCAAGTGTGGCCAAAAGTCCAAGTGTCCACTATATGCCAGCCATTTCCTTGCCTCAGTTGTCTTTTCGCCCTCATTTGGATTGCCAGTTCAGCAGGGAACAGCTGCAGGGGACAGTAGGACAGAGTGCTGGAACTCGTTTTTGAGTACCTGTTTTATGCTTTGTGAGAGCAGCTGGAGAGGAGGGATAAATTACTATAAATTGCCAGTCTATGCAAAAAGGTGTTTGCATAAATTATTGGAGAGCCCACTTGAACTTGTTGAGCAGTGCTCCCAACCAGCATTAAGAGGTCACTTAACCCTCTGTGCGGCCCTGCTGCGGAGCCCAGTCATGCATTGCAGAATTCAATGAGTTCCACCATTTTTCTTCTGAGCATTGCCCAGAACTGATGCAAAGTGACATCCGACAGCACAGGCAAAGCAGTGACAATGCTCTGAGACACTAATAATAGCTGTAGAGCTAGAGCAGTTTCCCTCTATCCTTATTTTTTATTAGATTCTCCCCCCCGCTTTGGTGAGGAAATGTTGTCATCCCTGGCACAGTTTATCCTTGGAAACCACCTTTGCTGAGCCATTTAATCACAAGGCTGGCTGCACGGTGGAGTCAATGTGCTAGGAATGCTCCCACCATAATCTCTTTAAAGAACAGCTGATACCTCATTGAGAACTTTGAAAAAAAAAACTCCACATTCCTCTTGGGTGATCCTTGCCAGAAGTTAGGAGCAGTGAGGGGTGCTGATGGGGAGAGGCTGAATCATCTCTGGAACAGCGTGGCAGCAAACACCCCTAGAAAAGCAGGCTGCAAATCCTATGCAGACTCCTTCTCTTCCCCCCTCCATTTCCTTTGTTACTAAGGAGATTTACATTGAAACAAGCTCTGCAGGAATCCTCAGGTTCCTTGCAAGGGGATCTTAATATTTCTACTCCTTTATAATTAGTGAAAGAGAGAGGATATTAGAAAGGCTTCCTGTGAGGGATTCTTGGGGCCACGTTACAGTAAAAAGGGAAAAATTATGAGTAGCCCTCAACCTCAATTGTGTGGCTGTGGTCAATTTGATGGGAACCCAAAGGCAATCCCAGGGGCAGAGCAGTAATGTGAGTTGCTTCACTAGGACAGAAGTAGATCAATCTTTGTTATTGTTTTTGTATTTCTGTTTCATGATCTCCTGCTGTAGTTGCTTGTTCCTTGCACTCTTGCCTGTTTCTGAAGGTTATTTATCTTCTTATCTATTTATCTGTTATTTCTCTTCTGTTTAGCTGTTGGACTCAATGGTCTTAAAGGCCTTTTCCAAGCTAAACAGTTCTGTTATTTTATAATAACACCTTGCTGTACCAAAGTCAGCTGCAAGGCTGCAAAGAGCAAATGAGGTTCCAGGATGCCTGGATTTATTTGGAGAGTCAGGTGTTTTTAACCAGTGCTCCATGGAGAGGGAAGACAAGGGGCAGTGAATTTTGTATATCTATCTATATATATATTTTTAGTGCTGGAATTACAGGAAGGAATGGATGCCTAAGGAGGACCTTAAGGAAGAATTTAGGCACCTAAATCCTAAAGGATAATCCTGACTGCTCCCGCCGACTTCTGTAAGCGGCTGAGTATCACCACCAAGAGGGTTCCTGAGGTACTTAGAGCTCTCCTCTGCATATCTAGAATTATCCAAGTCTTGTTGATGCTGAACTGCTCAAATCTGATCTCTCTCCTAAGCCCTGTCAAGATTAACAAGCCAGGCTTTCTGCTGCTTCCTGCGAGGCCGTGCTGGTGGCACAGGCAGAGCATGCCTGCAGCAAGGCTCTGCACCACCAGCACAGACAGCTGCTATTTACATTCCAGAGCAGGGGAAGAGTCAGGGACATCCTGCTGCTATAAAATAGCACTGAATATTAAATGGCAAACAAGGAGTGTTTGTGTGAGCAATGGGGGTTTGTCCAGTCCTGTGTGCTCCTCCACTGCAGCAATCTTGGCCGACTTTTCGTTTTTGCTTTGCGATATCCTCATCTCTCCCATCTTTTTGATATGCTTGTTGTCATTTCCCTCTGCCTCTGACATCTTTATGCATCTCTGCCATGTTCCTGTTGTCTTCCCATAGCCCTTACATTTAGCTGTGTCATAGCTTCTACTTTCTCCTATGGCCTATGGCTACTGGTGGGAGGGATAGAACCCAATGGCTCGAGGGTGGATTGTTGGGAGCAGTATCTGTGCTGGTGATATCCTGTGTGTGTGTCAGTTAGAGAAGTTCTGCAAGAAAGGGAGTGCTGAGCAGTTTTCCAGTGCCATCTGTCTGAGTCCACGTGGCCATGGGAGGTCTGGAGTTTCTTTAAAGCTGTCTAAAATAATCTTGATGCAAGGTATAAATTGACAGAATTTAGTGCATACGGTGGGCAAGATGGAAAATGCTTAGAGAATGGAATTGTTGGGGATTATGCAGTGTGAGGGTGAATGGAAAGCACAGAGAAGAGAGGAATTGGTAGGTTCCTGTAAAAGAGCAGTTGAAGTCTTAGAATGATAGTTTCCTCCCACCTCAGCCCCCATCTCATCTGCTGGTGTCTTAGTGTGTATTCAGCAAGCTAACAGCATCAGGTCCTCTTTCACCTTGGCAGCACCACTGGTGACACTATTATACACCTCTATGGTTACTGATTCTTTTTGCCAAGTGTTCCACACCAGTATTTTTTTCCCATGTTGATTATGCAGAATCTTCTGACCTTTAGAAATATGGCACTTCTGACTGCTGCAGTGAAAACCAGCCTTTCCATTTCCCTCTCTCCTCAATTCCCAGAGCATTGCTATAAAACACACTTTTTTGTTTGTTTGTTTTTCCCCTTCCAATATATTATATTCTTGTAGATTTAACCCTCAGGAAATCAACATCTGGTACCTATTATTGTTCTTTAGCTGAGGTGGCTGAATCTCCTGCCTTACAGCAGTGAAGGTCTAGAATTCCTTTAGCATGGGGGAGTCCATCAGGAAAGGCAGAAGCTTTCTGTGAGACGAGGACATTGGCACACTTCCCAGCACCTGTTGGTAGCACAAAGGGGTATGTTACAGGCTGGGTTGTACAATCCCAGGGTAAAGAAACACCACGAGGCCATTAAACACCCACTTTAAATTGCACCTTTGATCAAATTCCTCAGCAAAGGCAGCATCGCTGTGCAGTCCTGTGTTTGTGCTTTGCAGATTACATCCCCAGATGTACGAGCTCTCTGGAGACCAGAGGGGAAGGAATGTCATGCACACAATAGAGCTGGAAAAACCTTCTGTCTTAATGGTGTCCCATCAAATCTTATCTGATAACCTCTCCTTTTGAAAGTATGTGGAAAGCCAAAAATAAGAACAAAGCAAACCATAGACACAGGCTTGCCCTGACCTGTCTTCTGGGCTGTATCTCAGTGGAGCTCTCCTTGCTTGCTCTACTTGTCTTGCTGTGACCTCTCTCTCTCATCTTGCTATCAAACTCACTTGCTGGTGTGAGAAGCTCCCCCTCCCTTCCTCCTTTCCTCCTTTCCAGCCTCTCCTGTTTATAGCAGCCTCCTCATGCTTGCCTGCCTTATCCAGTTTGTCTTATATTTTCAGCAGAGATTAGAAATATCTTTTCTTCTGACTCTCAGAGTTCTGAATTCCTCTATCTTCCTGCCACTGCTTATCTTGCTGCTGTATTTTTAAACTCTAATACACTCCAGGATATGGTTGTCATCAGGGACACTTGAACAAAGTAAAAGTAGTGTAGCAACCTTCCAAAATTCTCAGCAAAAGTGTTTTGACAAAAGAAGCAAGTTCAAGGCATAAAAATCTATATCTGTATTTTTTAGTTGTTGAATAGTGACAACATATGATAGCAGAATGATTTTGGAGCATGTTAACTGCATTCAACCTGTGGCTGGGATATCCACAGCTGCTTTTGTGGTAAAATCCATTCTGTTCTGACCCATCGTGTATTGTATCACTTCTAGTGTGAGGCCTCTGTGGCTCTGGGGAGCTTGCAGTAGCTAGTTACCAGTAGTGTGGAAGGTGAAGGATTGGTATTAGCCCAGTCTCTCTGAGTGCACAGATGAGGTGTCCAGGCAGAAGGAGGAAGCATGGCTCATAGCTGGTATCAGACCAGGGAAATGAGCTCTGACATCCCCATCCCAGCTAGCAGCAAAGGCTGTGGGCCATCCTTCCTCTCCTCTGGGTTTCCCTCCAAAGATGAGGTGTGAAATTCTTATCTATGTGCTCCCTATCAGTGAATCCTTTGAATGCTTTGAGCTTAATGAAAAGGTCCTGAAACACCTCAGTTTTCAGAGTCTAAAGAAGAGAGGTATCAGATCTTATTGTCCTTCAGCTGAGGAGGTTGCAAACAGTTTATCTTACAGGCTATTGAAAGTTTTACTCTAAAACTTTGGGGTGACACTCTTGTGGCTTTGGAAGCTCTTACTGAATATAGATTCATGTGCTTTCCATTTAAAACTTTCTGGTTGGTTCATAAGACACCTTTGCATGTTTTACCTCAAATGAGGGCCTGTCAGGCATTGTGGGGGTAGTAAATAACAATTTCATTTCTTACTGCTGCCCACTTGGGATCATGAGTGGACATATTCTGAACAAGGTTATTTTCTTTCTCTTTGGTTTGCTGAATTATACTTGCCCTGAAGACAGCTCTAAGATACATATCTACTTTTGAAACGATGCCCTTGCAGTCTCTGACGTTCATTTTCACATTGCAGTGCCCACAAGCTGTTTTCAGGAACCCTGTCATTTTTCTAGGACTGGAGCATTAGCAGTGTGCAGCACAGTGTCTCCACTCTAAGCTGTTTACAAGTGCATTTAACTGTCTCTGCCCTTTAAGTCTTGTGCTCGTTGTGGGTTCATCTCTCTCCTCATTTCAGGAGGCATTATTACCTTCTTTATGGAAGTGAAATACTTAAAAATGTGAAACTTGGCTGTTAGAGGATGGCAATGAGGTTGTGGTGTCTGGGCACCTGAAGAGCACTTGCCTTCCTCAGGGGAGAGGATGCCCAGTGCCTGCTCCAAAACTGGCAGTTCCTCACCAAGCAAGAGCCAAACTTCCACCTGATGTTAACCCTGCAGCTCCAGTGAGACAGTTCAACAAATTGCTTCTAATGCTGTGTCTAGTTACTAGGAAATTAATTTTTTTTTTTCCCTAACTGGTTTTATTTTAGGGATGGTTGCTTTGCCATAGGGGGGAAAAATTCAAAAGAAGAGGCACATGATTTCTGCTTCTTCTGAAATCACGGTTTTGTTATGCTGAATAGCTGCAAACTATTTGCATTACAATGTACTGTAAATAGGAGATGCCACCAACTGAAGTGTAAACTGAGCAAAATGTGGGGAGCTCTCAGCACAACCGAATTTAAATGGTTTGAGCTGAGATTGGACGGAACTCCAAGGTGAGAACACGAGGTGCTGGGTTTTGGGTCTCTGATAAACCCTGTGGTCAGCAAAAGTTCTTGCCCTAAGACACCCCAATGGTCTTAATTTTCAATATAAGTAATGTAATGTGTGTGGTATAGGTGCCAAAACTGTCAGGCAAAGAGGATGGGAGGGAATACAAAACCCTGTAGAACAGGATTAGGCAGGATTAAAGTCTAAAATGATCATGCTGCGCTGGGTAGCAGATATTGCCACAGCCAACTCAGTAAAACTCAGTGGGACACTTGACATTGCACATTTTCAAGCAGCAAGTCTTAAATCTATATTTATAGATATTCATGTGGAATCTTCTGCACTCAGTCTGGTGGGAACAGGAACACGACACAGCTTCAGGTGCTGGCTTAGGGGAATAAAGCACAGGCTGCTGCCTTGCAGAGACAGATCTCTGCTAGGAAAATGGAAAGCAACTGAATGATGTATGTAATTATGTTTGTTTGGAGGGCTATGTAATTTCTACAAACCCACTGAGAATCCCTTAAACCTGAGATTAAAACTAGCTATAGATATATTTTTAACAACAGTTGTCTATATATAATTATATGTACATACATAGCAGTTGGTGTAATAGCTGCCAGTTCAACAGTCCAAAGCACATAAACATTTACCTTTATAAATTAAACCACATACTTAAGTGCTTTACTGGACAGGGAATTAATTGCTTAAGCATTTTGCTAAAATGTTGGGCTGAGTCAGGTCGGAATGAATTCGAGTTCTTCCCATCTCACTGTTGGTATGAAAGGGCTCACCTTAGAGCTGCCCAGTGTCAGGAAGGTGTTCCAGAGATGTGTTCTCCCATCAGCTCTATGAGCTCTGTGTCTGTGGTGCCCTTGCTGCTGGAGCTTTGGCAGTGTGGGAGGATCAGGATGCAGGATCTGTGCAGCAGAGCTGGTTGCAGTCTGGAGCTCTTAACCCGCTGTTCTTCAGGCTTTGCATCAAACAGGTCTTTGAACTGCTGCAGGCTCCAACCCTGCCAGCCCCTAACCATGAGGTAACCGTTTGCTGGGCCCAATATGAGTCATAGATGGGGAGGATATTTCTGGTTTCCAATTAAAAAGAAAGAAATGGTGAAGCTCATAATCATGAGCAAAAGGTCTCGGTGCAGTAATGGGAACCAGCTGGTGTGGCAGGCCATTGCAGGCTCAAATCTGTCTTTGTTCAAAATGTGGCCCCACCATTATCACGGTTGGAAACAATCCTTGGTGCTGACACAGTAATGACAGCTTCATGTTTTAGACACATCTAATGGCACTAAGTCCTGATCTTAGCCGGCATTTATCAAGATAAGTGAGCCAGTCAGGCAAGAGCATGGTGGGCTGACTGTACTCCTTTTGATAATGACGTGCGTGTTTCCTCTCTTGGAAGAATAATGAACAGAATATGACTGTCAAAATATTTCTCTCTGGAGAGATTCCAAAATAACTGACACTTACATGAGTTCAGTACCATCAGCACTGTGAGCTTCCTCACAAACCTGAGAGAAGTGGAGCTGTGACCAAGAGATGTGAGGATTTATCCTCAAAGCCTGGGAGAATTGTTTTCTCACAACTCCCTGCAGTTCTCACTTGCAATTGGACCTCTCCTGGGAACAGCTTCACTAGCATGGACACTGCATGAGATGGTCCTTTGAAAGGACAATCCTGGTGATTTCAGTGAGGCTGGTTCTTGTGTAGCATTGTCTTATACTTGCTTTATCTGGAATTTTCGCTGGAATTATCCAATCCAGCAGAGCATCAGACCCTGCAAGTTCAACTTTATAATTCTGGGATTTTCCTTCCTAATCTGACTGGGAAATAGCTCAGCTAATGACTTGTCTGCAGAATAGAGTGCATGCACAGACTTATGCAGAGCTTAATGTGCTTGTCTGGTGCAGACAAGCCCCCTCTTCAGCTCCTTGCCTTTGAGAATTCAGGGAAATACATCTTACCAGCAAAGAGCCTGCTTTGAGGAGCAGTGGGTGTTTTAGGCAGGATCCATTAAAAAGGCATGGCTGGGAATTTGAAAGGCATTACTGAGAGTGCTGGTGAGTTTGTGTCTAACCCAAAGAGGAGCGTGGTGGGGGTATTTGGAGTCCTCTGGCTCTGTGCTGGGCTCAGAGAGGGGTGCACTGGGCATCACTGCACAGTAACGGCAGAGTAAGTGCCAGCAATGCTGCAGCACAGGTCAGGGCTGGAATGTGGGCACAAAGGGCTCTCCCTGCACGGCAGGTCAGGTCATGCTGCTGATTAAACCTGTCCTGCCAAGCTGTCACAACGCTCCCCAGCCTGGGCAGCAGGGAGTTAGGAGAGCAGGGTTTGCAAGACTGGATTAAGGTGAGTTTTGATTCTTTCAGATGTAGATTTGTCCCTGTTAGGCTGTGGTGAACTTGCATTTTGCAGTCAGCAAAGGGCTGACACTCACGCTGATGGAGTGACTCTTGTATTTTTGCTGACCTCTGTTCCATGCTATTCACTGTAGTTTTCATGAATTTTCTGTATGGGCAGCCAAGAAAGTGTCTTGTAGCTGGGGTTATGGGGTGTGTATTTGTGTGTGCCTGTCAACTTCTCAATTGCCAAAATCCCCCTTTTCCTGAGTGTTTCAGGGTTGTCTGGGGGATACTAAAGATGACCAGGGCAGCAGTAAAAGAATATTTATAGAGCTGTGTATTTGTGAAGGTGACTGGTTTTCCATGTAAATAGTTGCTGGATTATGCAAAATACTGTGTATGCCCATCAAAATCCTCATGTCATGGGGAATATCTCCCACACAGTTCTGTAGAGTGCTTCTTTTTAAGTGCTGGTGGTAAACCTGTGATGCTATGTTAGGCTTTTTTATAGCTTGCAAAGGTCCCTGATTGATTTTTCACACCTTTATTTCCCCAGCAATAAGGTTTTACATACTGAGATGTGGGGAGGAAATAAAAAATATTCACAGGATGTTGAACCTGTTTCAGAACCTGATCCTAAGCGTCTGTCCTTCAAAGGCTCTCAGCCTGGGGGTGGATAAACTAACCAGATGAGAGGTGGAAAGTTTGCACATTCTCAAATAAGGCATCACTTAATTTCCTCTCAGAGATGAGGTAATTTGAGTGAATTCCCTGACAAACCTGGCTCACAGTGGCAGCGGAGCTTGGCCATGCCTCACTGTTCCATCAGCTCAAACACCAGTTGCTCCAGCACTCTCTGAATTGTCGTTTCACGTTATTTTTGTGCAAGGGCAGGGCAGAGATAAGAGGCTAATTGGGTGTGTGGGAGAAAGACTCTGATGTGTGTTCAGTCCCAGTGCTCCTGCTGCCCAACCTCATCCAGCTCCAGCTGTGCTGTTCTGCACTGTCCACTCAGGCTGGAAACCCTCCCAGCAGAATGGCAGAGAACACCTGATGGGATGCAAGTGACAGCTGTGACCCAGAAGCCACCCCAGGAATTGTCCTCACAAGTTAAATTTCAGAGATCTGCAAAGGCCTGATGAAGTTTAATGGGCTGTAGGCAGTTTTGTCATTTGCAGATGTTGTTATTGGGGATATTTCCTTCCATATCTCACAGCAGCCTGTTGGAATACTGGAGTCCAGCCTGGCTCTCTCAGAGCTCCCAAGTAAACAAACAAGCATGCATCCTACTTAAAAAAACAGACTGGCAATTAAAAAAGACATCTTGCGTTGTGCAAACAGGAAGGGCTGTAAAACACACTTTGCAGGGAGCCGGTGGAAATGCGTTCAGTCTGGTTTATAATCACAGCACAATGAAATACCCAGAACATAAATAGCAAGAAATCAATTTTCCTTAGAAAAAGTAAAATAAAGAACATTAAATGATCATTTGACTAGATAACTGCAGTTTACTTGGTGGTATAACTGTCATCTTGCCTGTGCACAATAATGGAATTAATGCAGAGGGGGTATGGTTTAGATGTCTCCTTCTTTACAGTGACAATAACTCCCTTGTTTTCTCTAGTGAGTAGATGTTTATATTCTAATTTTGTCTCTGCAGGCTACACAGAGCCTTAAACTTGCAAAAGGGATTTGTGAGCAGCCTGCTTGTCAAGAACAAATACTAGTCAAAAGAAATGTGTGACTTATTGACCTTGGGTTCACTGAACCTTCATCTTGATGCTTCCGTAGCACTGAGGAATTGGCTTCTCTGAAAATTAAAGTTCCCAGATTAGAATAGAAGCTTCAACAAAGGACCTATGTGGCTTTACAAATACACATCGATTAGAGGACTTTGGAGGAGCTTTGTTAGAAAAGTGGAATTATGAAAAGCAAATATTTGAGAAGTAAGAAAGCTGATTGAGGTCAAAGTTGATGAAAACCAGACTTTTGAAAATAGAGAATTTCTTATTTGCATTTTGGCTAAAAATCTTTATTCTTTGTCCTTACCTGTTATGTTATTTGTTTGGAGATACAGTGACAGTGTCTGGCTGCCCTAGTCATCTTGTCAAGGTGGTGATGTGCTGTGGGGAGAGGTGATTTCAGGAAGACTCTCTTTAATGCGTGCCCAATATTGCTTTTGTGTTATCTGATTCAAATTAGTTTGTTGCATCTTCCAAGTTTCTTATAAGTTTACAGAAATATTTCAAATTCCATCTCCTAATGTCTCTGTTTAATAATTACAAAGCCATGGCATCTTTTTTTCTGTTCCTGAAGAAACATCTCTCAAGAAACCAGCCCAAAGATTTCTATGCAACATTAGGGTTCTAGTCTTAACTTGGTGCTCAAACGTTTCGAAGGTTCAGAACTGCACCTCTTTCCAAGGCACCAAGATGAGTCTTTATGCTAAGATGAAATTCATAACAGATTAATAGTTCCTATGCAGAACTATGGAGAGGAAGTGCATTCTTCCTCTGGAGAACAGTGTATTTGTGCATGTGTGACCACAATGTGGATGTGTTAAATACTTGTTCTGTGTGTACATATCCACAAACCCTGACAGAATGCTATTTAAAAGCGTATATATAATAAAGTTTCATATGCTTTTCATGTGCTCAGGAAACATCTTCTGTGTGGATGGTAGTTAATTTTTAAAAATCAATTTACTACATTGGTTCCAAGGTTTTAATACCTATATATTTTACCTGTTTAATTACAGAGATACTTGTATGATGAGAACTCAGAAAACTGAGAACTTGTTTTGCTTACCCCATGATCTGCAGTTTCCTTTGATGATAGTATGTCATAATTCCTCCTGCGTGCCAGTCAAAACAAAGACTTTGCCCTGTACACAAGCAGTTCTTGTTTGGATGGTTTTGGTATTTTGAAATGTGGAGTAAAATCCAAGACAGATTATTTCCCTTCCCATAGCTGAATAAGGATAAGGCTGAAAGTGTGAAGAATCTTCAGGCTTAAAGAAGCAGAGAATTCAATCCCCTTAACACAGTGCCACTGTGACGCTGGGCTGCATCATGCATAGTTTGAAAGCAAAAGTAGGGGGGGGGAAAAACCCTCAAAACCTTTCAAACTGTCAACTTTTTGCTGAAAGAGGATTCTTCAAATGCTGTTATCAATGAAACTGGATGGAAAAATATTTCTTTAATATTTTGAAGCTTCTAGAGTTGGGTAACATTTTAGAAGTACTCGTATTTTCAGCAATATTTTCATATTTGTTTTATAACTACCTTACCCCGTGACTTGAATTAATAGGGTGCTGGGTTTGTCCCATTATCAGTTTGTTGTAATGACACTGTTGAATTATGTGACTTAAACTGCAGTTGTACTTATGTGCACTCACATCTTTCTGGCTAGAGGAAAACTTCAATTTTACTTTTGAAACTTAGATGGCTGGACAAAACAAAGCACTCCATGAAATCACAGATCACAAAACCTGACAGTCAATACTGTGAAATGCCATTTCCATGACTTGCTCATGGCTCTGGTTCACTGCTGGAGCTGATTACTGCCTGTCTTTATGTTCCTGCTGGAGGATCAGTTGTCTGAGCCTGAGATTATGCTCATGTTTAAAGACAAGCTCAAGGTTTCTGATTTGGGATATCAATTAGAAGGCAAGGAGGAGGGAAGCAGGTTTAGCTGTGAAGTTGGAGGGCAGCCATTTGCTGTGTGTGTGTTCCCACAGCAGTCCAGGGTCAGCTCCAGCGTGGGCTGGGGAAGGGCTGCCAGACCAGAGCTTTTATCCCATGGTCTTTCTCTTCTGCCTCACTACAGCTTTCCTCAGCCAGCAGTTGAAGGTTCTCTGTCATACCTTGACAGTCAGTGGTTTCATTTGTCCTCCTTTGTCTGGAAAACAGGGGTGATTCTTATTTTCTGATTTGGTTGAAAAGGCTCTGTAGTTTTTGGGATTAGCTATCCCTTTAGTGAGTCTGGTTGTGACATTACTGAGCCCAAACCATCCAATCTCTTGCTTTGCTCTTGAGTTCAGAAATTGCTGAGAATTAACTTTTAGGCTGAGATAGTTTTACAGCCTTCTAGTAATCTGAACTGAGGTAATCCACTGTGTCAAGTAGAAGATAAGAAGAAGAATAGTGAATGGCCTCAGACAGGACACACAATGAAGCTTCCAGCAATATTCCCAAAGTGCCTTGAGAGAGCCGATGGTGGGCACAGAGAGAAACCAGCTGCAGTTTGGACTCCCTGTGGTACCCAGGAGCTGCACTGGCTGTGAAGCTTGTAACCAACCAGGCAGAGGTGAAAAAAGGTCAGGAAGAATCTTGCTGTTCCCAGTGTCTGTCAGTAAGTAATCATGCAGATAAAAATCACACCACACCCTCAGCTCAACAAAAAAATTCTTTATCTATATATCCATATAACATTACAATACAAGCCTCAGGGCATCTCTTGTCCTTATCTAAACAAAAGTCTTCTCTGGAAACCTTAGTCATGCAAGTTATGGCATGAAATCACCCTTTCAGCAGAAAAATGGTAATTTTGCATCTGGAGTCAAAGGAGGACTGGCTTGGTGTACAAAGCTATTATGTTCCTCAGATCCAATCACCCTTAGTAATTCAGGAGCAACTCACAGATCAGTCTGTGAGGGTTTTTATTCAGTGCAGGTATGTATCCCACTGAACTGTACCTGGGTTTTTCTTGGGGTCCTGATGGCACAGGAGATCTGTATACTGTTATCTGCCTTCTCTGTGGAAGGCATAATAAAAATTACAGACAGAAGAAATTAAATGTGAACGACCTGGCAAACAGATGCAAACCCACAACACTGGATCATTGTGTTGTGAATTAGAGAGGAGGAAAAAAGGGGGTTTTCTAGGGAAAAGCAGGACTTTGCTTGTTGAATATGATTATCAGTCGCCACTTTTTTGTTTCCTAGATTTGGTGCAGAGTAACAGATGTACCTTCCCTCTGGTGTGCTGGGTGGCTCTTCTGCTTATTGATCCTTGCTGTCTGTGGGCAAACACACAAATTAAAAGGAGGAAGAGGGAGCTGTGTGCCCTGCCTGGTGTGACTGCACGGCTCTGGGTAGGCTGTGGAGGATGCAGGTAGGCAAGCAGACACAGCTGTCTCCTGGGAGGCAAATCTGTGTGAGAATCCTTTCCCAGACAGAGAAACCTCTGTGGGCTCCTCAGTGTGTGCAGCATTAACTCGCACAGTTCACATTGAAAAGAATGTTAAAACAGTTCTTTAAAATAATTACACATAATCATCCTATCTTCTGTCTTCATGCTTTAAAAATAATTTATTTGCCCTGATTAGTGCAGGTAAGACTCAGAACTGAGCTGAGCCTTCCTTTAGATAATCCTGCTCCCGGGTGGCTGCGTTGTTCACCCCAGTCTGTGCCAGAGGCAGTTTAAAGGCTCGGTTCCCCCTTCCTGACACCATTAAATGAAGCCTGGAGCCTGTCCCCGTGTGGGTGGTGGGATGCTGGGCAGGAGGAAGGGGGCTGTGCCTGGGGGAGAAGGAGGAAACCCTCCTGGCTGCCTGGGAAAGAGAAGGAAAACAGAGCATGACCTGCGGGGTTGCTGTTGTCTGTAATGACTCTGTTACTTCTTTTCCCCTTCCTGGTACTTCTGCGGTGTGCATTACTCTGTGGAAAAGATCCTGTAGCATCAGCTCCCTCCCTGCTCCAGACTGATGATAACTGGTAAGCTTTGATTTCTTTCCTTAATTACAGTGTCTCAGTGCAAAACTTCAAGAAGATCTTTAAAATACTGCTGATTATTAAGAACTGCACTCCCTGCTTGCAACATTATTTCTTGACATTGCTTCTGACTTGCCTTTTTTCCTTCTTGGAGAGGTGAAAAGAAGGCTTTTGTAGTTTTCCTCTTTAGGCTTTAAATAATACAGTGTTGCTTCTGCTTTAGTTTTAAACGTTTGCTTTCCCTCTCACTGGAGACCTGGTCTCCCACCCCCTCCTACAGTCCCCAGATGCAATGGGGGTTTTGAAAATGCTGTTTGTTCTTCTCACTTCACTGTTTATGATGCTGGGCAGTGATGCATTCAGATTATCACAGCACGGGTAAAATAATACCCAGTTCTTCACTTACATCCTCTTACTGCACCTCAGAGAGCTCTCTCACTTAGATTACTCAGGGGAAAGTCAATGACATACGGTCCTTTGATTTCAAATACAAATTGTTGTGCAGAGATTTAAAAGATACCCTAATTTATTTTGAAATGGCCTGTAATGTGCTGGTGCTTTTTTGATTGTTTTATTAGACTGTGATTTTTTTTTTTTTTTCCATCTAGTTTCTCTTCTCAAAGCCTACCAAATGATCATGATTTACTTAGGACATCTGTTAAATGCTGGGCTGTCTGGGGAGCAAAGCAAGGGAGCTGCAGTCCTGATGGGAATATTGAAGGGAAGCAGTGAAACCGACTGATCTCCCAACAATAGGGCAATTTGAGCCAAGCCTGACTGCAAATCCTCCAGCTTGCCTGGCTTTTGCACAGAAATGTGCACATCTCTAGAAATGCTATGATTAACTGCTGGTAATAAACATATCTATCTCAAGACCACCTCAGGACTTTTAGATCTGTTGCTTTGATATTTTTTTTTTTTCCCCAACAAGAACAAATCTGGAGCCTAATCAGGAGGGAGCACTGACAGGATGCTGGGACCTGTTTGATTCCCCCACCCACAAATGCTGAGACATTTCTGTTTTCAGCTGTCACTATTAGTGTTTTCTCAGTTCTCCTCCCCTCCACCCCCAGTTGAGACCAGTGCTAAAAAGATTTTTTGATTCTTTCCTAGCAGTTGAAGCAAACCCTGCTGCATTTGAGCTTCTTCCTGCAGGACAGATTTACTCTCTGTGGTTACCCTGTGGTTGCCACATGTTAGTTACATTAAAGGCACTGCTCCCATATCTAATGAAACAGAAATCCATGAGATATATAAAAACATTCTACTGTTTTCAAGAACATTTCCTGTTCTTCCCTCTCTCCCCTCAATAATTTCTGAATATGGGCTCAGTCTGTTGGCAGGGAGCTTTTTGTTAAAATACATCCACCCTGTCTGGCTCTCAGCAGTTGCAATCTCCAGGAGCATGGAGGTGATATTCCTGTTTAAAGAGGAGTGATGGATATTTATCTATGAAATATGAGCCAGTATCTAGGGTCCTTAATAGTTTGATGGCATTGCAAAAAGCACACTGAGTCAATACAAGTTTTACCTGTGCAAAGATGATTGAAATCTGTACAAAAAGGGACTTTTTGAGTTTGATACCATGGTCAGAGATAGTGAGATCTGCTCTGTTTGTACCTGAAGAACAAACTATAACCTGAATAGGGGGCTAGAAAAAATTACCCGAGACAATTTCTAAGTGTATTGAAGCATCAGTCCTCACAAAGTGTTGAAGGAAGTGTTTAACTTCAACCACAAAACAAGCAGCAGAAGACTTGAAATGGTCTGTGCTTCTGCATTTATGAGTTTTATTGTTGTCATGATAGGAAGTTTAAGAGCAACACAGGGCAGGAAAAAAAGTTGGTGTTGCGTTGTTTTGTTTGGGTTTTTTTTCCTGCTTATAATTTTTCAAGTGGGTGGATCAGCCCTGTGTAGGAGGGTTCAAATGACTGTGAGAGCTGTGAACTGGAGCTGGGAGTTCTGTTTCTCTCCAAGTGCTTGAACTCTCCATAGTCAGATCATTTTGTATCTGGACTTCAATATAAGGTTTAGTCAGAGATGACGGCAGCAGAACTTCTTCATGAGTCATATTCTTAACCCTGCTCCAGACAGAAGGCTCTTCCTTTTGCTACATCAGTCTGTCTGTAGCTCCCTTGTCTTGCTCTTAGATGTGTTTGTTATTGCTGGTTTGGGTTCTTTCTAAATTAGGTTATTTTTTCTGTGCTTTCACTTCTTGTGCCAGTGGCATTTTCGGCCATTGCAAGGATTTTTGTTACCTCTGCAGGCTAGCCCTGTCCTGTGCTATGCTCAGGCAGATTACTTCCAGTCCTGAAGGGAAAACTGTCTGGGAGGTTTCCCATGAAGAAGCTGATCTAATTCCTTTGAGCTGGTAAAAGATTTCTGAGCTTTGAAATGTGCCAGACTCTTCCTTACAAGTAATTCATGTCAATTCTGTGGCAAGGCAACAATAATTTGAAGAGAGGATGATATCTGCAGGTCTGTGACCCGAGAGAAACTCTTCTAGTAGTGGCTAGAAGTTTCTACAATGAAATCCCAAACCCTGTGAGAGATCCCAGGCTTTGCTGCCAACCTGAAACCTGAGTTAGGGTTTGGTAGGTCCATGAAACTTTCAAGAGAACTGTGGCCAGTTTTTGATTTCAGCTGAGCTTCACAGTGGTGCCATAGGTTCATTTAAATGCTGAATATGTGGAAATGAGCTACTCTCCTTCCATGTGAATGTTAATTTAGTACACTTTGTTTAGCTGCGATGGCAACACAGTTTTTGGAAACGTTCTGTGTGCATTAGTCATCAATATCTGAGCGATGTTTCTATTGTGCTCATCTGCCAATGGTCCTAAAAAGCATCAGCAATTCATCTATTCCAGCTGGGACAAGAAAGCCTGACAAACTGCAGTGCTGCATTGAAAAGCAACTAAAAATGGAATCATAGGGCATGTTTATTGTATTTTCATGACTGCAGCAGTCAGGGACTGATTTTCTAGCACACTGCAGCATTTGGGATTACCGCTGTGGGCTGTCCTGTTTCATCCCACAGGATGACTCAGTTGGAAGTCTCTGCAGCCCGTGTGGAGGGCTGGCCTCTGATTGGTACTGAGGGGGGCACAGAGCTATATTTGAGTCCAGCTGCCTGGCATGGTGCTGCTTTTACTTTGGCAGCCTGGGGCCAGGATGGCAATTGCCCATAAAGTTGAAGAGTTAGGGCTGGCACTTACAGGTTCAGACTAAGAGGATTACACTGGGAGGTTCAGCCAAGGTCCTGAGCTAGAACCTCATGAATCCAGGTTTGACTTCTGCTCTGAGAGCCTTGCCTGACCTTGTGCTCAAAGTGTTACCAGAGGTTTAGTTTCCGTCCACAGGGTGAAGATGTTGTTTCTCCATCTGCCTGTTCTTTGTTCCTCTAATTAAATTGATGAGTGAGGATGGGCCTTAATCAATGAAAGAAGAGAGGGGTCTCACAAAGCTGACTTTGGCTGGCTAGGTTTTTTTAGTGTCTGTATCTAATAGGCTCTTCCAGAGGCTGAATCAGAGCTGCTAAATGGCAATTCCTGCTCTGAATGCTTTGATTAAAGCTGCTCTTTATGAATCCCCCTTTTTCCTTCACGCTTACACCAAATGCCATGTCCACCTGGGCTTGGAGTGTTTGGATTACATTTTTGCCATCTCTTTTCAAGGCAGTCGCCTTAGAGAGAGGATCTCTACCCCACTGCAGCCTGTGTCTGTACTGATGCCCGTGCTGCTGATACTCAGGAGCAACTGCTCTCAGATGAGTTGATTTATCTGCAATTTATCAAGAGGAAAACAAGGCATAAGAAAATTCTGCAGAGCAGTGGTGCCCTGCATTTCCTCCTGGCTGGAAGTGCCCTGGCTGGCTGCTCCATCACATGCTTGTGAGGAGGGGGACTGGGACTGGAAGGTTTTTAAGGTCAGCACCATCTATTCAGAGCAAGAAGAGAAGGTGTGACCTTTTTCAAATGGTAAGCTTTGTCAGTGCTCCCATTGGGATTTTCCCCCAGGTGACTGCTTAAATGTCACTTGTGGTAAGCCAGGGCATTGGAAGCATTGTGAACTTCCCTTTCTCCTTCATAAGGCAGCACAGGGAGATTCTAATTAGCCACAAAACACAGAACCTCCTCTGCTTTCCTAAAGCCAAAAACATCAGAGAAGTGAATAGCAATGTATTTTTCATCTCATCTCTGTTTTGTAAAAGCCACACTTCTTGAAGATGTCTGTTTCTTCAGCAATGAAAAAGCCCTCCTGTACAGCTACAATTAACACTGCAGCAATAACTCAGTGGCATACATTCCTCGTGTTTATTGATTAGCAAACAAGCCCCCTGGGGTTTACACTGCTTCCAACATATTTGGTTCCAGCTGAATACCTGCAGTGTGCATTGATCTAAGCCTGTGATTTCTCCTAAATATCAGCCATCCTACTGCACCAGCTCTACATGTGCAAAACAAGTGGCTGAGAATGAAAAATTGTGTGAAAAATGAAAGGGCACCTGTTTCCAGGCTCTGTTGACATCCATGAGCTCTCTCTGTCACATTGAGGTTACACCTGCATAACTCACTTGGCTTCAATAGTGTGACTTCTGATCTGTATTTGCATGTATGAGAAGAAACTGAAGTCCCTCAGGGGCTGTGGCAGCTCAGGGCTTCAAAGAATCAGGTCCCTGCTGCAGAGAAGGACCAGATATCAAACAAATGCTTATTTCTTTACAGCTCTTGTTTTCTTTGTATGAGCTACAGATCATTGCACAGGCATTTCCAGTATAGGTGTGGCTGCAGTAATTACTGCTTATTCTTTTGAAGGAACCTGTGCTTACAAAACACAGCAGGCTGGGAAAGCAGATGAACATTCTGTCCAGAAGGGCCCAGTGTGGCCAGCTGAAGTTCAAAGATTAGGAACAGAGGAATGAGTTGCTTGGCAAGACAAGGGCTTCAGCAAAAACTGTGCCTGGTGGACCCCTGGAAGGTGCACGTGAGCTCTGGCTGAGCAAGGGCTGTGCTCTGCTGGAAGGACAGGGCAGGTGGCAGGGGGAGGCAAAGGGGACAGATGGATGTGAAGGAGAGGAAGACTGCAGGAAGAGAGTGGTGCTGTAGGAGTAGCTGTAGGAGTAACAGGCTGGATGTGTTTCAGCCTCTCATCTATTTTAGAGTTGATATTAAAATATGAAATAGCAAGTGGCAAGCAGGATGGAGGTACAGACAAGCTTTCAAATCAGCATTTAGGGGCAGGGTAATTCTGCATTTCTATTCATAACTGTGTAGCAGAAAAAGCAGAGGCTGCATGTGCAAGAGTGAGAAGAGCCTGATAAGCAAACGAGGGAGCATTAATGTACCAGGAATCAGGAATTCCTTCTTTCAGCTGCATGTAGTGTTGGCTCCTACCAAGTATGAAGATTCCACACACACATCTGGCATGGCCTCTGCCAAAATTTCCTAGCAAAGGTGATGCTGAGAGGGTCTGGCTGTGCTGTTCTGGTCCTGTTCACTGCAGAGCTGCTCCATCAGAGTGCCCATGCTTGAGCTGCCCTTGCTGTAGCCCAGCAGGGATGAGACCTTCACCTCTCAAGTTCACTCTCAAACTTGTTTCTCTATAACCTAAGAAAGTGTCCCTCTCCCTTTGCTCTTGAGGATGTGACCTCACCATGGCTTCCTGCAAAGACCTGAAGCAACGCCCTTTTTCCAAAATGAAGGATTTCTTTAAAAAAATGCAGCCTTTCTTTATCTTGGGCTGTTTTAATGAGTGCTGCAGCAGCCATAGTGTGGAGAAGGCTGTGGCAGGACTGCAGATGAGTGTCTGAGGGTGTTATTCTTGTTAAAAGTCAGGGCTGAGGCTTTGGTGGCAGGAGGCTTGGCTGCAGAAAGCGAGGAGGGCTTCACCCTGAGCTCACTTAGCCCTGCTCACCCACAGCAATCACAGCTGCTGCTTTGGACTGTGCAATAAGGAGCAGTCCCCAAGGTTCATTAGGCCCTCGCCTATTAAGGGCTTTAAAAACTCGGGTCAGGACCTTGAAACAGATCTGCAGGCTGGGAGTGAGCAGAGTCTGTGCAGTATCTGTGCAGCAAGGGGAGCGTTTTGGTTCAGCTCCAAGTGGATCGGTGCCTGTGGAACAAACCCACCTGGAATTAATTGAAAATGCTGGTGGCCACTTTTGGCAGAGAGGCAGGACCAGGCCTGGAGGCTGGGAACACACTGCCCTCATTCCCCTGGGCATGCTGCTGGAGGCTCTTGTGGGAGGTTTGTGCTGACACTGCCCACGCTGTATGTGCTTTGTGAACTTTCATCTCCAGAGCTGTCAAGAAAAGTCTTTCCCTGTAATAACAGACGTGTTTTATTTTCTTGTAGTATGGTTGCATGTGTTTGTTTTAGATCTAAGAAAGAACTTTTTCGGTACAATGAACAGGGTAAAACACTGGAATACATGGCCCAGATTGGTGGTGGATGCTCCATCCATGGAAACATTCAAGGTCAGGTTGGATGGGGTTCTGAGCAACCTGATCTCATTGAGGTCAATGCAGAGGGATTGGACTACATGATCTCTAAAGGTCTAATCCAACACAAACTGTGCTGTGATTTATTTTCACTCTAACCATGCAGTCCCAACAAGAAGGCACTGCTTAGAATGACAACTTCTTAAATATAAACGTGGCTTTTCTGCTCTTAGGTACCTCTCTCTCCACAGGCCACGTGCATGGCACAGTAATTGTGTGGGGTGCAGGACTCTACTTGTTAAACCCACGGAGATGGGTTTAACCAGAAAACTGTCTCAGGTCTGGCCAGGATTTTTAGGTGAATTCCAAATATCGTTATGGGCTTGATTTATGGGCTTGTGTCTGATGAACAGTGTCCTTTGTTTCCTTTCTATTCTTTGGCTTATGAATGTGAAAGAATATCTAGCTGATGAGGGCACTGATATTTTAGTATACGGAACAAAGTTAGGATTCTTGGAGTATTTATGAATATAATCAGGGAGAATCATCCAGATGGCCTATGTCATTTGGGAAGTACAACTAAGTACAGATAATAAAACCAATACATTCCAGCATTGATTTTTGTTGGTCTCAGGATCCTGGAGGAGATGAGGGACTTCCTGCTCCAGGAGAGTCACAGCTGGAAACTGAGTGGGACTGTGGCTGCAAGTCTGAGGAGTGTGAGGTGGAGAAAGGATGCTCTGGTCAATGTCTAAGAGGAATTGATCATAATCTCCATTGGAAAAATAGATTTCAGAATGAAGACTGGCCAGTGCTGAGATGCAAGTCCTGTTGCATTGTGTGTCTTGGTGAGAGGCAGTGATGTGGCAAAACAGGGTTTATCATGCCAGCTGCAGAAGAAGGAAGCCTCTTGGTTCCAGCTCTGTCAACAGGCTGTTCATGGGCATGGACAGGCTATTTTGCCCCAGATTTTCAGTTCTTTCATCTGTTCTCTGCCCCCAGCATCTCCTCTGGCTTCTTGCCAGGCTGTGTTGTCCTGCAGGAGAACTTTGATTCACTGTTCCTCTGTGGAGCTGGGCCTTTCCTCTCTGCCCTGCACTTTTGGCAGCTCTTGCAGAGCAGCCCTGGTCCCACTGAACTTTCTGAGCAGGACAGAGATCTCTTGCCCCTGGTGCAGCCAATTTTCCCAGTGCTGATGCCCCTGTTTCAATTAGTGCAGGTTTTCCACGTGCAGTTTTATGGTGTTTGGATGAAATCTGAGGCTGTAGCTCATGGATACACAGCTGCTGGACTGTATTTCTTCTGTCTCCTTTGGAGCTCATAAGACATAGCTCCAAATGAAATCTCAGAAAAATGAAATTTGAGGTCCAAGAAGTAGGGTAATGATTTTTTGGGTTTTTTCCCTCCTGTTTTGTGTTGTTCCACACAGGTATGGTGCCTTCCTCCTTGCAGCAAAGGAGGTAGAGGCTAAGTTCTTCAAGGGGAAATTCCAGTTTGGGATAATGCAAATGAAAACACCATGTGTGTCCTTTTTTCATTCAAATTACATACAAAAAAATTGGTGATACAAGACGTGAGCAAAGGCAGAAAGGAGCCTAGAGTCTTTAATCTTTAAAATCTATTTTACATGATTAAAAGGATCCTGCCTAGAGAAAAGCAAGACTGGCTATTTATATCTCCATTCTTCTCCCCACTTCTCCCCCTTTTTTCCAGAAAATACTGCACTGTCTTTCACATCTGAAAGACCACGGCTGGCTGCCATTAATTTTAATGCTAAATCCTCATCAGCATTTCAAAACATTATGAAAATGTCTAAGAAACTGTCTTCTAGTAGCTTGAAAATATCGCAGGCAGCAACCTAAATAATACTGTAAGTGCCCTGGTAAGTACAAGAGCACATGCTCAAAAGGAAAAGAGAAAAATAAAAGGCTTTAGACCACCAAGCAAACATCAGCTCTACAAAGCAGGCATAAATGGATTGCAGGATTTCATGGATGCTGAGAGTTTGAATTACTGGCTGAGCTACACCTCACTTACAGAAAATGTGGTTTTCTTTTTTAGGGAACACATCAGATATTGAATACTAGTGTGCTTGTCCACGGACAAGTACATAAATAACCTTACATGGAAGGTTCTGTTTAGGCTGACAAATGCAATTAAATGAATGGAATATGGCCAGGCCCCCCATATTAGTGCCCTGTTACACTGCATTGGTGAGGATGATGGATGCCAATTAAATTGAAATGAATGGTCATAGGTTAAACAAATGATGACTCTGATCAAAGCACTCCTCCTTCAGCAAGGCATTCAACCTGTCCTAAGCTTAAATACATGGTTTTAAGTCCTGCTTAAAACTGAGCTTAAGTAATTTCTTCCTTAGGGAAGGGCTGGACCATGGATTTTTGGGTTAGTTTTTTTAGTTTGGAATACCCATGTTACCTAGTCCGTTATGCATATGCCAAATTTCACTGGGCTTTCAGGACCTGCTACTGCTGTCTCATGCTGGTTTGTATTTATAGTGCTCCAGTGGACTTGGGGAACTGTGTAAGGATTGCAAAAGCTCATGCTATTTCTGCTTTCATTGATGGTGCTTTCACTGAGGCACTGCCCTGCAATCTTGGCAGCAGAGGCCTGACGAGTGGCCCTTCTCCTGTGGCAGTAATTGGGATGTTGCCAGTCAAGGATGATTATCCATCTCATTAGTTTCCTTTTAGTGAGTATTTTTAAGTATAGCCACATCTTTCTGCTTTTGTAAGACTTAAAGTGGATTTTTTTTTTTATCTTTCTCTTTTTAAGAGGTTGCAAACCTAAGGCCCCATTTTAATAATTATTAAAATTTTAAAAAAACCAAACAAACATGTAAGTTTTCAAGAGAAGAGGGCTAATAAACCCTGCTGTTTTTTTCCCAGTTTGCATAGGAACTGGGACAACAGCTCTCTGAGCAAATAGTCAAAATATCTGGGATTGCTGGGAAATCCCAGGGCTTGGGGGGGAGAAGTGTGGAGTTCAAAACAAAGGCACAGATAGGAAACTTCCTTCAGCTCCTGTGCTGCTTTTTCTCTCTTTGATTAAACATCAGGTTGAAGTATCATCAGCAGTGTGAATTCTGAAGAATACAAGAGAATGCACTTCAGATTAGAAAGCCTGTCTTTTATTCAGGTATTAAAAAAAGAAGCCACTAGACTATTCTTGAAATAAATCACTGAGAGGGTGAGGCAGGGGCTGGAGGTGCACACTACATTTTTCATTGCCAGCTCCTCGTAGCCCAGGCATGTTGTCAAGCCCAGCCTTGGAAAAGCACTTCCCTCTCTCCTGCCCGTGTGGCTCTCCATGGTGACATCATTAATGCTGATGGCTGTAATTGACCACAAAGCACAGACCTTTAGTCCCCACCTGATCTTCCCCAGTGTTTATACACTGCTGGCCTGACCACACAGCAGCCTAATGAGCATTACACTTGACAAATATTGTCATGCCTAAACAGGAGATAGTGATTCTGCTAAGACGAGCAGCAAGCCTTGGGGGCACGTCATGCTCAAATAGGAAAGTTAGGAATTAATATTAATTCTCTTCTGCTCACTAGGGGCCTGATCCAGATCCCTGATGTCAGTTAAGTCTTTCCACTGTGAGCTTTGCTTCCCTCCTATGAAGCAGCACTTCAAAACAAAATGCAATCAAGGAGTATAATAATAAATTTGACAGTAATAGCAGATGGTGTAAACTATTTTTTATCTGGGATCAGGACTGTTCCAGTCAATGGATGAGGCACTGATTTGAGATGAAGAAACACAGGTCCTAATTCCTTCTAGATTTTACTGTCTGGAGTCTTGATATATGTTGGATAGCATTCCAAATTTTATGTGCTAGAGCAAGACGTGGTGAGCAATTTAGAAGAAATGAGCACTTGTGGTTCTCTTTGTTGCCTGTTGTGTAAAGCTCTGTGTGGCTGCTGTGTCCAGTCTGCATGCAGAGCTTTGGGAAAACTCCCCTCTCCCCACACCAAGGCTGATCATAAATCCTTGGAAATTGTAGCACCTGTGCTGCTGAGTTGCCTTCCCTCTGCCACCTTATATTAATTTTTCTTGATTATAAACAGCATTAAAGGTTTTAATGGCTTCTTGAGGTTTTCTTTCTAGATGCTATAGTTTATTTTTATTTTATATAATTTAAGACAGAGAGCAATTCTTGCAAAATTAATGAGATTAAAAATTATGCTTGTGTCTAAATATCTCCTTGGTCTGTTTTACTGGTGTCTAGGCCTCACTGTACCTTTTTTTTTTTTTTGGTCATAACTTGCCATGATTTACTCAACTGCTGTCTCCTTTTTAATCTATTTCTGACAGAATCCTTAATATCAGGTAGAGTTGGATATTGCTGAGGCTTTAGGCTAAATTAACTAACTTTGCAGTACAGCAGGAAAACATGATGCCACATTGAGGGGGTGGCCATGTCTCCAGCCTGCTGCTGCCAGCTGGCTCTGCCATGGGGGTGATGGCTTTTTGCTTTGTCCAGAAAGGTTCTAACGTGGAACAGCTGATGAGTTGGACTTCTCAGGTGCTGCCTGTGTCTCTCTCCTCTCCCTGGCCCCATGGGAGGGCAGATCTGAGACCACATTGCCTGACTGTGGGGTTTTGGAGACCCTGGGCTTGCGTGTCTGTGTCAGTGTTGGGGTTTATCACCTCTTCTCTGGGTCTGAAGTGCACAACCTCATGCTCTTGACCAGCTCCTGTCTGTGCTGGCAGAGCCTGAGGTCAGGGTGCTCACCTGGGGTTTTGGGCACCCTGAGCCTGTGCAGCTCCCTCTGGGCAGGGAATGTATTCCCAGGTGGGCAGGGCAGCTCTGTGCTGGCTGCTGTTTGCTGAGACCCGTGCTGGAGCAGTGTCATTGTGTCAGACAAAGCACTGCTGAGCATTCCTGTCACCAGATCCCCTCTGGGTCAGCCCCTCTGGAGGGGAGAGAGCCAGTGTGCCACCAGACTGATGTGGAGCCCTTTGCAGGCAGTGCTGTTGACAGGAGGTGATTTACTGGGATACACATCCAGGGCCGAGGCAAACTGTGCCAGCTGAAGCACACGGATCTCAGTATAGGCCAGGCCTAAATGCAGCCTGGAGTATTTTGCCTGCCATGGCTGCAGCTGCTCAGAAACAGCATTTGAGGGCACAGTCCCAAGGCCCAGCCAGCACTGAGGCTGCCCTGGGTGTGCAGAGCTTCCCTGGCATCCCTGACTGTGTCCTCAGCCATTTTCCTCTGGGACAGATGTGATTCTTCATGCTAGAATCCAGTTTTGTGTTCAGAGTATTTTGGGTTAAATGGAGAAAAATATGAAGTTCATCACCAAAAAGAGTAAGGACTCCTCCTCTGCAGTGCTGGAAAGCAGGTGCAGGGAAGGCTTTTCAGCAGCCTTGCTTGTTTCCCTGTGGGGAATGTGCTCAGTGCCCCCATCAGCACCCCCAGATCCCTGGGACACGTGGGCAGGCCCTCACAGCACACTGGGGTGAGCAGGGAGCAGTAATTGAGCTGTGCAGCGTCGCAGGACTGTCTTGATCCATGATGTTTGCTGTCAGCCAGATCCCAGTGGGAACTGCTGCAGACATGTCAATGTTCTGCTTCCTCTGCAGAGAGGCTCCAAGCTGCCAGGGTAGTTTTTATCTCAATATCACCTTGTTGCTTTCACCTGTGTGCTATTAAGCTGTTAATATATCAGGGGAAAAACTCATCCAGGCAAGTGTATCAGGGATCCTTAAATGAGGTAGCAAAATATTATTGTTATTAAACGTTCCCACCAGATACTTGGGCAGCTTGTGTTGCAACTGCAAAGCTAACATTTCATTACAGCAAGATATATATTCATAATGGATTGCAATTTACCAAAATACACAGAGGGCCCTGGATTTGTCAGTGTGCATTTGCTCTGCAAGAAATGCATCTCACTAAAAACCAGATGTCAAAATTAACAGTGGAGCTTTTGCAGTGTAGGGAGGAAAGCTGACATTTCTGAGCTGGCATTCCAGCTGTGTTAACAGCATCAGGGGCTCTGTGTCCTTAAACACAATGTCTAGCACCAGGACTGCATTAATTTGTTCGAATTATAAGTGGTGGGAAATCACCTACACTGTGTTGGTGGCAACAATTGCAATCAAGTGAGAGATCCCCTCCTACGCCCCAAATATTTTCTCCCTTTCCCTTCACTTGCCATGTTCCTGTCTAGCAAAATTGCAGGAGGTGGTAAAAAATTATTTCAGTTCTGAGGAAATTGCTGGGGGTCGTTGTCAGGGTCAAGATTTGGAGAGAGATGAGGGAGACAGGTGTTTGAAAGCTCTTGTAAAATGTCTGAGTAACTGTTCTGAAATGTAAATTATTGATTCATATCCTCCTGTTTTTTAATGTGCTTTATCTTCCTGGTAATTTAACCTAGTTTCCTGAGTATTTTTATCTGTAGTTTTCTAGAACCTGTATTACCCATGTACTTTATCTCATCTCTTTCTCCTGTTCTTAGATGTTAGGTAGTGAGTCAGGGCACTGATTAGCTTGACTAATTTGTTGGCATAGTTTTCTGTCAGGGGAAAAAGGATGCACATTTTTAAAAGTGAAGATAATTAACTGTTGGAACAACACAAGCTCCAGTGCCTTCTTCAGTACTAGCAATAGTAATATCAGGATGTATATTTTCCTAAGAAACGTCTCTGGTTTTCCACTGTCATTAATTTTTGGAAGCCCTAAGGCCTGTACTACATGGAAGATGGATGATCCTGATTAGCCATCATGTTTTGGGACTTTCCAAACCCGGTGCTTGGGCACTGTGTTTAGTTCTGTTCCTTGCAGGTGAGGATGGGAAGAAAGGGTTTGGTCATGGGGTCCACCCCTGGAGGAATGTGTACTGTGGGACTGGAGATCTGCATCTCAGGCCACATCAGGTGAGGGACAATGAAAAACTTGTGAACTGGTGGGAAATCTTGGCTCCTGGCAGGCTCCTGGGTTCTCTAGTCACTGATTGAAATGTGAATTGCAATCTCCCAGAGCCTCTGGTTTTGTTGGCTAGAGGAGGTGCTGATATGGGATTCACCTGCTCCCTGGGGGCTGGAAGAGGGAATATGCTGTGGGCACCAGTCTGGGGACACTGCTGAGTGCAGGGGTGCAGTGTCCTGGGGGATCATCCCCTCCCTGCTGGGCTGAGAGCCTGGACAGGGCGAGGAAAGCACCAAAAAGGGGGACAGCAGTGTGGGAGGAGTGCCCTGTGGGAACTGATATCCCACTGATAACAGGGGTTGGTGTGTTTATTATCTGTGGGTGCTGTCCTGGTCCTGGTCACTGGCATTTGGGCCACCCAGGGGCAGAGCCTTGCTGCTGTGGCTGTGCAGGGTGGGGAACAGGGTTTGTTTTACAGGCAGGAGGAAGTGCTCCCTCACCTGCAGACAAGGGAGATATTCAATTTCAAGGCAAGATCATATTTCCTCTTTAAAATCCTGACAGATAGAGATGGCTGTTGACCCCAGCAGCATTACCTGACCTTATCTACCACACAGATATTTTCCTGAGGTTTTCTATTAGAGAGGCAGGCCCTGGGCTCTGAGGGTGAGCCTGGGGGTGATGCTGAGGTTTGAACACCCCCCACCCACGCTGGGCAGAGGTGGCTGGTGGGGCACATGAGGTGCTCAGTGTGGCTGGCTGGGTGAAGCAAAGGGAGCATCATCCAGAGGAAAACATCTCCCTAAAGCCACTGTAGAGAGAAATGCTCAGTAAATCACTTGAGTGTGATCTCGAGCTTCTCTTGAAATGTTTTGCTGAAGGGGGGCCCAGCAGAGGAAAAAAGTCCTTGGGCATATCACAGTGTATAAATACCTCTGGTGTGAGTGTAATTAAGGCTACAGCCCTGCCACACGATGCAGTCAGCAATAAATAGGTTCCTGAATTGGAGAGAATCTCTGCTGTATTTCAGATGTGACTGTTTGAGTTACATGTATAAAATGGCCTTTGAAATAGCAGCTGTGTCTGTGTTATCTTCTTCTGAGAGATAAGCAATTATGAGAATGTTATAATGATTTCTTTAAAAAAAATTGGGTTTAAACAGCAATTGCTTTTCAGTGCAGGAGATATTTAAACATCAGTACCTTGAATTGATTAAAAAGAGCTGTACAGATAATGCAATTTTGTAGCTTGTGATTTGCTCTGAGCAGTGCAATGAATCATGTTGAAAGGCTGGAGAGGAGGTATCTGATGGGACCTTCAGCCACTTTGGTGGCTCTGAGGTGGTGTGTTCATCTCACAGAGCAAGCTGCACTTGTATCAAACTCCTCATTAGTGCTGCTGTGTGTTTAGTGGCAGGTTGTTGTTCATTAACAGTGAATGTGGGAATACCTTGCCTTGCTGAAAGGCCTCTTAGGACAGCTGTGTTTCGAAGGAATACTCTGCATTCTTCTGCACACTGGTGCCTGCTATACTTGAAAGATTTTAAATATCACACTTCTACAATTTGTATTTTTCCTGACTGTTTATTAGTCAGAGCAATTACATGTATTTTTCAGACTTTCCTGAATGCAAAATAGATTCCTTCCACTTGGATAGCTAACTGCTGGAAAAAAAAAGTCTCCCAGCTAACAGATAGTATTCTTGGATTCTTGGATCACAGAAGTATTTGTATGTTCTCCTTGAGTCACAAGGCAATTTACTTATCCAAGCCCTCTTGGAATCTGTTCTCTTGCAGCACGTAGCTCTGGTGCTGGTTTATGAGTAAGGAGCAGAGAGATGCTCACTGTTTGAGTGTATTCATGTATCTCAGGGGCAGTGGCAGGATGCTGTAAGCAGAGAGAGCAGTTACCAAGGTGAGCTGGACTCTGTCACTCTGTTCTTTTAATTCCTTTTTGCTCTGTGTAAAGAACCCAAGCAACAACAACAACAAACAGCAAAAGGTGGGGGGGAGGGTGTTTCATTTCACTGAGCTACACTCTGAGCATCATTAATTTCACTTCTGCTTGAGGTGACACTTAGGTCTAGAATCCTTCTGTACCCTGGCTCCTGCAATTAGTCTGCTACCTCCTCAATGGGGTCTCAACCATCTAAATCCTTGTCTCCAAGCAAGTACTGACAGCCCCCTCGTGTTAAGTTTTGTAAACACTAATTTGTGACATCTCCCGTGGCTTAAATCAAAGCACTCAAGTAAAAGTAATAATACCACTGTTAAAGTGAACGTTACAGAGGAAAATGCCTGTCACCTGACACTAAATGGAAATGACACCGAGCATGTTTCAGGAGAGGCTCCTAATGAGGAGGCGCCGGGGAAGCGACGCCGCTGGCAGCCCGGGCTGTCAGCTCCAGGGCCTGCCTGGCACAGAAAGGGAGAGGGAACACGGCTTCTTTCCAGCCTGTTCTGCATTTTACTCAGGTGCACGTAAAAAGAGGAGAGTGACCTGGCTCCTGCAAGCCTTTGTGTGAATGGCAGCTGTGAGATCCACTGGTGCAGAGCTGTTTGTGCTCAGTGCTGGACACTCAAGTGTCTCTCTGTCCTGTAAAATTTGGTTTAGTAACCAGGAGACACTATTACTTGAAGTTATGCTTAGGACTATAGAGCTCTTTTCTGTTTGTCATTTATATCGCTATTTTTCTTTTAGAAATCCAGCCTTTCAGTCTTTCTTCCATAATCACATTGTATAAATTGAATGCATCTTTCCCCCTTTTCCTTTGTAATGCCCTGAACATTGTTGTTGTATTATATGAAATTTCCATGTCTGGCAATACAGGAAACAACAGGAGCCCTCGAACCCAAAACCGTGTGTCACACTTGGTAATTTTCAAAGAAACTTCTGTGAGCATTCACAGCACAACCATAATACAGACTTTGCAGCAGGTAGCTGAGCTGGTTGTACCCATCTGCTGTGTTTGAGCCTGTTGAAGGATAAAATAAACCTCTGCCAGCTCATAAGAAGCCCAAGCAAACTGGGAAAATAAGACAAGATTACCAGCAAGAGAAACATCGTGCTGTGTGAATTCCTATCCCCTGAGAGGAGCAGGGAACAGGGGAAAATGCCTGAGGGTGTTGCCTGTGCATGAACTAGGTTGGGAGGGGATGGGTGTCAGCACTGGATGGTGGTGTCCACTGGGTCTCACCAGCATGGAAACTTGACAGGTGCTCTTGTGCTGAGGGGTTTTGTCTTTTTCCACAGACATTTGTCTGCAACTGCACAATGCAATGATGGTGTGGAGCACTGAACTGGAGAAGGAGGGAGACAACAGAGACAGGAGGAGAGGAGCTGCCCAGGAAGCAGTGTGGATAGCTCAGCTGGAGCTGGAGGTGAGAGCTGAAGGCAGGAATACAAGGAACACCTCTGCACCTTCAGTGTAGGAGGAGGTGGTGGTTTAGCTTCAGGTGACCCATGAGTGCTCCTGTGCCTCACAGACACCCCTGGGCAGTGAGCCATTGCACAGAGGTACTGGCTGAGGGAACTGGGCCTTGGGAGTTAATTTATGCTTCTCCTTCCCTAATTTATTCTTCTCCTTCCCCAGGCTGCCTCACGGGTGCAGTGGGGCCCAGCTGTGACAGCCTGTGTGGGGAGGCAGCTCCTGTTTGTGGGGCTGGTGCCAGCACTCAGCACCTGCAGCCCTGGGCCTGCTCTGTGACAAGGGACCAGGGGCACAGGTGGCACTGCCAGCTCCTCTGGGGGATCCACAGCAGCTCCCTCGGGTCAGCCCAACTGCAATTCCCACCAGTGAGCGGGTTTGGCCTGGCAGGGCAGCTCAGGGGTCTGGCTCAGAGCTGCAGAAGGCAGCAGTGCCCTACCCTGCCCAGCTCCTCCCCTTCCTACTGCTCATTAATCCTTTATTCATAAAAACATAGAATTAGTCAGGTTGGAATTAAACCTTTTCAGGCGCTCCTCTGTCAAGAATGTTTCTAACGTCTTTTATTTCCTTTCTAATTTAATTTAACTGGGAAAAAAGCACTTTTTGTTTTTTTTCCTTATTTCTCTATCCCTTTATGATTAGGGGAAACCCCATCTAGTAAGTCTGAATGCTTCTACCGTGGAAATATTTAGTACCAGCTCTGGCATATTTATGTTGGCTCCCTGATTAGACAATGTGCCAAGCTGTCCTTCGTGGCCTTAATTATCACAACTTCAGGCCAGCATTGCCTGCTTACAGCATAATCCCACGGCCTAGAGTGAACCCTGAAAATGCTTAATTAAATGACATTCCACAACAGATTAAGGAGTCAGAAGCCCAAGATAAAGAAAAAGGGAGACTGTGACCATAGGAGTGGCAGGTGCTCTTCCTTCTCAGGACAATGCTCCTGACATGGACTGTTTCATTCTGAGCACATTAAAAAAACAATGTTATTTGGTAGCAGTTTGGGGTCTGCACTTGCCTTCTTGCATTTTCAGTGGACAGTGGCTCAGAGACATCCTGCCTTGGGATGCAGTGTAAATAACACTGTGGACTCTCACTGATTTTACATCAGCTGAGGATCTGCTCTGTGCTCAGGTCATTTGTTTTGTGTACCTGGATGAGGCGCTTTGCCAAAGTCAGTGGATGCCTTTGCAGTTCTGAAATCCAGGGTGCGCATTGGGGTAAGACACCAAAATTTGTTAATTTTGGGGGGGTTTAAAAAAAATCCCAAAAACAAATAAACACATTTAAAAAACCTCAACCAAAATAAACCTTTTTCCCCATGTAAAATCTAGTGTGCAGCTATTTGGAACAGACAGGATCACAGTGTGTTAGGGAGCTCTGCGGGAGCCAAAGCCCATGTCTAACCACAGAAGATCAGCACACAAATACAAATGCTGAGATAATGTTACAGTGCACAGATTAGGGCTCAAATCTTCAGCAAATCTGTTCAGAGCAAGGAAATGACAGCACGTGGGGCACGTGCAGCACACTGAGCACGTCTCATTCAGAGGCCCATCAGTAAAGGCAGTTATTGCTATTATTGTGTTTTATCATATTATTCCTCAATTATTTGCTCCAGCAACTCTCTTGTCTTAGCTAAATAAACTGGCTGTGCAGAAGCTGACCTGATGTGGTTTCTTCTTTGTGAAGAGAGTGGGTTGTGGTTGGGTGTCACGATGTTTCCAGGGGATTTGGTTTGTATGGTTTGTGTCCTTCTCCAGTTCTATAATATAATTTCAGCAATTAAACTTCAGAAGAAGGGAGCAAATTAAATGTCCCTGCTAACACAGGGACAGTCCTTAGGGGAAACAAAATACAGAGGAGCTGAGTGAGGGTGGTCCCTGGCTGGTGTCTGTGGTCAGCGGGAGGTGAAGTAGCCCCAGCCTAGACCTCAGTGGGCACTTTTTACCCACAGTCCAAAATACACCCCATGCTTTGACACAAATGGAATCTTTGGGTGCACGGAAGCCAGGGATTTTTTTATATTTGATAACAGAAGCAAGGCACATTATTCCTAAACCCCATCAGCTAAGCTGTGCAAGGGACCGTAGCACATCATTTCCCTATCTCTGAAATGGAGGCTTTTTTGCTGAGCTGGGCTATTCAAGTGATGAATTTTTAGCATGAGGGAGGCCTCTTGCTGCAGCTCAGAGGCTGCATGTGCTTAACCCCTTACCCTGTGACTGGTCATGCTGGGGTGCAGAGCAGCAACCTGGAGCATGTCCCAGCATTGAGCCAGCCCTGAGCCTGATCTCCCCTCCTCTGAAATGCTTTTACAGAGCCATCATCTGCCTGAATGCTCCACCACTTCACCCAGCACAGTGCATTTGCCAGCATTAACATTTATCATCTTCCCCAGCAGCTTTCCTTTTTGCAAATGAAAAGTAGAAGAGTTTTAAAGAAGGAAGTGAAATCTGACAGCAAAAACCTCTTTTTAGGTATTCCATGGAGGAATAACCCAGGGCAATATGTGAAGCAGGAGTATTTCTATTTACCTAGAGGTATTCTATGGTTGGAGTCAACAAGACTGCACTGATTCCTGTTCAGAGCTTTTTATGTGATAAAAAGCACCACCTCAGATTTGTTTTCTTTATTCTATGTTTACTATCACTCTTCAAACTGAGAATTTGTCTTGTCTCAGTCTGAAGACACAGTTCTGCAGGTGTTAGAGCATCCTCAGGTTCTTCCATCACATGTCCCAGTCATCCAGCAACGAGAAACTTTTGGATGCTTTGCTCTCCAACTGGGGGGAAGGTCAGAGTCCAAAACTGGGGATTTTACCCAGCTTGGTCTCCACAAGGCTTCTGTGTGTGTGTACAAACTGGGATCCCCTCAACTGCAGCAAAATTTTGTGCAGGTGGAGCCCCAGCCTGAGCAGAGCCCAGCTAAAGACCTACTTTGTGACTGGAGCAATATAAAAGTCTTTAGATCCTGCCTTCAACCTTGAAAGTGCTGCTTTGAAGTTTCTGGGCCTTCACAGGTCCTCCAGACTTTCATTTCGTGTACTGGGGTTTTTTCTGTAGGTTTGTTTTGGGTTTTTTTAAGATTTCAGGTAAGATTTCAACAAGCTGGGGATGTATCAAAGTATAAAATACTTTGCTTGAGTCTTAATCAATCCAAACTGTTCTCTTAAGAAAGGCAAAATAAAGGCTGTTAAAGCCGGCCAGACACAAGGCAGCAGATGTTTCTCTTTAGTGTCAGAGCAGCAATCTTTATTAAATACCAAAGAAAGCCCTGTAAATCCAGGAAGGCAGTTGAGTCTATGCTGAGGACACCTCTTCCTGAGGCCAAACAGCCTTTCCTGAGTAATTTGTTTTCCCTGCTGATCTTTCAGCGGTGTTTCTGTGACATAAAAGCAAAAGAGAAAATAAATATTTAACTGTAGTTAAATGATAGTTTGAGCTTAGAATGAGGAGGGAAAGACCTGAGATGCTGCCATTCCTACCTGTGGTGACTCGTCCTTGGTGCCAGGACTGAGGTGGGACCATCCCAGGGGACTCCTGGAGATGCCCCAGGTGGAGCAGGGAGCTGGTTTGTCTGGTCACTGCACAGTTACTGACTTATCTTCTCCCCAGAACATGTCTGAGGGAAAGCAAACAACTCCTTCCTATTGCCTGGGAGTGGCAGAGGGAGGTCTCTGCAGGATGGAGAGAGCTCTTTCAGGGCTGCCTGGAGAGCACTGGCCATAATGAGCCTGGTAGTTTTCATTAGCATTGCTAATGGCATCTTCCACTTTTAAGAAATAACAACAAGGTTTCATGAATTAATAAAAGGAAAATGGTGATTGACTGAACAAAGGGTGTGCCAGCCTGTGCAGCTGGTCTGCTTTAACTAGGTAATGTCCATAGATACGGCGTTAATTTAATTCTCAGTTGAAATACTCCAGAGGAAATGTCAGATCAATAATGTAGGAAAGGGCAAAGTTTTGCTAAGCCTGGCTGCCTTGTGTATGTTAACTACCATGAGATAGATATGGATAAATGCTGAACATTAAGGTGAGTAATAACAACTGTCTTGGGTGTCTGAAAAAATTTTCTGCATAAACGCTGTACACAACAAACATGTTTCAGGCCAGGGGCTGGGTAACAGGTTGTTATTTCACACACAGCTCTGCAGTTAACATCCATGAGCTTGCTTTTTTTTTTTTTCTGGAAGAGGACAAAAAACCTCATTTCAAACATTTTCCATTCTTCCCTAGTGTGGTGCTGAGAGTCCCTGTGCCCATCCCTACTCAGGGTCCTGCACCAACACATCTTCATGCCTGTACACATGTGGGTACCAGCTCTAGCTCTTAGTGGTTTTAAATCCTGGTTTTATCTGAATTTTACCTTTTACCACAATGCTTGTGAGATTTCCACTGGACTGGGTGGCAAAGGTGCTCTGAAAGCAAATCCCATCTCTCCTTGTTAAGAAGCACTTCTGTAACCAGGAGCTGTGCTCAGTTGTGGTCATGGCTGGCACACTTTCACTGCAATGAAACAAGAACAGACACCTTTCATGGCCTTTGGGCCTAAATCTCAATTATTTGACAGTTGCACGGTAATTTTTCCATGCAGTCTTGGCTAAACCACTCAGACACCTTGAGGATTTATTTATTTAAATAACACTATCTCCTCCAGCACTGAGAGTGAGGGCTCTCCCAGAACCCGTGTGTGTGGAGTTTATGGGAACACTGTGATTTCAGAATTGCCAAAACAAGCAACAGGTGCCTGTGTTATTTTGCAAGTAGGAGCTGCTCAAATATCAGACTTTGGCAGAGAAGAGGCTTCCTTACCACACTGATCTTCTTACCCCAAAGGCCCCTGGGAACCTGGGTGGTGTGTTTATGCTAAAGGATGCCGAGATGGAAAATATTTTGAAATCACCTTTGATGAAGAAGTCTTTAAAGTGCCTTCCCAGCTACTTGTTCGTCTGCTTAATTTCTGCTTTCAACAACAGTATGGATCAGTATCAGGTTTAAGTACAACTGGAGAAGGCACTAGGTGACTCAGAGAATCCCATAATAGCCTTTTTCCTAGGGGCTTGGCTTACCTTCTCCAGAGAGCTGAGCATGGGTGTAGCTACACTGAGGTCTGTACCAGTACAAACCTGTGGTTCAGAAACAGGGTGGGATGGTGAGAAATGCTCACACCAGTGCAGGAAGCCCTCCTCCAGGAACTGTGCAGGTTGCAGTGATGTCCAGGCTGAGTTGGTCATGCTGGTGGCTAAAGGTGGGTGGGCTGTGGGAGTGACACTGTGCAGAGCAGTCCTTCAAGTGGGTTTTCTTCCCTTCTCCAAGAGATTCAGTACCAGCTGCTGTTTTTTTTGGGATCTAGTAAAACAAAGGCCCTCCAAAGAACGAGCTCCTGCCTCAGGAGCCACCCACTCACTATTTGCCTTATCATGGTACTGGTTTCCCAGCAAGGTGACAACGGACAGGATCTGTCCCTTCAGAGTTGGGAACCCCTGCCTGGGGAGGACAGTGTGGAAGATGTGTGCTGCTGCTTTAAAAAGAGCTCTGAGCAGCCCAGTGCCTCCATCCCCAGTGTCAACCAGCCTCTTGCTGGGGCTTTTCCCAGCTGGGTTTTAAAAGGAGGAAAGAAAAGAGCTGACAGAGCTGGAACTGCTTTAAGGTGGAACTGAAACAATAGCTTGTGGCTGTCTGAATCAGTTCCCTTGTTCTATGAATTTGACTCAGAGCTGAGCATTTCAGAGCCTCAGAAAGAAAAGGCTTATTTCAATTTTGGTTCTAATAATGGGCAAAGGTCACAGCAGTTGGGAGGAGAGGGGAAATGAAAGGCATGGGCTTGGCTGTTTTCTCTGAACCAGCTTCACCCGTTCCTGGTTACGATCTCAGCAGGATAATAGCTGATCCTGAGCAAAGCCAAGAAATGAAATTAACACATGCAAAATTACATTACAGCCGTGTCAGGATCCTGCTGCCCGGCAGCGTGAGCAATGAGTGCTGGAGCACGTGGCAAGGACAGCACAGGAGAACTGATGGCTGGGAGCAGAGCAGGCTCTGCCAGGCACAGCCCATCCCTGCATCTCTGTGCTCTGGGGAACATGCAGCTCTGCCCTTGGGGCTGGAGGGATGCTCTGCTACCCCTGCACCCATGGCTCAGCCTTCTCTCAGCCCCCCATGGTGCTTCAACATGCTGTAAATCCAAACCTGAAACCTGCCAGGGAGCTCGAGGCTGATGCTTGAGCTTCTCCAGGGACTTGGCCAGCTTTAAAGTGCAGATCATAGCACACCATGAGAACTGCCTGGGAGGAGCAGGCAGGACCCCTGGCCTTATGGAATAAGCCAGCAGTAGGCACTGCCCTGGCTCCGATCCCCTGATCCAAACCTGTCTTGAGGGGTGGATGCTCATCCCTCAAGGCTGCTGTGCCCCACTGCCTCCCCTGTGCAGGGCTGGGAGCACAGTGTGTGCCAGGAGCCCGGCAGGGCTAAAGAGATGCTGGCAGGTGGCGAGGCAAACACTGGCTGTGGGGACCCCTGGCCAGAATCCCCCACCTGCTTCTCCATTCCCAGCTCTACAGGAGCCAGCAGCAGGGTCAGGCCCCACATGACTCCTCTTGCTGCTGGTACCAGCAGCTGGGAGCTGCTGAAAGTGTGCCAGCACACCCACTTTGACCCCCGTGGCTCTGGTGTAGAGGCAGGTTTGCTCAGAGACGGGAGATTAATATGACTATTCCCACGATGTGCTTAACGACATCATTTACTTCAGAGGCTCTTGGGACAAGGCTGACACTCGCTTCAGCAGCTGAAGTGTTTAATGTGTTCTCCAAGGCACTCTCTAAACACAGATAGAGCAGAGCGACACAAATGTATTTGCAGAATGTTTTAGGGTTAGCACGCTCCAGAGCCGCGCAATCAAATGATGCCGAGCGCCAGGGAATGGTTCTTTGAGAGGATCATGATTCAGCAAGGGGTCGTGATTATTAAATACATCACAAGGCTCCCTCTTGGTATTTTTCATACCTTGTTCTCAAAGTATTACTCATATAATTTTCCCTCTGAAAGTTATTACAGGTGACTCACCTTTAGCTCGAGTGAGCAAACATGACCGAGTGTTTATTCTCTTCACAGCTGAGCAATTTTAAGCCCAGATCCTGACCTTAAAAAGAGCCCCTGAGTGAGGCTGGTGGGTAAGACAGTACACCACTGGTCCCTGGAGCATCGTGACTCAGAGGCATATTTCTTATTAAAATGCTTCTGCTTTTAACTCGAGGCAGTCACATCTTGTTGACCGACATCCACAGCGAATTTCCCGTCCCACCCCGAGCAAGTGCTGGGCTGAGCTCCCACCAACTCCCCAGGTCCCTGCTGCTGCCAAAACATCATCTGCCAAAACATCATCAGCCTGCTGCTGTCCCACCCAAGTGCTGGAGGAAAATATGATAGGAAATGCCTATTTTCTTCCATAAGCAATTAATATAAGTCAGGATGGGTCCACTTGTTGCTCCAGGGTGGGAATAAAAATGAGCATCCCCTGGGGCAGGGGGTGAATGGGGAGCAGGGGCTCAGCTTCTTTCCATGGCTGCTGCCAGCTCCCCACTGCTGCCCCATCTGAAGGCTACTTGGGGTGAGATTTTCTCTTTGGATCAAGTTGTTTTTTTTTTTCCTTGGCACTTGAGATCAGCAATTTCATTTTGCAGTGACAGCACAGGGAGGGCAGAGCTTGTGCTACTGTCCTGCCTGTGAAAGCCTCTTTGTCGCCTGCTGTTAATTCAAGCAGTTTTGTAGGCTCTCAATGCTTTTGTCTCGAGTTTTCTTTTCAGTTTGGGTCTCACCACCAGTCCCACATGGTTTCCTGGCTGGCAGAATTATCTCTAAGCTTAGCAGAGACAGAAGGCTTGTAGCGTGTCCAACGAGCAGGTGAGGGAAACCTCACACCCTGAGAGAGGGGAGAGCCTGCAAAGGAAAGGAAAAAAAAGGCAGTGCAAAGGCTGGTGTCACAAACCCTCTTCCGGGCTATTTGCAGAGAGGAAGGGACTTTGGCAGGGGACCAAGAACTCTGGGTCCCTGCATTGGTGTTTACTGCAGCAAGGAGAGATAAAGGGAGAGCAGTGACCGAGGCTGGGCTGGGCACATCGCAGCCCCTGCGCCAAGGATCACCCACAGCCCTGGGACACAGAAATGTGTCCTGAGCTCAAACCTGTGTGAAACTGGCTGGGAGGAGGCTTAGGCTTGGGAACTGGTGCCTTAAAATCTTCTGAGCCCTGGAAGTCAGGTTTAATTATTAGCTAATTGGCTGGGATGTATCTCATTTGTAACAAATGAAGAGAGGAAGGTTGTGAGGCTGTGGTTGGTGGAAGCAGAGCTGGTTAACTCTTGGTTAAGCTGGTATAAGAAGGTGTTATCCTGGTTTCTAGGAGGGGGTTTTGTGGTGTGGTGATGCCTTACTCAGGTGTGTGCCCACAAGAGTTGGTGGATGTCACCTGCAGGCTGTCACCCACCAGGCTTTCTTGCTCGTGGACTTTGGAGATTGCTTTGGTGCTTCATGGGCTGATGCCCTTAAGAAGACAGGAGTCAGGTAATGGGTGTTACATTTTAGTGGCTTTATAACCTGGGAAATTGCCTTTTGAGAGGGTTGGGGGGAATAAAGCATAGTAGCTGTAATTCTCAGAGCCCTAAACTCTGTGACAAAGCTGCTGTGGAGAGACGGAAAAATTTTGTCAGGAAAATATCAGTAGCCTTAATCTCTCATTGCCTTCTTTTATAAAGCATAATTTAAAAACATATTAGTGTTATCTTTGTGTGACATAGGAAGCAGCCATGTAATATTGTCTCTTTGAAGGTTGTGTTAGAGCTCACTATCTCTGCTCAAGTAGCTACAAGGTCAAATCCCAGCTGATATCTCAGAGGAATTATAGAACAGATGTTAAGATGAGCCTCTGACTTGGGGTGTCCCTCCCCTGGCTGTGCCATAGATACTTGTGATAGCAGCTAACCAAATTAATTTTTCTGTGCTCCCCTCCTGCCTTGTGAAATTGGGATAACAGCAGTTTGTTATCTCGTAGGTTCTGTGTTGATGAGCCCAGTAAAAGTTATGAGGGAGTGATGATGGGATCTGTACCAGAGCATGGGGAGAGATGAGGGGAAAAGGAATCAACAGGACTGAGCTTAGGGTTGAAACTCAGCAATCCGGGTTTCAAAATCTTTAATCCTCTGGGGGAAAAAAACTGATTTAGTGGTTTTGGTGCTGCATCTTGTTGAGAAGAAATGTTTCAGTGAGGGTGCTGAAATGTAATTAGCAGGATAATTCCAGTTGAACTGGCTCTGCCACCAGCTCCCAGAGCCAGTTCCCTGTGCTGTGTGCTCTGGACATGCTGCTGGGAAGGTGCAGAGCCCTGAAGCTCCTACTGTCCCTCCCTGCTCCCCAAATCAAGCAGTGTCAGTCCTTGGCACTCGGTGTGAAGTGTTGGCCTCATTTGCTAACAGCTTTGCTCTCTCCATATCTGAGACAGGATTATTAATATGCTTTTACCTCCCAGGATGGCTGAGGTTAATTGAGATTTGTGAGGTGCTGAGAAGGTGCAGCAATGAGCAGGGCAGAAAGTGGAGGCAGCAGAAATGTTGATATTTGAGGGAAGATTTTTAAAAACAAGTCTGGAAATCAATTCCTCTCTTTTCGTAACTAGAAAATTTAAACAGTAATTATTGGGGGAAAAATTGTATGGTTTTTAACAAAACCTTCTGCTTTTATTCTTATCTGATGGCAAAGCAGATCAAACAGAACACTTTCTGATAAGAGAGATGTATTTGCCAGTTGTTTAAATCAACACCTGCAAGCCTTACCTTCAATATTTGCCTTTAGAGATGGCAGGGGACAGCAGCTGCCCGTGCCCAGGGGCTCTGCAGACCTTGGGGAAGAGGCACAGAGCCTGAATGGATATGGGAAATCCCATGAGTGTTTGTCTACATTGAGTTAACTTTGTGGTAGTAGTGATAAAAACCCATGAAATGGTGTGTGTTGGGCTGGAGGACACACAGCCAGCTCCCAGGAGGCCAGAGGAGCTCAGGGCACATTTCAAATGCCAGTGGGTGTTCCATGAGGCTTTGGGGGAAGGTTCCTCCCCAGCAGGTCGGTGTCCCCCCAACAGGGGTTATTCAGGATGGTCCCCCAGTGCTGCCCTGCTGCTCCTCCTGACCCTCAGGTACCTTCAATGAACCTGATGGTGAATTTCTGCTGCTTGACCCCTAATCCTGAAAGAAGCCTGAGGTGGGCCTGGAGCACCCTTGGATCTGTCTGTTCTTCTCCACCTCAGGAGCATCTTCACTGTGACTTTGTGGTTTGCTTACTTGGCTTGTTTGGGATTTTTCTTAAGAAAGAGGATGCTTTTGATTTGGAACTCAGAAACAGGTGTGCAAGTGAAAGGTTTGTGCCTGATAAATGGCACTGAGAACAGCATGGGGAGAGAACAGTGTGTGCCTGAGCTGCTGGTGTCAGATCTGTTTGATATGTTCTTCAGGGCCAGGGGAAGGATGAGTTTGCACACTGTGGTATTTGTCTGCCTCTGGTTTGCTTTCTGTAAGGGAGAAGTGATATGAGATGGAAAAGTAAAATGGAAACTGGGATGCTTGGAGCTTGTGCAATTCAAGTGCCAGCCCTTATGCCATAATCTAATGGAAACCAGCAGTGCAGGAGGTGCCAGCAGAAAATACTTCTTGTCTTGGCTCTGTTGTAGAACCACTGGCTAACTTGGATTGATGTTTCACTGCTTCATCCTCCTGCCTCTGCTCCCTCAGTGGTCTTGTGCCAGTTTCTGACCTTGTGCAGCTGTTTATGTGGGGAAAAGGGAAATCCCCTCATGTTGTGTGGAGGTTCCCATCACACTCCCTGGCTTCATCCCATCCCAGTCCACCCTTCCTAAGGGCAAAGCTGTTCCTGTTCCCTCACTGCACTGGTGATGTGCAGGAAAGAGCACGAGTGTTGGGGTGCCCCTGGGCACCAGGAAACTGATGGAAGGTTCTCCCCAGCCAGCCTTGCCCTGAGAGTTTGGTTCTGTATTCCTGACCCCATGTAGCTGTGCAGGGATGACAGCAGGTGTGGTGGTCCTTGGTCACAACCAGGGCAAAGCTGGGATGAGCCCCTGGACATTTTGGGTCTCCTGTGAGTGCCTGGCTGGCCAAGCAGCACCACCTGCACCTGGGCTTGGGGCACTCGGCACTGTGAGACATGACTGCTGGTGACCTTGAGATAGCTCAGCAAAGGGCTGGCACCACATGCCTGAGGATTTCCCAGGGGTGACACAGCTGGGAGAGCATCAGTCTTTGTGGCAAGGACTGGTGTCAGCAGCAGCAGGGTCTGGCAGGGCTGCCCAGCCAGCCTCATCTCATCCCCATTTCCTCCTCTTCAGTAGCACAAAATGAATCCCTCAGAAGTGAAGTTAACTAAATAAACAAATATGGAGCTATTTATTTTCTATTGTCAAAGAAACGCTGTGGGCTCAGGAGGGATTTTGTATTCACTGTTCACATCTGCAGCCCTGCTGTGCTTGGGGTGGGGGGAAGACTATCCCTTTTATTTGCTCTGGCCTCGCCAGTAAATCAGATGGGAAGGATCCCACCCTGAAGCCAGCCCTCTCCAAACACTCTTCCCTTTCTCCCCGGCCTGAAGGGAGCGGGGCTGCACTGTCCTCGTGGTAAACACTGCAAGAAAAACAAATGCTTTTTCCTCCCTGGGTGGGGGGGAAGAGAGAAGAAAAAGGCATTAGCAATGTCGTTTTTCCCTCCGAGCTAAAACAACACAGCAGTGAGAGCTAAGGATGCAGCTGTGGTTCAGAGGGGGTTTATTTTTATTTTTTTAATACACCACTGGGAGTTCAAACAACGTGTCAGTGATACGTTGCCTTTTGTGGAGAGCGGCTCCGTTGTCTCCACCCTCTCTGGGTTTCTTCTTTTCTTTTTTTTTTTTTTAATTTTCTTGAAGCATTTTAGTCACCCTGTTGAACACATAGCTCATCTGGATAAAAGCCTCTGCTGTGACATCCACAGCCTGGATCTGCAGAGCTGTTTGTTTCACAGCAATAGTCTGGGAGAATTTATTGAACTGGCTTTGCCTCCCCCCCACCTCCCGTGTAAATTAATGAAATGCATGTTCTGTGGCACTTGTTAAAAAGCAATAAATCCTTTCTTGCATTTATTGCTTTGAAGGTAAGGAAAAGAAGATGTGATTTAATCTTGAGGTAGGGTGGCTGGAGACACTGTGGTTCCCCTGGTGCTCTGTCTCAAAGGTAAATTGCTTTGTTTCAGCAGCCAAAGCAGCTTGAGAACCCAAAGATACCCCTGGACCATGGTGGCCTGATCCTGTTGGCTGTCACACAGCTGAAGTCCCATCCCAGGTGCATTCAAATCCCGTGCATTCATCTGGAGGCATCACATCTCCTGGTAAATGCAGCCCCAGGCTCACAGAGATACTCCAGAAGCAGTGGAACAGGGGGGCTTTTGTGGGCTAAGTGCCTCTTCATGTCTATAGGCAGCTCTGTACATCTTGACACTTGGTGATTAGAGATGTTAGTCTCCACTTAACAGTGCCTGAGTATCTCTCAGTGCTTTGCAAATCCTGATTAAACAAACCTTAGTTAATGGCTTTTCAATTTTTTTATTTTTTTTTTAAATCCTTATATTGCCAGGATGTGGTAAAGCTGCTTTCTTAATCTGTGAGCGTGCTGAATCAATGACAGTGCTGCAAACACAGCCAGGTGCCCTCAGGCACGAGGGCTGGGTGGCTCCTGTCCCTCTCTCCCAGGACTTGGCCTGAGCTGCCTGGGCAGAGGTGGATGTGCAGTGACCTGGGCTTGTCCCTGTTCCCTGTTCCCAGGGCTGGGAATGCCCCCAGTGGAGGGGAGAGGTGGGAGACATCCCTGCAGCCCTCCTGGGCTCACATCCCTGAGTGTGCCAGCTCACACTAACAGAGGCTCCTTGGTGTCCCTGCCAAGAAAAAAAGAAAAACCATAGCCTGGGGAACTTCTCTGCCCCAGCTAGCTAAAAACTAACTAAAAAGCAAAGGAGAGCCCTCTCCCACTGTCTGTCCATGCTGCAGATAACACAGTCCAGGAGCAGGATGTGGGGGAGTGAGTGCAGTTTCTGAAAACAAACTGCCTGCTTTTCCTTTCCTCCCTTCGCTCTCGGAACCAGACTTAAAGGTGCAGAACTTAATATCCAGCACAAACAGGACAGAAATTTTGGGATACAAGTGTCATAAATTCACCCTAGGACAGTGGGACACACAGGTGTGGGGAGAGGAGCAAAGCTGCTGGCCCCTTGTGCAGTGTGAATTTATAGTCAGATGGAGGTTTTATGTCTCTGAGAATGCTCAGCAGGTGGAGGGAGTAAGTGCAGGTTGGAGACAGGACAGGATGGTAGGGAGAGGGATTTGTGACCACAAACACAACCTCTGCCTGTCCTGTGGCCTCTGCTGCACCATCAGCCCAAATCACACAAAAATCAGGACAGAAAGTCCCTCTGTCTGACCTGACCACCTTTCTTCTCTTACTCTTTGGCTTCAACTTCTTCCTGGCTGGCTGGCCAGAGAGAAGTGCAGTTCCATGGGCTGTGCCTGAAGGATGTCCCTGGTAATATTGGACCTTCCCAGTGGGAGAGGACACAAAAGTGATGGGAACACCAGTCCCCAAAGCATCCTGAGCATGTCCCAGCTCTTGGAGGGAACCTTGCTGTGAGGGCACTGCAGGGAGGGTCACGTGAATTTAGCTCCTATCAGAAATGGAGAGCAGGAATGACTGGGAGGATGTGGTCAACAGGCACTTAATGCTTCCTTTGAAACCACAAACCCCAATATGCTTTTATTTTTCTCTGGAATAGTGCAAAACCAACTTGACTTGTGGCATTTTCTGTGAATCAAACTGAGTTAAGGACTGGCTGTATATACCAAAAATTCTGGTGAGGGGTTCAGATGCTGGGCTTGGAGGTGTTTTCTTTTTTTTGGAGTATTGCAGATTTTTCCCATTCCAGCTCCTCTTGTGGCTCTGAGAAAAGCAGAAACAGAGTGACCTGGGCAGAGCTTACTGGGCTCTCTCAGATTAGCTCAGATTGGGTCCAGCAGAGTGGCAGGAGCCTTGCCACACACAGTAGGTTAGACAGTGAAAACAGATTAATTTCTTATCACTGCTTGCAGCATGTTTTGCAACTGGGTTTTAAGTCCTCCTGTTGCAAAGTGCCCTTGGCACTTTACACACTAAAATGTGTGTACGTGTACAAGGAAAGGGACCAGACCAAATGTCACCCTCTCACCACCACCAATGCAGCTGGCATTAGCATTTGGCAGTGAGGATCCTCTTCAGTATCCTCAGCAGAAGCTCCTATAAATGTGGGGTTTGGGCCCATAAGGGTCTCAGCTTTCTCTAGATCTGGTGATTTGGAAAAGTACTTGCTCACCACAGGAAGCATCTTAATTCATGTTTCCCTGCAATGGAGCACTTACAGAAGGGATTTTCTCTCCTTCTGTGTATCAGAGAAAGCCTTAAATGGCCATGTGAGCTGCATGCTGCCTTTCCCTGCCAATGACCCCTGACAGCAATCGCAGGCTCATGGTCAGCGTGGTTGATGGCGTGTTTGTCATGGAGCCTCACCCAGCCCTGGCTCTGCCTTCAACTTCAGCATCAAGCCTGGTGACAGATTCCAGCCCTCCCAGCCCCAGCTGTGGTCTCTGGAGTGGGTGGGATTATGTTTTGGTGGCTAAATAAGGATTTCAGTGCAGTGCTGGGGAAAGGCACTGGCTATTCCCAGATGTGTTTGGTTCCAGTGTGAGGATGGGATCTGGTGCTCCGTGGTGTTGGAGCAGTTGATGTGGAGATATCATCATGTCACAGATACCATCCCTTGCCCAGGAGCTTGGGATGCAAGCACCCAACCCTGCTTGGCTCTGGGATCTGAGTGCCTGTCTTCCCTGGAGACCCCAGGCAGGACATCTCAGCAGGATTTGTCCCTCTTTAGGAATGCTCTACACCCAGCAGCAATATGTGGAAAGTGACTTATTTTTTTCTTTACCTAATTTATTTACCCTGGGAAAAGACCCATTCCCACACCTTCCCATTTTTATGGAACAGTGGAGGCTCATTTTTAGCACCTGAGGCTTTAAAGCAAAATAAATAATAAAACCAGAAAAGGTTTATTTCTATTTTCAAAACATCCCTGTGTTTAATTCGGCAACATAAGTATAACTCTTGATTCTTTCTGTGAAACAAATCACTACCTGGTAACAGCGGGGAAAACCATTTCAAAATCTCTTCCAGGTATCCAGAAAATCATAGAGCAGAGTTACAGCCTGAAACTGAAGCCCCAAACCACTTCTGAGTGGCAGGTTTAAAAGCAGCTGAGGTGAGAAGATGCCTGAACATGCATATTTTGTAGGTGGATAAGGAGCAATGAAGTGTTGTGTTTCCTGCCTTTTGGAAGGCTTTTAGTGGGTTGGCTGATCCTGATCTCCTGAGGTAATGAACAGGGATGGGAAATGGTGCCTGCAGCTGCAGGGAAGGAGTGGGGAGAAAGGAGGAGAAATCAATGAACAGGGTTTAGAGACTGGAGGTGTGCTGCTCCTGCAGGGCTCTGTAGGTTACCTCTGCTGATCTGACAGAGTTGTGTGGGTGCTCTGTGATCATCCCATGGCTGCAACCACCATGAACCCAGGGACAACTGAAACCTGAAGGTCTGGTTTTAAACCAAACAAACATCACCGGCCTGATACTTTTCCACGTTTTTCTCCAAGGAATAAAAGAGCCCTGAAGGCAATAATTTTATGATATTGTGGGCAAAAAGCATGGGGTGAAGAGCCTGATTTCCTCTTCTCTCCTTTGCTGTAGAGGAACCAGAACTGTTACAGCCCAACACCATTTGCTGCAAGAATTCCCAAGTCCTGAGCAAACTTTTGATAATTTCCTTCTGAAGCTCAAGCCTAAGATAGCCTATGCTGATGTCTCTGTGTTGTGTCAACTTTTTGGGTGCTGAGGCACAGAGGTGGCAGGACCTCACAGGGTCTGCGCTCCCTCCCCTTGGCCAGGATGGGTAACCCCAAAAGTTTTCTTGGAGCCTTTCCCTGGCTATATCTGATGGAAACCCTTCAGCTTGCACTTGACTAAACATTAAAGCCTCATCTCCTTTGAAGTCAGATGCCTCTGTTATGTTGAGATTTACAGCCTGCCTGTGCTGCCATGATGTCATGGTGTGTGATGAAATCTGTGCTGAGCTCCCCAGGGCTCCCCTCAGCCTGTCCTACACCCTTGGGGCTTCAGCCACTTCAGCACTGTCAAACCCTTCCTCCTGCTGCATTCCCTAACCTTGGTCACTTGGCTGGTGCTGCAACCTGAAAAAGCTGCAGTACAGTGCTGCTGGATTTATAGTGGGCACAGTGATCTGCAGTGCATGTGTCTTGTGGAGTAAATATTCCAGGGGGAGAAATAAAACATAGATTTCTGAGCTGTTTGTCTCCAGCAGCTTCAGTTTGCCTTTTTTTTTTTAATGCAAAGTTTGAGCTGCAGAAATAAAATTAACTCTGAGGTTAATTTGGTTTTCTTTGGGTTTCCCCCATCTCTCTGGATTTTGGAGTGAGGGAGACCTGTATGTCTTGCCAAGAAAGATGAATGTTTGTCAGTGACACTTCCCGTGTCCTGTCCCTTGAGAGCCATTGATGACACTTGGGAATTGATGCCTTTGAACCCCGGGAATTAATGCCTCCCAGCTGTTCACAGCACAGATCAGTCCCTAGATTGCATGTTTTAACTAAATTGGTTACAAAGCAAATCTGTCTAAACTGGTGTGAGCCCCTTTGTGTGGACACTCCTAAATCAGTTTAAGAGTGGCTGGTATTGATTTTAACTTAATGTGGTTTGTTACTGAAGTAAGCTGGATCAATAGTGCTAAATAGGTGCCATTTCTTGTGTTGACTATGCTATGGAAAACATGCATAGAAAAGATGAGCAGAAAGGGAAAAAGATTGAGTTTCTTCTTTTGTTGCTTCCCAGTGACCATTTATCAGTTTTTATGGCCGCTTTGGGGATTTTCCCCCAAAAGATACCACTTTAAACAGCACTTTTCTGGTGGCAATAAAGATTCCAAATACACCCTAGCAGGGGATTTCTGGGAATGCAAAGCTTTGTTTCGCTTATTTATCAAATTTACCTTTGAGCCAGGAACTCATGCAGGAAACCAGCACCTAAATTTTCCCAAAAGCTGCAGGGAGGATGCTCCATTATTCATTTAGTGCCTGGAGCTGTGTTTTGCCATAGAGTTTCTGCAGGGTCCTGGGAAAACCATGAGGAGCCTCCATCTCCATCACCCACAGGTACTGATGGCTGTGTGTAACAAATATAGAGATTCTCTTGCACTGATGAAATTAGCAGGAGAGCACAGGAGTACCTGTGAGGATTTGTGTTCAGGCTTTACAGTCCTCCTGCCAGAACTCTGCCCTTGCCCTTAGGTGAGCCAGAGGAGCAAGATGTGGGGTGTCCTCAGTAAAGATGAAGTGGAGGATGGTGTGATGAGAATGAGCTGCCCTGTCTCCTCATTAGGACCCAGATTTTATTGAATCCAATGGGATCTTTGCCTTCCATCTCTCTACAAGCAGCATTTAGCCCTTGCTGTCAGTGCTGTGGGTTTTCCCCTCATGCATTATGCACGAGCCTTGTGTTCTCCCTGCCTTTGCAGCGCTGCTGGGTTCAGCGCTGTTATCACAACCCTCTGAGCTCAGCTGCTAAATTTCATTTGCTGTAACTGTCAATGATGGATCCATGCTGACCATCAGAGCCTTGTGGTGAGTCCCTGCTGGCCCCTGTGGCGAAAGTGCTTCCCTGTCCTGGTGCCTGCAGTGCCCTGAGGCTGTTCCTTGGACACGGGGGCCAGGCTGGCAGTGACTTCACACCCCTCCTGCTCTCACAGCCTATGCAGCAGGAGAAATCCAAATATCTACATCATTGCAGCTTTTGACAGAACACCTCTGAACCTTTGGTTCCCACTAGGTCTTGGACAGGTTTCCCTTTACTCCCCCCTCTTCCAAATCTCATCCCCGAAAGACACATGATGGAGATGCCTTCACACACCCAGCTCATTGCCATGCACATTGCAGTCAAAATCTCATTTTCATTCCAGAAACAAAAGGTCTGTCAACTCGTTTAACTGCTCAGAAAACACCAAACAAGAAATAAAGCCCAATTAAGAATGAAGAGAAGGAAGAGGCTCAGTGTAACAGATTGTTTTGGCAAGTGGTTTTGTCAGCTCCATTTGGGAGCTATTGCTGTGGCCAGGCCAGGGCTGGTTTAGGGGCAGGCAGGGCAGGCAGCTGTCCTGGGGGCTGTTCCTCAGAGCTCTGGGGCAGTGCAGATGGGGATGGTCTGTCCCACGACAGGCTGTGCCCCATTTCTCCTGGCAAGGGGTGAGAGCAGGAGCTGGGGTGTTGCTCTCTGACATCCCTTTGTCTTGCTGTGGGAGCTGCTTTGGAGACCCTGCCCAGGTAGCAGCAGGTGGAGGAGGCCACTGTCCCCATGGCTGGTGACCTTCCTGCAGGTACCACCAGGCTGTTCCTGGGGATGGCCCCGTGCTTGCAGGTTTCTCACGAGCTTTCCCCCGACTTTTCTCTTCCCCTCAAGAGATGACCAATTCAAACAACGCTTCTGCTTTCTGATGCATTAAGACTTGGAAATTTGCCATCCATCACAGCTGTGTGTTTGAGCCTGTGTGATTATTTTGGGAAGTGAACCATGGTGATTTGTGTGTATGTGCTTTATTGGCGAGCAGGATGTTCCCTATCTACCTCACCCTGGCTGTCTGCATTTGCATTGGTTAATAAAATGTCTGATGTTCAATGACTTTCTGATGGGTGAACAAGATTTGGCATACAGGATGTAGTAGTTTTTCACAGAGGCTAAAATTTCATCCTGGGAGACTGAACCCTCTGTGGCAGCCATACACAATCCATAATAACAGAAGCTTTTAACCCATCCGTAATTGCTTTCATATAGAAAATGATTGCTGTAAGTTAACTTCATAATTCTAAATCAGTGGCTCTCAGTAGGAGTTCAGATGCTTTAATTTGCCCTGAATTATCTTTAACTCACAGGCAGTTCATCTATGCTCTTTTCTGATTATGCTCCTTGTCACTCTGACCCAAACTTTGTCTGTTTAATTTTTGTCTCCTCTTTCTGAAATTAGACCAATTTCCAGTGATATTTCACCAGTGGGGATGATACTGAGTGGGTGAGGTGCTCCTACCACAGCCTGTCCTGTGTTACTGATGTGGCTGTGAGGGACCCAACTGGGGTTCTTCCCCTGGATTGAAGGTGTGGGTACCCCCATCAGAGTGGAGACCACCCCAACCATCACAGTGGTGGTTTCTGGTTGGTTCATGTCATGGCTCCCTTTCTTTGGCTGTGAGGAGAAGGGAAGGACATGGTGGCTGTCTCTGTGTGTACCCAGCACGTGGAGGTTTCCTGGGCACAGTGTTTGATGCCCTGTGATGGCACACACAGCACAGATGTGGTGGCAATCTGGGGGGTGCCTCCCTAATGAGGACAAAGCTCCTGGCTGGGTTGTTTCGCAGTCCCAAAATGAGCAGGGTGGCCACTCCTCCCCTTATGGCAGCAGCCAGCTTGTGTGATTTTGAGTGACAGCAGATGAAGGGATTGCATTACAGCTTGTCTCTAGAACTGCACATCTGTGTCAGCTCCTTGCTAAATCAATAAACAGGATGCTGAAGGAAAAATACTTTCAGGCTTCTCATGTCTTTATGCATCAAACAGATTGGGCAATGAGAAACTCTGGTGATAGCAGGGATTGTGGTGGGTCTGGGCTGATGAACTTCTTGTCAAATCAAAGGTGAGGGCTGGGTCCTGGAAAGTGCTGGCAGGTTCTTCCCCATGTCATGTGGGCTCCTTTCCTGTGGTAGTTACTTTGCAATTTGGATAGAAATCTTCAACCTAGGAGCCTATGGTACAGCATCAAGAAGTGGAGAAAAATCACTTTGCATGTTCCAACAGACTAACAAATTACCTATGGAAATGCACTTGGGAATATTCCTCAGTAATTGGATTTCAGCTGTTGTTTCAGTGTATGTGCCCCCAGGCTGTGGAGGTAAAAGGACTCTGCTGAAATGCTTTGAAATGTTCTCTGGCACCTACAGAATGTGTTTACCATTAAAAAGTGAAACCTGCAAGTCAGAACGCTACTAAGTGCAGTTTAAAAACAAAATTGCACCCCTGCAGCATAGCTCAGGGTGCTGACGCATCTGGTTTATCCAGACAGTCCCTACCCAGAAACATTCCTGTGACTTGAGTGGAGAAGTCGTGTCTGTGTCCTCTGCCAGGCTAACACAGGCACAGCTGTGTGGTGCAGCAGGGTGTAGAGCAGGAACCCCTGAACAATGGCTGGTTTGAGCTGGGGAGTCCACAGGGCCTGGAGTAGGCTAAGAAACACCTTGGAGGCTTTGAAGGATGAGCTCTTCTAGTTTTGGTGTCTCTTGGATGCACTGGTCTTGCTGTGGAAACAAAAATGCTCTTACAGGCTTGAAATACAGAGATTTTACAGAGTGTGAGGGGAAATAGCTCCTTAAAGTATCTGCAAAGTATGTGGTGAAGAGATGTGTTCTTGGGACACTGACCCTGGATGTCTGGCACCTTTTTCTTTACATGCTGGTGACATCTCCAGTCCTGGCCTTGATGCTGAAAACACAGGTGAAATAGGGAGGAATAAGCTGTCAATAACATCACATGATGATCACTGAGTTTGATATGGAAAAATTTGAAGTGACAGTGAGTTGAATAGAATTGAGTTTGGATTTTGAGGAAAAAAATCTTGAATTTGGGTGTGGAAGGGAAGCAAAGCCTTTTTCCTTAGTTATACATATCTCATAAAGCTGAAGAGATGGTGGGGTTGGGTTTTCTTTTGTTTGTGGGGTTTATTGGTTTTGTTTGGTTATTTTTGTTGGTTTTTTAAGTCATGATCCCAGTTGTCCAGATTCTGATTCTCAGTGGCCACATGCTGCAGTTGTCTGCTCACACTGGGCATCACTCAATCTCTTCCAGTGGAGATGTATGCTGAGATAAAAAGGACTAAACTTGCACTTCAAGAGTTGTATGTGCAGTTCCAAATCTAACCATGAGTTTAAAACGCAATATCCTGAAAAGATGCTGATTTTGAAGTGGGAGGGCTCTCTTGGGAGTCTCTCTTCAAGGGTCACCTTCAACTTGTTTTGCACAGAAACACATTTCTAGGATTTTATAGAGCGATAAAACCCAAACATCCCTAGCGTGAAAAGTAGAAAGGTTTTTTTTCACAAGGTTTTTGAGTGTAAAGCAGAAGTTATTATGTGTGTGTTACACGTGTTGAAGAGCAGAGAAATGGGATTCTTTTCTTCTATTAAAATAGTGTTTAGACAGGTGACTTACAGAGCCGAATTATACACCAGGCTGCGGGTCAGCCATAAGCAACTGAAAAAATCAGAGGCAACTAAAAAACCACCACCGGAATTTCCCCCTAGATTTACTCTTTTTCTTTTGTCTGAGGACACTGAAAGCTTCCCATCTCCATGTGAACTTTTGAGCTCTCCCTGCCCTTTGGCAGGAGCCGAGAGCAAACCTGGCCCCGCCGACCGCCCTGGTCGGTTCCGCGGGATCTACACGCAGGGAAATAAATCTGCTCTGCCGGCCGAGGCAACGGGTTCTGTGGGTTTATAAACGCTGCAACTGAGTGTTTTGACACGGCAGTCAGATACAGTTAATCTTTCCCTTGACCTGGCGGGGCCGGAGCGCGGGCTCCAGCCGCTGGTTGAGCACGTCCGTCTCCTGTTGTAGCATTCGCGCTCCAGCGCCCCCGGCTAATCAAGTGTAATGTATCTCTGGGTAAAGCACACACACACACACTCTGCTTTTCACAGCTATTTAAAAAAAAAAAAAAAAAAAAGCAGACCTCGGCGCATTAGTTACGTACACAAATCACAGAGGGTTGTGGTTCCTGTGGTTGGGAAGGGAGTTGGATGCGCTGGGCTTGTTCCGGGGAGGAGGTGTGGGAAAGGTGTGGGAAATGTTTGCTTCCATCTGCCCAAATAGGTAAAAAAACAACCCTAAACCCGGCTTGGTGTTGTATCAAAGGCTTTGAATCCTGATGGGGGGAGGATGGGTTTGTGTGTGGATATGGAAAATAGCTGGTTGGTGTCATCCCAAAGGTTGTGTGTCCTGATGGGTGGATGGTTATGGGCCCGGAGTCCTGCACCAAGAGTTAGGAGAGGTGGGATTGGCCCTGGGTGAGGTCAGGAGGATCTTGTACAGAGACTGCACAGGTTATCTGGTCTCAGTGCCTGGTATTGATGAGCCTTTCCTGCAGCAAAGTGTAGCTCTGGAGACAGTCAAATTTGGGCAGGACAGTGAGTGACAAGGATTAGAGGCATAGTATTTATTCAAATTGATGGGCTTTTCTCTTTGGCAGCACATTTCTCTCTGTAAAATGTGCTGTCCACAGAGGTCCAAGGGTGACTCTGGCATCTCAAAACCATAACCATCTTCCCTTGTGAATCCAGTAAGAGCCATTTGCTGTCATTAGACATATTCATCCCAGCTTTGACTGGAAGAAACTGGAGATGTTTTGACAAGAGGTATAAGAAGGGATGCTCTGTTTTTAAGAGCCTGTAACAGAGCATGTCCCTGTGCAGGGAAACCACAGGAGCCCTGATCACAGATGATGGGCTAAGGTGTGGGATGGAGCCTGGAAGTCACTCAAGGGAACAGCATTTTGTCTTGGGCTGGTGTGGATGGTTTTGATGGCACCTGTGACCTTGGAACGTGAGGCCAGGTGTTCAGAGAACTTCCCATGGTAGCTCAGAAGACAACCAAGAAGGAATAAATCATGCAGGAGATTAAAAAAGAAAATGGGGAAAGAAAAAATGTGTTTCAACATTCATCCAAATCCTGGTTAGGTTTGCAAGTAAGGCAGTTGTGCCAGCAATGCACAAAATAGTGACTTCTAGATTAAAGAGAAGTGATTTTTAAAGGTTTATAAACACTGGACTGGATGACCTCTTGACACCCCATCAAGCTTTATATTTTCCTGTGATACTTTGACAGTTTTCCCCCAAAGGATCCCAGATGCTTTCTCCTGTAATTTTTCTAGCCTCCTGTTTGATCTCCCTGGGATCTCAGTGTGGATCCATTGATGTTCCTCCGTTAAAATCCAACAAAGCTTCTGCTTGCGAACTCTCTTTTACAGAGCAGCTCATCCTGTTGGGATATTGAAAAATCACCCAGCTCAGGATAAAATATCTCCTAACCCACCAAAAGTCTCACACGCTGCAGCACGAGGCTCCTCCAGGCAGTACAATGTGTAAGCCCCGCATAAACTGTCTGTGTGAAAATAAGACACTCAAATCTCTTTTGAATCCTGGCTCTCCCAAGCCCATCACAAAGCCAGCCCGTGACCTCAGCGCCTCGCTGCCTTCCCTGCCAGCTCTCCTTGGGGAGCCGGGGTGAGGCTGATGTTTGCAAAGCCCTTGGAAAGGTGTCAGCGCGTACCTGCGGCTGCAGCCGGGCTCGGCAGCGCTCATTGCCATGCAGGGCATGCTCGGAGAGCGGCTCCGTGGCGGTGTTAACTGCGCTGATAAATCTTGTGTAAAAACAACACTCCACCGCGCCGCTAAAGCTCCTTCCACCTGGGAACATCAAAGCGCGACACAAGCGCGGCTTGATCCTCGCAGCGGCTGCGGGTGCCTGGCGGGGCAGGCGGGGCTGTGGGGACACCCCTGGCTCTGGAAAGAGAGACAGGCTGTTCTTGGGGTCCCTTAGCAAGGGGCTGTCCTCACCACAACAACCCTCTGACCCCCAGTTTCTATAATGTACCCAATATATATGTTATATGTTTCTATAAATGTACCCAAAATATGCTGCTGGGAGCTGGCTGGTGCTCCCAGGAAGAGGAGGGCAGCCTATAAATACTACTAGCAAGCTCAGGTTTTAGCAATAAGAAAAAATATATATATATAAATAGGGCATATTTTAAGTCTCTCTTCTATGCTATGAAAAGTAATTGGATATCATTATGAAATCAAATTGCAATGGATATGAAAGCAGCCATGCCAGCACTGGAACTTGGGTGCCTGCCTTGTGCAGAGTGCTGCAGGATTGCAACCTGTGCCCTCTTTTAAAGGCTTCAATGTTTTTTACATGTATTTACTTCTCCTAAAGCTTTGAATCCAACACAGCTTCAAAATAGGAGGTATCTGTTATTAAGCTTTCTTTTTTCGTGTGGCTTGCAGTAAGTTACTTCTGTGAAATGAAATGGAAATTTCTATTAGGGAAAAACCACCAGATCAAAGAATAATTTAGGTTGCAAGAGCCCTCGAGAGGTCACCAAGTCCAACCTTCTGCTGAAAGCAGGGCTGACCTCAGAGTTAGACTGGGTTGTGATTTAAATGTGATGACATTTATTTATATAGTGATAATTGTATAACACTTGAGTGTCAAATTATGTTCAGTCTGGCTCTTCTGAGTAAAGGGATAGCTGGAGAAAATGGACTGGGATTTTTGAGATTAATGTCTGGGTAATAATCTAATCATCACCGCCTTGGGATAAGTTTTTCCCAGCCTGACACAAGCCAGCACCTGGAGGATGCTGTGCAGGGCAGGTCCCAGATATGGACATGGCCATTGGGACCCAAGGAGGGTCCTGAGATTGTCCCCAAGCCCATCCCATGGGTATTCCTGTGCCAGGTTCACACTGCCCCTGGCAAAGCAAGGGACAACCTTAACCTGTGCACAGCAACATCAGCCCCAACTCCTGCAGCTCTGCTGCATCCCCCTCCCCTCACAGACATCTGAGAGGAGCTGAGGAAGAGCAGAGAAAAGTTTTAGTTCAGCAAATCCATAAATCATTTCATTTGATGATTATTTATGAACTAGATCAGAAGTTTATGACAGCAGCTCTTAAGAAAGAGTTCCTGGCTGCCGAGCAGTTGGCATAGTTGTCCTCTGAGAACATTAAATATGCATTTGCACAGGTGACTGTGGCTGCTTCTATTAACCCTTGGTTTCCAGCTTTCAGCCATTACTGCATTTTTTACACACATGCATGTTAATACTTTGTAATTCTGCCCTAGAGACTTCATTAGGAGTGCAGTGCCCTCTCCCTGAGGTGTAGCAAAGATTGTTTGTGTTGTCTCCCACCCAGCAGTCCTGCCTTTCTATTCTGAAAGCTTTTTCCCTCAAACTATATTTACTGCTTGGGGTTGGAGACTTCTGCAGTGGGGCAGGACCAGTGCAAGTTGCTGTTTTTTGTGCCAAGTAAGGCAGCAAAACATGACCCTCCTGTCAGCAGCTGTCCTTGCTGCTCCTGCCACCTCTGGAACGTTTTTCAAGTTTTTAGCTGTGGTGATGCCACAAGAGGCATCCTCCTGGTTCCTCTGCCAGGGAAGGGCTCTGCAGGCCTGCACACACTCCCAGCTGCTTGGTGAGGATCCAGCAGCCACAATGCATGAGCTGAGTGTGAACACGAGGTGTTAATGTTGAATGCAAAAGGGCTGCAAGGTTTCTCTGCAGCTCCTGGGCAGCTTTGGCACTGTCACTTCATGGTGTCACTTGACAGTTAAAGCAAATGCAAGCCATGTTGCAAAGAACAAATTAATTAGATTGGACAATAAGACTGAGAAACAACTTGACTTTGGAGTAATCTGTTACAGGAAGGGAAAGTATTTAATTGCTAGCTTCTTGGCTTTTTGTTTAAAACCAGACACAGATTTCCAGCTCTTGTGTTGGAGTAGGCACCTTTCTGGTGTCCAATAGTGGTTTGGATAAGTATTTCCACTGCTGTGGAACTTGTTACTTAGCATGAACTGGGAACAAATTACTGGGTTCCTTTAGTATTTAAGAATTCTGTGCCAAATTTCCCCACTAACCTGGGAAGTTGGGTGGATCTGAGTAGCAAACTTGCCTGGGTGCCTGCTGTCCTGCCTGTCTCCTGCTACAGAGCTCAGTACCAGCTGCTGGTTTGCACCTTTGACTTCAACTGAGTTTGACACAAAAGCTTCTGAATACCACAGAAAGTTTGGGAGATTTTCTTGCACTTAAATCCAGTGGTTGTTCTTTTCTGGGACCATTTTGGTGGCTACAGAAATACACTGCCAGTTTCCAGTACTTGTAGTATGACGGGCACACCCACCACTTATGTGTCTTCTCCAAGTAAAGCTCTCCAGCTATGCTGTGTTACCTCTCCACAGCTGCAAAACCCTAAAGACTCAGAATAAAATGCATTTGAAAACTAGAAATCCTCTTCATTTCCTCTTTTTACCAGGAGCCTTGTTCTAAGGTGCAAGCTTTTATGCAATGAGCTTAACTGTGTAGATCTACTAGTATGGGTTACAGCTCCAGTTTCCTTCAACATTGAATATTAGCATTTATTATTTATATAGTGCAAACAATGCACTAAGCTCAGTGGAACTGTCTTAGTTACAGATGATATAAACCCCTGATTGTTATTTTTGTTGCTTCATAAATCCAGAATTTCTGATGCTCCGGTGATCCACCTTTGACATATGGAATCTGCAATGCTCTGGCAGTATTTGCTAAAGGTGGGAAATTCTGTTGATGGATTTCAGGAAGACTGTACCGTACCTGAGTCATTCTGCCTGTAGGAATAGACTTGAATGACACAGCTGTAGCACTTACATGCATTTCTTGGGGATGAAGGATTAACAGATGATGGATTAGGCAAATTAATCTATGGTTTGTCAGGACTACATTACACAAAGTTCAATTTAGTTTGATGGATTAATTATTTATTATTTATTATTTGCTGTTGTGTGTCAGTAAGTGACTCTTCCTAATGTGATGATGTATGAGAGCAGCCCATGCCTGAGCTGCTGTATATAAAGGTCATCGTTTCTGTAATTAACCCCATTTTTCATGGACTTTTAATGCCAATACATTAATTTGTGCTGGTCTGGAATGTGACAAAGAAATGCCTTTCCTTGAGTTAGGTTTTCTTCAGCTCCAAACCACAGGGCTACGAGTGGAGTCTTTTGGGGTACAAGGACACCCATTCTTCAGGGAGTTGCCTGTAGCTCAATTTCTCTGACCCAGCAATATTTTCAGGGAGACAGAGAGGACTTAGGTGCCTGCAGCGCCAGTTTTAAAAAGAAACATGAAGCAGGGTGATAGAGCAGCATACACGTGGCAGTGCGAGGTGGGATTGGGACCAGAGCCACTCTTGAATTTCTCCAAGGCCTCACATTGAACCATTGTAGACAGATCTTTGCAGCAGAGCAACATCCAGGTCTTACAGGCTGCAGGGCTGTGCAACAGCTATTTTTCAGTGGCTTTTCTAAGGTGTGATCCCATTTCCCACCCTCTAAGCTGCCTGACTGCTCCTCTGCAGCCTGCTCATTCCTGCTGAGCTGGGTTTTCAGGATCTGCTTGGGGACAGTAGTTTCTCTGCAGAGACAACTCCTTAGAATGTGCCCAAGGCTTTGGAAACTGCTACTCCCATCTCAGAGCCAGCCTCAGTTCCAGAGTGGAATCTTGGAGGTGAGGTCACTGGGCTGCTCCAGGTTGGGATATGCTCTTGCCTGGGTACCAGTGTCCATGTTCCCAAAGGACACCAGTAAGCAGGAAAACGCTCTTTTTTCCTGGTGAAGGAATTGGGGCCAGCCTCTCCTGTGGATCTGAGGCTGCATGTGCAGCCCCATCTCCCCATCAGCCTGCAAGGGCAAGGAAGTGGCAGTGTCCTGCCTGCCTGGCTGCTCCTCAGGCAGCAGCAGGTTCCCCTCTGAATTTCCCTGGTTTTGTGGCTTAAATCAGAACCTTGGGGCTGGCAGAGTGCCTGCTTAACGATACCATGGGCTAATCATTTACAGGAGAATGCAAAGGCAGAGAAGTGTGTTTTTAATCTTTACAAATGTATCTAGATAAGCCAGGAGACAGACTTATCTTTTGTATTACAAGAATGGAGGGTAAAAAAACCCACGCTGAGGAATGTTGCTGTAGCGTCCTTGGCCTTTTCTTCAGCCTTTGTCTTTTCCTCTGTATCTTGTGCTGTTGAATTAATGGGATATGAACTCTGAATACTTAAGTGATTTATTCATTTTAATTAGCTTCCTAATAGCTTCTGGACAGTGATGGAACATAATGTTGGGGCCTGGGCTGTTTACCTCCCAAAGCTGAGGGCACTGTGAAGTTCCCTGTGCACAGCTCCTGCCCTGCCTGAGCTGCTGGGCAGCCTCTGGGACGGGAGGAGTTTTGGACAGGTTGCACTGATGGAGGATGTGAATGTGAGGGGGTGGAGAAACACAGCTGCGTGTGTTGGTGGCTGGGAGTGCCTCCTCCTCCTCCTCCTCCTCTTGGTAGGATCCCCATCGCCAGCGCTGAGCACGGGTGGGACTGGGGCTGAGTCGGTGGGATGCTCTGGATACAGGAATCACGGGCGGGATGCCTCGGCCGCCTGGAACATCCCTGGAGCAGGCTCAGCTCTGGCTGGTGGGATGCTCCAGATGCAGGAATCACGGCTGGGATGTCTCGGCTGCCTGGGGCTGACCAGCCCCGGAGCAAGCTCAGCTCTGGCCGGGGGGGATGCTCTGGGTGCAGGAATCACGGGTGGGATGCTCGGCGGGTGCATGCAGAGGGCAGCGAGGGCTCCTCGCCGCCCGGACACCTCCACCCGCAGCGGGGAAGAGCTCCCGGCAGATGGGCCTGTCTGGAAATCTGCCTGCACCCTCCGCAGGCAGCACACGGTGGGAGGCTGGGGCCAGCGGGGTGAGGGAGCCAGCCGCGCTCCTCGCATTCCGCTGTGCCCATGAAGCTGTGAATGGGAGGGAGCTCCGGAGCAGCCAAGGCTGGGGGCAGAGAGATTCGCACCGTTCCAGTTTACCGAAGCTGTGAAGGATGTGATAGATGAATCACTTTTGCAGCAACCTTCCCTGCCTGAGATGTTAAGCTGCTCTGTACGCAGCGTGTACTTGAGGAAAAGATAGAAGGGATGTTCTCTGAATCAGGGGAGAGGCTGACGCACAGAGACATTTTCAGGGGAATAATTTACATATGCATTCCCTTTCTAAAAATATCAGTCACAGCACTGCCTCTATTTTTGCATGCAAGGCTCTCCAGGCTGGTAGATGGATAGAACTGGGAATTTGCACTTACATGGACCCAAATACCAAAGGGCCTTTGGATGAGAGCATGGGGTGCCTTGTGCTTTGCTCAGGAGGCAGAAGGTGGAGCTGGCTAAGCTCCAGAGGAGGGGAAAATGGGTATGTTCAGGGTGACAGTGCCCCAGATGTCATCCACATGTGGTCTCATGAGTGTGGCCTGATGGACAAGGGGGGAAGTCAGTACTGTTCCCTTCCCTGGCATGACTGAGCAGAAGGCAATGATCCCTTTGGAAGGGGCAGAGAAAAATGTAAGAATGCTTCATTTCCTTGATCAATGGCTAAGAGAGATGCTGGTGAAAGTGGGTAGCACACCACAGTGATTGTCCTGGAGGCTGGTGGATAGACATGGAAGGGCCTTTCCCACCAGAGTTGCTCTTGGCCTGAGCCCCATGCTGAGGGAGAGGAGGGATGTCAAGGGTTTGTTCTGGTCCTGCCTCCTGGCATAGAGAGGAGAACTGAGTTTTCAGATGGTTTTGACATTATCCTGCTCAGCTGTAGCAAAGATGAATTCCCTCTCACAGCAGTGGGAACACATCTGGGTCTGCACTGAGCTTAGCCCATAGCTGAAAACTGTGGGATTTTCATCTTGGTGGGGGAAGGTTGACGTGGGGCCAAAGCGTATCCTGCCATTCCTTCATTTGAAGTGCTCCTTTCCTGTGTGTCTGGGGACCCCAAACAAAGAGTCTCAGTCAAAAGGGACAGGACTGTCCCTAATGTCCTTCCTGGGGACTGCAGGATAAGAACCCCCACCTCCTGAGATCCTTAAGGCAGAACCTGTGTCTTGGCTTCATAATAAATTAAGTAGCTCAATAGAAACACACAATAGAAATTTCCATCATGTAACATCCTACAGAAACAAAGTGGAGGAGTGCTTTGATGTCACTCCAACAACCTTCTCCATCCCCGGGTCTCCCATCTGGAATTTACCTTAACCTTTGCCTTGGGCCTGTTAGGAACTGGTGAGTAAAGAAAGGAAAAGAAAAGGAGGAGGGGAAATAAAGGTACAAACTGGCCATTAATACATGTAAGCTGGAAAGAAAACAGGTACTGCTGCCACCAGAGGGTTGAGGTTATGAAACAGCTGTGCAGCAACACTGTGTCCGAGTGGTTTTATGATGGAAGCTGATAAATTTATGAAGGAGATTATACAGTCCAGACTTTGTGTTAGCAGGGACCAGACTCTCCGAACAAACTGCTGGGAATTTTGTGAAGTCAGAGCTATGCTGATATAAAAATTCCTTGTAACCCTGAGCAAAACCCATCCTTGGCCACAGCTTCACTGCCATGACTGATCTGAACCTGGGCTGATGCTCCCCTGCAGTGTCACAGCATCCTCCTCAAACTGGGCACGCAGGGCTCTGACTAATGGGGACAGAACACGAAAGGCTGCAGCTGAAACACCAGGGAAAAAACATTTTGAAGTGTTTTTTTTTCTCTGTGGGTTTTGTTAGTACTCTCAGGAAGTCCCATTAACGCCCACTCACTCCAGTAAGACACATCATTTTGCACCTTATTGTGTCTTCTATGAAAAGCTGGTACTGAGGAAGCAGTCTTGTGCTTCTTTGAAATCGTCTGTCAGAAAAAAACATCACCCGGAACAAACAAACAACCGCACGATCCCCCAGCACGCCGAGATTGATTTGTAGCACTCTTCTCCCCCACCTTCCCTGTGCAGAAATGTTTTGGCAAGCCGTGAAAAATCAGAACCCTTTACTGTCAAAAACAATCTATTTCTGAGGGAGCTGCACCGAGGGCTCCGGGTGGATAGGAGGGCTCTGCCAAGGAGCTGAACGATTCCCATGGCAGGGATGCTTGTCCAGAAGAGCAAATGCAGCCAGAGAAGTGTTTTGCAGCCTGTGGATGAGGACAGGAGAGGAGTGAGGAGAGCTGACTGTGCGGGCTGCAGAGAGAGCTCCGGGAAAGAGATGCCACACCAAATGTAATACAAATGGGAGACAACCTGCCTACTCATTCATATCTAGTATTTTTTCTAAGTGTTGCTGTTTTTCTGCATCCCGTTAAGCTTTTTGATTTGTTTCCATCTGTTCGGTATAGATCACTTCTGCAGTTTACTTAAAACACAAATACCCTTTATGAATCTCTACAGATGGTTTTCAAAGACTTATAGAAAGACAAAGATAAGATCAAGAAAATCTTGAGTGTTTGCCTCAGGGGAAAAAAATGGGACAGTCGCTTTGCCTTGCAGCTGCAAGCCACGTCAAATCAGACACTTTGATATGTTTCATTTTCTGTCTGAAGTCTACATCTGAAAGGCAGCCTGGCTTATTTCAGTCAATGCGCAATTTTGGTTAGTCGGGGCTCTTTCTCAGCTTCTAAAAAAGATGCTCATTTGCATCCTCGAACAAAGACAGCACTTTCCCCCCCTACATTCCGTGTGTCTTCGCCAAAAACTAATCATGCGGCAAAGCCTGTGTGGGTGTGTGTTTTTTTGAGTGGTTCTCTCCGGCCTCGCTGCTCAAACTGCCGCAGGGATGGGCGCTCAGCCTTTCCCGGGAGCCTCGTCCGGCTCTGCCGTGTTTGTCCCGGTCCTTGGTAGCTCAGGAAGGACCCTCAGGTCAGAGCTGGGTTGTGCAGGTGATGGTGCAGCAGCAGCATCCCCTGCATCCCCCTGTGGGATGCACAGGGACTGTGCCAGCACCCTGAGGCCCCAGCCTGCAGGATGGGATGGGAAATGCTGGGAGCAGGGAGCAGTGAAGGTGTAGCAGCAGGGAGAGCACACTGCTGGAGGACCATGGAGTGCTGGAACACTGCTGGAGGACCATGCTCTGCTTGGGCAGTTTCAGCTGCTCTTTGTGTTAACTTTTCCCCAGGACAAGGCTGTAACTGCATTAACTCTGCTGGCCTTGGTGGAGATGCTAAAGCCTGTGTCTGCTTGTGAGCTTAAAAATCCAATCATTTCCTACAGAAACCCCCTGAAGTAGGGCAACTGATAAATTTCTACTACTACACTATTCTGCTTTAGGATCCGTGCTTTGGAGGGAGGGGAACTCACATTTCTTGTGTTTTCTTTTTAGCCCTGCTGGGTCCATCCCAAAGCCATCTGACATCAAAGGGACTCTGCTCCTGGGCATCAATAGACACTGATGTGGGCTCTGGAAGATTGGCCAGAATCAAAACCCTTGCAGAAATTCAAAGAGCATTTGCATCGCAGACAGGGAACAATCATGAAAAGAACACTCCACCTTAAATGCTCAGCATTACTTAGAGCTGATTAAAAAAGAGCCAAACCACCAACTTGTAGGAGACACGCACGTTAGCACTGGACTTTATGTGCAGAGACAAGGTGTGTATTGTTTGCCCAATTAAAGAGATAAAACCTGTACACCACAGTCAGCGAAATGAGCTGTGAAATGAGTGATGACTCGCTGAACAGGCAGGTGCACGCACAAAGGCGTATGCAAACTGCTCTACTTATCTAAAGACAGTTTTATTGCCTGATCATCAATTTACAGTACACTTCAGTTGCTCCTGAACTGCCTTTGTGCTGGGCTCTCAGATAAACAGGAGAAGGAGTAGCATCCCCCGTGCTTTTCTTGCCTTTTGGAGCAGGAATGGTCTTCAAGAGCAGGAAGGAGGTAAGAGAAAAATGGGAAGGCCAGGGTTGTGCTGGGGCAGTGTGGTGGCACCTGTGGCAGTGCCCAAACTGGGGCTCATTCGCTGATGTTTGTGCTGCTGAGAAAGTTCCTCCCTGAGCACGTCCTCCACTGGGAGAAATGCATCCAGCCCTGAAATGTGGGGATGTGAAGGGGATGCCTCCTGTGCCCCTCAGTCCCAGACATAAGGAACTAAATTAGGGAGGATGAATGAACAGTTCAGCTGCTTCGTCTTGACCTCAGCAGAGAAACTTAAGAGCAAAGTGTTTAAAACTTACAGCTCCTGTCCTATACGGATCCAGCCAGCTTTGTGTAAATGTGTGCTTGTAACAAATATCACTGGACAGAAGATTGCAAACCCAGTACTGAGCTTGGATTTGGGGCAGCTTTGCTTTTCTGTGGGAGCTGCTCACCGCAGAGATTTTTGTTTGGGGCTGTGAGCCCCCAGGAAAGGGACATCTCCCAAGAGGGGTGTGAGCAAGAGGTGGCATGAGCTAAAATGCCGAATTTAAATCTTGGTATAAAAATACCAGCAGGTTCTATATAAACACAGGTACATACTCAGTGTAGCTCAGTGTGATGTTAAAATGGTTTTGCAGGGAAGTCAGAAGACAAGAATGTTGCCCCTGATCTTGAACACTGAATTTGCAAATGAAGAAGCTTCCTCTTTCCAGATTTCTTTGTAAGACAAAGACTGTATGCTTCCTGCAGGAGTTTTACAACCACATAAATCAAGCCTTTCCCAATGCACGTGTGGCTTAGGGATCTAGGATTTGCCCCAAATGATAATTTTATAGTTTGCATGAGAGGTGTCTGCTTCTAGAGATTAATAAGTTTCATAAGCTTAGCTATGAGACTTTAACAAAAGACAAGTTGGGGTTCATTACTGAACATTTACACCTGGAAATGATAACCATATTAGAGTATTTGCATCCAGGTAGTAAGTCTGAGAAGCACATAATTGTTGGAAAGTTTCAAACTGCTTGAATGGAGCATGTATTCCATGATGAATAACCTCATCTCATGGAACTTCTCAAGAAATAAGAAACTCCTGAGTAAACAACTTTGACTTGATTGTTAGCTGCTGAATTCGCCACTCTTGATCTCGAGTAATAGAGACAGATGCTTTTTAACCAAGAGGTCCAGGAAATCCGAAGTTCACAAAGCCAACACATCTGGTGGCTGTGCTTGTGATGGATTTCACACTCCAGCCTGGCTTGCTGACATTTGTCTCCCAACAACATTCATTTCAAAAGCGAGGGTGAGAGCATGGCTGTGACAAATTGGTTATCAAATTAGACTCATTATAGGTTTTTTCTTTTTTTTAACACCCATTCTGTGAAATTTCCTTTTCTCAGTCTTTAGAGAGACTCATACTAAAGCTTCAGATCTAAGCCCTGCCAAACCTCCAAATTTTTTTTCAGTTCTGCCCCCTCTCAATTTAAGGGAACTGTGATTTCCTCCTGAAGAGACCCTTGGCTAAGGCAAGGCAGCAGAGCTGCTGGAAGCAACTGCACTTCTGAGACAGGGAGAAGAAAGAGGGATGATCAGCCAAGATGAAATTCCCAGGGTTTTGTCCTTTGGCTTGCTGAACAAAGTTTTATCACAGGACGAAGAAAGAAAGGACTCCTGGCCACTGCCTGTGAGGCTTTTTAAATGGTGTGGATCAAGCAGGAGTTATTTTAGACAGAGGAGTGTGTGTCCACGTGCATAGTGCAGGGGAGGTCTCTAGAGACTGATACCCTAGGAAAGAGGGGAAATACCAAATATTGACTGTCACCTTAATACCAGTGTTTAGTTGCTGTATGATGGAAAAGAGAAAGTGTTGTCATTGCCCTCTAAAGGGTCCTGTAACATCCACCCACCTGCCCCTCATATGCTTATCCCTGTGAGTGGGGGAATAGCTCCTCAAATCCCCTGGAATGTCTTTGCCTGGGCACATGGATGCAGGGGAACTCAGGGAGGCCTTAGTTAACTGAAATCTGTGGAAATGTGTCACATGTTGTGCCAAGTCTGTAGGAGGTCTGCTGTGACGTCCTCACGTGTCACTCCAGACAGAACAGGGATTTTAGGCAGTTCATTTTGGAAAGGATTGACCTCATTATCCCAAGGTAACAGCTGCTAAAGCACATGGACTGTCACGACTCTCCCCTGGTTTCCAGCATGTCTCTCATGCTGCATGTTGTTTTTTGAGAGCAAAGGAAAGGATGGAGAAGGGGGACTGAATGTGGTATGGCCCTGTGACAACAACAAATCCTGGACCTGCTCAATCTGGGAACAGTCCCTGATGTAACACAGCCCATAGGTACATCCACAGCACTGACCTTGCACTTCCATTGTTTTTTGCTAATTTTTGGGTTTTTTTTTAATGCGTCCATATTCAAAAGAGTCTCTGCTTCTGATATGTCAAAGCTGCCATTAAAATTAAGAAAATCAAAGTCCCCAACTCTCCTCTTGACTTTGGGTGCACTTGCCTGTTATCCACACCCTGCAAAGAGCCTTGGAGAAAGTGACACAACGTTGCTATTGCTCATTCCTCGCCACTGCAGGTTTTTGATGAAGCTGAGTTATGGCCACAGCTGCAAAATACCGTATGGTGTTGATGATGTGGGGATGTGGTTCTCATAATGAATTCAATTAGAGCCCGTGTTAAAATGCACAGAGTGCAGCGCTGCATCCCCCACTGGTCTCAGCTCTCCCAGCAGCTGTGTGCTGTTGACTCCCTGCCCTTCCCCTTGCAGGGTGGCCTCACCTTGTCTGTGGCTGTTTCCATCTGGTTCCCACTGCACTGGAAGTGTTGCAGGCAAATGATGCAGCCCGGTGCCAGTGCAGACCTAGGGGAGGGTGGGCAAAACAGGGTCTTGCTTGGAGGAGGGAGATGACCTTGTGTGGTGGAGAGGGTGTTTGTGTTCTCAGCAGAGACAGGTGGAGGGAGGCACAGGAAGGGTTTGGGGGCAGGCAGCAGTAAGTGTTCACTGGTGGCAAAATATTCACCCAGGGAGACAATTTGTGAGCTGAGATTTTAATTTTTGCCTTTCTATTCCTGACCTTTGCTGTAGGGAATTGAGCAGAGCAGTCATCAGTTCCTCCCTCCACGTGCAGGAACTCAGTTTTTGCAATCTATCCTTAGCTTTTGGGACCTCTGGGGAGTCCTAGCAGCAGCATTTGAAACAAGTCCCTCATGCATAAAGTAATCAGGTTTTTCCAGTCACCTTTTAGAAACCCCCTCTTGGTTCCCTGCTGAGTTGGGATGCTCTGCTGAGGGGCTGTGTCCCAGGAGGGAGAGAACAATAATAACACAACTGTTACTGTGATCCTCTCCTCCTTTACCATATGCACTTGATCACCTGGTGTAGGGGGACTAGCAAGCTTCAGGGGAAAAAAAAGAATTAAAATTGACTCCCACCACTGGAGCACAGGGATTTTGCAGCACAGCTAATAGATGGTGCTTGGGATACACGTTCACTGTATCTGCAAAAGGGGGAATGTGTGGCATGTGTATTTATTTTTAAGGAAGCAATAATGTACCTTGAAAGAAATGTTTTAAAATGTTCCAAAAATCCACCAGCTGTTTGCAATTTTGCTCAACTGCTAGAAATAAAATGCCAGTTGCATGGCACGCTGCTGTAAGGACTCAGCTCCTTCAAATGTCCTTCTGAGCCTTGCTGTTGGCTTATCCAGCACCACCCTCAGCTGAGAAATCTCTGACTTGAAAGATCATTTCCCCCCCCTGTAACTGAACAGCAGAATAACCTTTCAGAGCAGAAGTCTGCTCTCCCACGTATGAGCTCAGCCACTATTCCCTGTGCTCAGATTTTCTTGGAATTTCAGCTCTAACCTAAGTTCCCGGGTGATTTGTTGCAGGTCGCTTGGTATCTGTCTTGGAAATGTTTTGGTGAGATGCAGTTGGATGAAAGATTGCTGTTTTCAAAGCATTAGCTTCAGCTGACCCACTGGAAAAGCTCATACTCCCAGTTTTGTTATTTTGCCTCCAGCAGTTTGCTTTATTGCAAGCTCTCGAAAAAATTCTCATCCCTAGGAAACATCTCCATTGGGTCAGACAGCAACTGAGCCTCACCCCAGAGAGATAAAGCAGGGATTTATCTGGGATTGCTCACACAGGAGGAATGTGGCCCTGGGAGCCCCCTGCCCCACTGCCACCAGTGCCCATCCGATGTGGGGAGCCTGGCCTGTGCCCAGGATGAAAGCAACAGGGTTTACCTGGGGCTGAGCTCTCCCTTGCACTCACAGGAGCTGGGCAGGGATTTGGGCTGGGCCCTAGGACTGAGGTGACCTGGCTCAGGCAGCTTTTCCAGTGGATGATGTAATGACACCCCAGTTGTGCAAGAAGCAGTGTTAGGAAGGCAAGGTCTCCATCACTCTGCTATGAAACAGGAAGAGAATTGGGGTTTTTTTTCAAAAGCTTTGAAGGTGACTGGACTTGCCAAAGTCCCTGGGTCACACACAAGTCCTGCTGCCAGCCCCAGGTGACCCTGGGTAAATTGATCTTGATGTTTGACATGTCAGGTCTCTGCCTCAACCCTGGTTCTACACACACGCTACAGGGATTCTATCCTAAATCTTCTCATGTGAATAAGCAAGGTTAAAGTGGTTTAACGTGAGAATTTCTCACTTCAACAAATGCATTTCTTTCCCCTGGTCTGAATCATGGAGGAAAAAAAAAAGTCAGCGTTTCAGCTACAAAGGATATAAAGCTGGTATTATACCTCGTAAAACAAGTGGTGCAAACCAGAGCCGTGTATAACGCTGAGTGGGCAACTCTGCAGCTGAAGTGCAATAGATTATCTCAAGCTCTAGCAGTCAGGACCATCAGTCATGTGGTTTCCAAGAAACTGAAGATTTAGACAGAGAAATTACTTGCAGAGAGAAACTCTGTGACTACGTCAGGAAAAAAAAAAGCACATTTAGTCAGATCTACTAACTAACATGGCCTGGGCATCACGCTTCTAAAATAAAGGTAAATAAAGGTTTGGGGTTTTTTTTTCTTATCTTAGAGAACTAGATCTGTGTGGTTTATCTAAATTCTTGTCTTGCCTCCAAAGATTCTGTGAAGAATAATGAATGAGGAGCAAGTTAAGCCCAGGCTGTAAGTGGCTGCCTTACAGGATTCCCAGGGCTCTGGGGCCCTTGGCTGGCCACCACCTCTCCTCTCCCCTTGCAGAGGCAGGCTGCTCAGCACAGCAGAGCAGAAGAACGGCTTTTCCCTAACAATTAATTTGTGTGACAAGATGTGCTGGAGAGAAAAAAGCGGCAGAAGAAAGGAGTTTCCCTTTGTTGCTTGTTTGTTCTTGAAACACGCTCTGTGCACCTGACACGTTTTCTGGCTTCTTTCTGGATCTAATGCAAGACATTGGCACAGTCTCAGTGCTGTGGTTAATTTTAAATGCAACAAGATCACGCTACAGTACTTGACACATCTCTAAGAACAACATCATGACACTGTTGACACTGAATGTTCGCTAATGGCATCCGCTGCCAAACGCCGATGTAAAACGAGTGGGATAACAACAGCAGCATTTAAAAAACTTCATTCAATGGAGCATTTAAAATTTTATCAGGTCTAACTGGCATGATGGATTTGCAAATGTGGGGAATATCCAGTTTCCTTTGCTTACTCACAAGGCTTCCATGTGCAAGCCAAGTACAGCTCCATCCCCCTGGGGCAGGGAAACCCAGAGGTGCAGCAGCCATCCAAACATCTGTCCCCGCAGCATGTGGTGTCTGGCTGGACTCATGCAAGGACCAAGCTCCCGGTACTTCTAGTTCTGAAGAAAAGCTTCTTTATTGGCTTATTAATGGCCCTAAAAGAGCTGCGTGGATAAGTCAGAATGTAACCGCTCCAGCTTTTCAATCAATAAAATATAATACAATAAGATAAGATGAAAATCAAAGTTCTATAAATAAATATGGCTGAGTTAATCATTAGCTAATGATCTGTTGGTGAGGATGTAAGCAGAAAAGAATTACTGGTTTTCTCTGTGACTGCTATGAACATTTTTGTGTGTGGATGCAGTTATATTTGCTTAAATTTTATGCAAATACAACTTAATTCACACTTTTGCTAACACAAGCTACTTTCCTAAAAAGTCCCCTTATTTAAATATTTTCACAAAAAATCAGTGGGTTTTAAAACACATCCTTACTTTGGACACTGTAAGTCACTCATTTAGATTGTCAGGACTGGGAATGAACAGAGCTCCTATTTTTGGAGATGGTGATTAAAGAATTGTAGGGAAAATACTTTTTTGTACTGATGTTTCAAATCCTGCTCCCTCCCAGCAGGGAACTGTGGTAGAACTAATCAAAATGTTTGAGTCCCGATGGGTTTCCAGTATCTGTATGTCAATGGCATTTGAAATTTAAACATTGTGAATGTTGAAATTTTTATTTGGGGGAAGGTTATGGGTTTCAATCTTTTTAAAGTGGTTCTCCTCATGGAAAAAGGGTTTGCAGGTCTTTCAGTAGTCTGGGGCCAAAGCAGAAAGGGAATCTATTATTCTCTCTGTACAACCTGCAGTGGGAATCCTGAGTGGGGCTTTGCTGCACAACCTCAATTCAATGATGATGATAATAAGTTCCTCCAGTTGTTAAGTACGGCTAATAAAGTTGAAAAACACCTTTTGAAAAATGATTAGGTAGATAATAAAGTATGTCAACTTGAAAATATGCATTCTTCATGTGATGACTGGAGATAGTTTATCACTTTGTGAGTGACACATCCATTTATAAATATTTATTCTCTCCGGTGGTACTGATAAATCTTTTGAGCCTATAAGCTCATTGATACATACACAGTAATATCATTTGTCTTTCCAATGCATTTTATTTATTATTGACTAATTGCCTGCCAGATTGTAAATATGATAGGGGTGGCATTGTGCTTTGATTAACTGTATGTTAAAGTACCCAGAGGAATTTAGTTCTAGCTCTGAGCAAAGACATCCAAGGCAATAAATTGTATATTTTGAAATCAGCTATGCAGTATGGAGCTGCAGCACTAGTTAAACAAGCTGAGCAGAGGCATTTTCCAGAGCAGTTTATTTTGATTAATGGGTTCCCAAAAGCCTCTTGCTGCTGTTTACAATGGATTTGCTGTAATATTTACAATAAACTGGGGTTAGTCAAGAGAGTTTTAATGTACTTCGACAGGTTACTTGCACTTAACAAACCCAGAGCCAGGAGCATGGTACAAAGTCAAACAGGTAAATGTTTTGTCCTCTTTTTGGCACACATGGGGATTTTTCCTTGTTTCTCCTCCTTCAGCTCCACTCTCAGACATTTTCTTAGCCAAATGTTTAAAACTGGCTTAACACATCTTGAACCATTTCTGTGATGACTGGAGATAATTTATCACATTAGAGCTGACACACCATTTATAAATATTTATTCTCTGTGGTGGCACTGATAAATGGGCTGAGCAGTGTCTGCAGAGGCTCGTGGAGCAGCTTCCCTCTGCCTGGTTCTCCTGGAGCAAAGGGCTCTGGCACCAGCACCTTCCTGGGCTGGCAGGGAGCACAGCCAGGGCAGTGCTACCTCTTGGTCAACTCCATCAGAACCCTTCGAACTTGGACACTCAGGACCTTGTTAACCAGCTGCTCTCAAGCCTCCCTGTAATGGAATTCAAGGTTTTCAAGCTGTCACAGCAGCAGCTTTGTGCTTTGGCTGGCTCTTGATGCCCACCACAAACACACACGCTTGGCCACCTCTTGGTTTTCACCTCTTGAAATCATAAGGGACAAATGTCATTGTCCTGTCCAAATAAAAATGCCTCTGTGGCAGCTGGCTGACTGAAACACAGCACAAGATGGGCGGTGTGTTAATGCTGGAGACGCCTGCCGGCACTGCCAGCCCCTCCACTCACCCCCTCCTCCCTAAAAATTGAACTAGTTTGTCAGGCTGCACTTATGCACCGTGTAATTTGACAGGAATTCCATTGTAATTAGTACCCGCTAATCACTGCCAGCCACGTTAGTTAGCTAATTGTACCTTGGGCATTCAAAACCCAAGCACACCCAAACCTCGTACATGATTTTGTTGACATAGATGGAATAGCCAAACGTGTGTGTTCTTGTGAGGGGTGTGGTGGGGGAGATGGTGACATGTGCTCATGGTTCCTTCTGAGTCCCGCAGGACCATCTCCCTTGGGGACCTTCTGGACCTTCTCCACAGGTCCCATAACCTGGACCCGTGGGCAGGGTGTGGATGGTGCTCTGTAAGCAGGGGAACTTTGCAGGACTGGTGCAAGAAATCCCCAGGGTAAGAGAGCTCCAGAGGCAAAACTGAAAGCAGCAGCCCTTGACAGATGGGCTAAGTCAAGGAGGTATTTGGCATTTCCAACCAGGGGAAATGATCTTGCTCAGATTTTTTTTTCTTTTAAATTCTGTTTTTAACACTTGTTTCTTTACAGTTAAAGAAACAGGGAGTGCCATCACCCAGGGCTGTGCAGCAGCCTTTCCTCCATGGAGGCAGAATAAACTAACTCTCTTTGATTTCCATTATGCTTTCCAGTGGATCTGAGATGTAATTAATTAATTGATTTTTGCTGCCAGTCCCCTAATTAACACTAAATAAAAATTCATGCCAGGGTTAATAGCTTTAAAGGTTGGAGGAAGGAGCTTCTGCTGCTCAGGTCTGTTGCCCGTTGAGCAGTGCATTTGGGTTATATTCCCTGCCATGCTTTTAATTCCTAATCAATTGAAAGTTAATTTTGTTCTTAACTGAAAGGGAGCCAGAAATGGGTCACTGTTACACAACTGGTTTTGTTTTATGGCCTTACAGGGCAATGTTCACAACAGTTATAGCACCAGTGGGCAAACTGGGATAGCATGGCAGGGACGTGATCCTGGTGTAATACGGTCCCCAAACCAGTGAGATTTAGACCTTGTGCCCCCAATGCTTCCCATAAATGCTGCACTCTTTTCTCTCTAGTGTACTGGAAAATTACTAACACTTAGTATTTGTATGATGCTTCAAGACTCTGAAGTGCTGGTTAATTTTATGTGTGGCCAGTGGAATTTTACTTACAAAAAGGTCAGGTTGTTTTTGTCCATTATCTCTTACTAGACAATAAATTTGAAAACTAGACAGAATTATTGAAAATATTGCTTTATGTGTTCATAAAATGAATTATCTGAACCATCTCATTTCATCTCTAGAGCAGGAATGTTAAACTGCCTCAAACACCTCAACTGAACCTGGGAAAGGTGGGCTCCTGGATTTTGGTGGTCCATTAAACCCTTAAAAACATCTCCATGTAAATGATGAGAAAAACTATAAACATTCTCTAGTTGTCTTAAAAAATAGAAGAGAAATAAGAACAAGATTTTCTATCTGACTGCTGCTTTGACTATTATGCCCCTGTGGCTATTTGGCTCAACATCTTCCCTTCCCTGGACACAGGTGGTGCAGTCCTAAAGTGTATCAGGGAAATATTCAGAGCCAATATCATAAGCAGTGAAACACAGCCCTGTTTGACAAAAATGAGGTTTGATAAAAACCTCTGCAGGGTGGCTGTGAGATGGTGTATTTACATTTTTTTCTGTCAATGAAGAACTTGGTTTTTGGAGTGGGATTGAAGCAGTTTGGGTAGCAATGTGTATGTCCAAGGCAAACATCCTGTAATTCCAATTGTTGTTCGTTGTGTTTGGGCAACCCCCCTGAGAACATCCATGTCCAATATGGCTTTTCCTTCTCCTAGTTTTTGTTAGCTGTACTGTCCTCCTGAAATATGGAAGTGTTCATCTTCATAATTTCTCTTCCATTTGCCACTGCCTTCTGTTCACACTTGCCCTCATGCAACCACCGTGTGACCAGCTGTGCAGCTGCTGTGCTGCACCTCAGTGCCCTCAAGGTGCCCAGGGCTCAAACTGGTAACATGGTACAAGCAAGGGGGAAACTGAGCTAAAATCCCTGCTCCTGTCTCTTCTTTTTGTCTCAGTTTGGGCATTTGCAGCACTGAGCAGCCTGGAAAGAGAAAGGAGCAAAAAAAGGCAATTTCAAATAAGTGCATAGCACATTTTTTTTTCCAGTCCATCCCTCCTAGGCTTTAAAATATTATAGGTTTTTTTTAAACTACAAGGTGCTGCAAATTGCAAGGTGTTTGCCAGAGCATAGCATGCTCAGAGTTGGGATCACTATAGCTAATCCCCAAGCATTCAACTCTGATTTTATCTTTTTGTTATCAACTTTGTTCTTTGATCCAGCTGGAGTATCAGTTTCATTCTCTTCCTTTAATGATCTGCTGCTCATTTGCTTCTCTGCTCAAATCCCGTGCTCTGGATACTGCCAGCCTTTAGCCCTGGCCACACTAATACATAATGCAGATGATAAAAGCCAGTGTAACAGAAAAGAGGTCCCAGGGAGAATACAAACCATGACAAAATAAGAAGGAAGCAGATGGTTAGGTATTAAACTGCAGTAATAAAATAACATCTGGCAGAATATCACACACAGGCACTGATGCCCATCTGAGGAGTGCACTGATTTAAGTAATATGTTTCTCATTTTGGTGCAATTAACACCAAAATTTGCATAGCAAACAGTGGCAGAGCACACAGAAACTTCTTTTGAAAAATGAAGCCCAAATATGTCTTTCCTACAAGGAGATTGGGCTTAGCAGATGCTGATGGATTTCTATAGTGTGGTGTAAAGCAATTAATGAGTCATACCTTCCTGCTGGCCAGAGAACCCATTACTCTGTTTACATCCAGCCTGGCAGATGTACTTGTTTGCAGGGCTGGAAATTAAAAGATAAAGGGGGAATAGAACTCGACCACGTGGAGCATCACTCCTCCCCGTGCTGCAGAGAGGAGGCTGTAGGGACTAGGTAGATCCTTAAAACCCTGCAGAAGTAAATCTGACTGCCTCAATTCCTCTCCCAAATTTCCCTCTGTGTCAGCTAGGGAAAGAGAAACCTCGGGGCTGCGTTTTTCAAAGGAAGTCGGAGGGAAGGTGAAATCCCCGCGTGGTTTGACAAGCCACAGGCAGCACCAGGCACCCTGCAGGCAGGGAGGTGCTGCCTTCACAAGCCCTGGCCCGCCCACAAACGGAGCCCAGGGCCAGCCCAGCCTGATGAAAAAATGTTTAATTTGTGCTGCTGAGCACGTTGGGATGCTGAGGAAGGGCTGTGCTGGGAAAGCTGCTGGTGAGGGCACTGGGGAGCTGCAGGGTGGTGGGGACAGGGCTGCCTTCAGTGCAGGGCTGGTTAGAGCTGTGCTCTCCTTGGCCATTAGCACAGAATGGGGCTGTTCCATGGAGAAACTCTTCACCAGCAGCGTTCATAACACCTCAGTGACCAAATGTACATGAATATTGTCACTGGGGGGGTGGAGGGAGCTGTCTGAGGGCTGTAGACACCTACCCAGCCCTGGGGACACCTCAGCCACCTGCTGACCCCTCACTCCATGGGACAGGAGTATTTGCAGTTCAGAGATGGAGAGCTGCTGCATCTCCTGAGTGCTGGGAGCTGTGTCTGAGCACCTGGGGATTCTGCCTTGCTCCACAGCAGGGATGTGGAGTGTGAACCTTCCTGAGGGGCTCCAGCAGAAGCACACAGAACTGTCCAGTGGAAGCACCTGATAAAGTCAGTGGTTCATTCATCAATAGCCCATGCAATTAACAGCAGGTTGCAGATGGCAGATTCCCAGTGTGTGACAGAACAGATGCCCTGTGCTCTGCTCCAGCCAAGGAAGCACTAGATTGCCACTGCTGAGGGCTGGGCCACACTGCAGCCTGGCATGTGCTTCAGGATAAATGACATTTCCTCTGGGAAACTTCCATTCTAGCTTGGAATCAAAGCAGCTTTGTTTCAGAATTCCCTAGGAAGCAGAGTTTTGAGAGAGAAAAGCATGGGAAGAGCTTAGCCTCCATCTACCTGCTCATCCCTAGCAGGAGGGAGGTGGGTGGCAAGAATTTATTCTCAGCTCTGCCATCCAGACAGATTTGACCATCTGAGCTGGGTCTGGCTGTTGGAAAATCCCATACACTGAATTTTCTCAGTGTAATTGGCTTTTGTGATGTCCCAGCGTGCTGCAGCTGGCACAGCATCACCTGTCTTTGCAGGGCAGGCAGGCTGGCCAAACAGCAGCAGTATTCCAGGGAAGGGAAAGTGTATTCTTTTCTGTTTTGGTGTGTTCAGTGAAAGGCCTGATCTTGCTTCTTTTGAAAACGGTGACAATAGTCCCATTGATTTCCTTAGAAGAAAGGAGTGGGAACATGTCTAAAGTTCTTCTCCTTTCAACAAAGTGGAATAAAAGGGGCGCTTTCAACACACCTTTATTCCAATTCCTTCTGCCTTTTGTATAGGGGTTATCTGCTGGAAGTCTGCATCGCCTCAGGCACAGACAGATCCAGATTTTGACACGAGCCCTGAATGCCATCACATTTTAAGTGAGAATGCAGTGATTTACTTCCCATCAGTACAGCGTTTAGCTCATGTGGTATCTACTTTCTCTATGACAATCTTTGCAAGGAATAAAAAGGATGCTTTCCTGGTAGCAGATCTAGGACACTAACAGAAGAAGCTGAGGGGTGAAAGCTAGAGGGGTATTTGTGGGTGGAAAGAGTTATTTGTATTAACAGAAATATGAACTACTGCAGCACCTCTGAGGAATAAAAAAAGGCAGAATTTTGCAGTTTTAGGGACTGTGATGTGAACAGCAAGCCTTTTGCAGCAGTTAATTGTCTTGAAATCTGATTTCCAAAGGCAGCAGCCTTAATTTCATTTGTTCTTTGCTGGGGAACCCATGGGACTGTGAGCTTCAGTCTCCAATAAATCAGGAGAGCAACATGCACTGTGGGCTGACTCTCAGGCTCACTGGGAATCTCTCTTTCCTCCTCACTGGGCTTTGGGTGGAGTCTTTAATTCTAAAATGGTTAGAATAGCCTTAATTCTTATTTCTAAGGAAGTAATGCTGCCAAAACCAGGAAATTAATGAGAGCCCTGCACTTTGCCTGCTCCTGCCCCCAGACAACCTCCTCCCTCCTCCAAACTGCAGAGCCCTTGAGGACATGGCAATTTGACCTCTGAGAACCAGTGTTCACAGGGTATCGTGGTGCCAGCTATTCCCAAAACACCTGACTGCACAGGCAGAGCAGGAGAACAAGCCAACATCCTTCCCAGAATAGCTCCAGCCAAATCTGTACAAGTGAATCCCTGACCCAGGGACCCCTGGAGTCAATGAGCTCTTTCAGCTGCGGAATCTCACACTGAGCACATAACCTTTACTTTTGCTGCCTTTCTGCTGGGTTTAACCATCCCACTGTAGTGCAAAATGGGGCTCTGATGGTGCCTGAGGAGCAGGTGGAAGGGTCAATGTGGAAACATTTGCAGAAAAACTGCCTGTTCCAGCTCGTTTTTACCAGCATTTTGCATTTCCCTGAGTTACTTTCTGAAGATGGTTTAATTTCCTATCTGATGCCTGTATTTTGCTTGCATCTCTCCTCTTCAGCCCCCCTCAATGATATTCTGGTGCCTGCCTTCTCAACAGTAATAATAGCTGCAATATATTTAATAGCTACCCACTGCCAGCCTCTCTCAGCCTTCTCCATGGATTCCCCAAGGTACCAGATGCATAATGCATTTCCCAGCTAGAAATCAGACCTCGCCAGGATCTGCCCTCTTGGAAAAAACTCCTTCCTGGCAGGTTCCCCAGCTCTGTGGGAATTAGCAGTGTGTGCAGAGGCACACAGAGGTGGTTTCCTTTCTCTGCTTGGGTGTGAAGTGCAAGGCTTGGAGCTACATCAGCTGCTGCAGACAAAGAAGGCTGCCCTGCATCCAAAGCAGTGCCAGAACTGTGTGTCCTCCCTGTAGAATCCCTGATGGGACACGTCATCCTGTCCCCAGCCATCCCAGCCACTGGGGAGCAGAGCTGCAGGGATGGAGCTGGGTGATGGGAAGGAGATTTTGGTATGAGAAAGAGGAAAATGCAGAAAATACTGCAGCAAGAGCCTAATTGCAGAAAATCTGTGAAATATTCCCAGAACTAACCCAACTAACACCTGTCAAAGGCCCTGGTCTGACAAGCTTTGCACTCTATCCTAAAAAAATTGCTGGATGTGACAGCCATGGGGGGTTACATTCACCTTAAATTTTAATTTCTTCAGGAAGAGCCAACTAATTTCATTATTTATTTGGCTTTCTATACAAGCAAAGGGTGATTTAAAGCAATTTGCTTGTATGAATTCCTGCACCTCCTGGTGTCCTTCAGGACAGGTTTGTTTCAGAGGAGAAACTCACCAAATGACTCGATGAAGGTTTAATAAAAAAAAAAAAAAGGATAAGAAAAGGCCATGGCAGAGCTGGGAAATGAACCCAGGAATGTTGACTTTGAACTACATGAAACCAGTTGCACTACTATAGCATACTAGGTAGTTTTGCTTGATTTTCAGCCACAGCTTTAAAGTTTGGCCAACAAAGTTAAGAAGTCAGGAAGGGGGTAATTTTCATTCTTCAGATGAGAAGACTGAGAAATCTAAAAGCCTGATGCTCACAATAACTTATTATTGCTCTTTATTTGATGGAGTGACTCATATAGCACATAGCTTCAGGAGCAGGTTTGGGGAAAGCTAGAGCAGAAAACACAGCCAGCTGTAAAAAGCTAGCCATTTCCTACACAGCATCGACTTCAAAAGAATAAAATAGATATCTTCTCTTTTCTGTCCAAAAAGTCACTGCAGAAGCAGCTTTCTTTTGTTATCTCCCAATAAATGTGTCTCTGTAATAGTGGAATTTACTGCTGGGGGTGTGTGTTTCTCACCACTGCTTCCCCTTACAAAGGAGCTAATCTATCTTGTGCTGGGAGAAGGCAAATGATGTCATGTTTCCTGTATTTCAGCCTCCTTTCCAGCTGCTGCAGAAAGGCAGGGCTCGAGGTAAACATTTCACTCTGCAAGGGCAGAGCAGGATCTGCTGTCTCTGCCTGGGCTGGGCGGGTGCTCCAGGAGCCAAATGATGGTCATGGCATTTCTGGCACCTCCATGCCAGCCTGGCTTGGCTTTTCCTGCTGCTTCCCCCTCGATGGGCAGCCCAAGCACATGGGGATGGATGGGAGGCAGCATTCCCATCCCCATGCCCTGCTCTGGTGGGGCTGGAGCCCAGCAAGGTGGGGCACTCTGCCCTGGCACAGCCCCGTGCCCCGAGCCTGCAGAGCACCGCCTGAACTGGTTCTCCTTCCAGCAAGAGAGCCCTTGACATTCATTAAGGCTAAATTCACTCTCACATTTTAATCAATGAGATGGAAAAAACAACAAAACAGGAATGCATAAGCAAGTCTGACTTCTTTTTTTTTTTTTTTCCCCCCTTTCTATCAGCAGTCTAACAAGCCCAGGATAACACCCGCCCGCGTGCCGGATTCGCCCAGGCAATTATCACCAATGCAGATTGGATAATTATGCATGCAAAGGCCCGTCTGGTACCTGCCACATGCAATGACTCAATCCTTGTGCAGGTGCATGTGCTGCCTCCTCCCTCCTGCCACCCACCCGGGGGAGCAGCTCTGCCCATCACATCCCTGCCCATCCCCGTGTCCCCAAGGAGCACTGGTGGCCACACTGTGCCCTCAGCCCTGGAGGCTCCTTGGCCTTCTGGGACCCTCTGTGCTGGGTGGTGGCAGATTCTGCAGGTTTTCCACTAATCCCCCTCCAGAGGCAGTGCTGAAGGAGGGGTACAAGCCAAAGCCTGGCTTTTCCCCACTGATAACAGACCTTCCTGTGTGGAGTTACCCCCAACAGTGCTGTCCCTTCCCCAGGATTGCTGCCTGCAGCCCCACGGCTCTGCTGCCTGCAGTTTTCCACTCTGTAATTCTGTTCTCTGCCTGTGCACCAGCAGAATATGACTTTCTTCATATATTATACCTTGAGTGCAATACAAGAAAATAAAAATGAGTAACAGCTTGTTTCCTAGCCCTGGATGGAGCAAAAATTTTGATGAATGGGCAGACTACTTGCATGAAAAAGAGCATGAATAATTTGTAATGAATAATATTCAAGTGTTACCTTTTTTTTTCCACTCATAAATTGCTTGCAAATTTTTCCCCCCCAAGCTGTTAGTCACCAGAGCAAATACAGAGCAGCTTGTTGGAAGCATTTGTTTTCTGCTGCTCTGAGCTGTGGTTAGACGTGCTGGTCACTCTGATGGATGGGGAAACTCATCCTGGCATGGTTCTTCAGGTGACACTTTGTGATTTCCAGAGCTTTGCATGTATTTTTGTCACAAGAAATGGCAGATGCTGAAAAAGCTGTTTGTTTGTTACTGTTAGTAATTTATAAATTATTGCTTCCACAGGTCTTAACCAATATTGGAGCTTGACAGAGACCCGGGTTAAGAAAGGATTATGTTATGAAAATATATATGTAGATATTTATGCTCCTGGAGAAGCACAGTTCACCATTTCCCCCCATTTTACTGGAGTTTTGCTGTTAAAAAATAACACCCCTATATTTGTGGAGAAGTTTTGTGGAGGTGGAAGGTGAGGAAGGGAGCAATGGGGCCTGGGTGAAGTATTCCTCATCTCTGGCACTATTTGTCCTGGTTTTATTAATACAGCAGGCTGCCTCTTCTGACCTGCTCACTTGTGGAACATCTGGGGATTCAATTTCATCCTTCCACACCCCCCTGCTTGTCCTCAGGTTTAGGGAGGGACACATGATGGTTTACACAGGGGTAAGCTTTGTCTTTTCCATGTTTTCAGCTTTCCTCCCACCAGGCCAGTGTGGGACAGGCTGTGGGGAGGTGGGAGAGGTGTCCTCACTCTGTCCCCCTGTCCCTGTGCATCCCTGCCCTGTGCTGGCAGCTCCACCCAGGGGAAGGACAGAGGTCAGCCCTGACCAGTGGGTGGTGATTTCCCTGTGAGCTGCATCTCACCTGACATTTTTCACTTTGAAATTCGAATGGTTCTGAAGAAAACCTGTGTACACCTGTGTAACCCTGGCCTGGCCTGGCTTCTCTGGGTG